>OX104064.1:29724175-29784255 GCA_944474145.2 Dicrocoelium dendriticum
GTTAGTCGGGAGATGTACACTCACACACTAGCGCGCACAATGCAGCTCCACAGGCTAGGTAGTGTAGCATGACCTTGACGCGCTCAACGTCTGCATCAGGGTGGTGAGCCAGAGCGGCTGCGCTGCTTTCGGTCTAGGGGGTTTCTCGACTTGGCTTTGTAGCGACGATATTTGTGCTGATAAAGCGTTCATTGCTGCCGGTTCATCAGTGGCGGATGTTGCAGGGGCTGCGTCGGTGCTAAGTCGAGTGAGTGACCTAGTTTCGTTCGTTGGCTGATGTCGTTCGATGATACTGCCTGTCAGTTCTGCAACTAATGCGAGAATTAGGGCGCTTACCAAATCGAAGATTGCCTATGGGTTTACTGGGAGACGTTGTTTCCCCATTTCGCGGAGAATCTCAGCGTCCATGCTGGATGTGCCTATGAGCTGTTGCATCTGTCGCAACAAGGCTGAAGGCATCCTATCCTCTAGTTGCAGATCCCTATACAATGCTGCTTTCTGGCCTTGTCAGAAGGCTTGATTTGCTGGATGACAACGTGTTTTGAAGTCTCATATTTCCCCTCGGGAGGGGGGCAATTTATGATATCTCTCACCTAGGAAGATACACTGGGAAAGCCGAGACATAAGTTGATGATATTTGGCATTAGCAGAAGAAACACTACAATAGTAAATAGTGGATCCTAAATGTGCAAACCCTACTAACGGGTCATTCTCCCAAACATTTGTAGAGGATAGACCTACGGCACTAACCACGTACGTAGATGGCAGGCGAGAAAACAAAACGATATCGACGCATGAATGAAAAAGTTACCGGGACCAGTCCACCAGAATGAAAATTCAAAATGGCAGACGGCGTGTTCTGGACCGGAATCACCAACTGTTGGGTGGAGGCTGGGATACTAGTCCATAATCAATAACATGTAAGAGAGGGGTCAAATACGGGACAGTACAGAAGTTGGAGGCGACTGAACCCAACTTGTGCTGTGCAGGCTACAAAAATAGGAAAGGAATCAATCAGAGCGCGAAATGGTGCAGCAAGGTACTCAGCAACACATTTTGTGTCAACGGAAGTGCTGTCGGTAAAATAAGTGGACGTTTTAAAGGTTAAAACAACTGAAAAATCCAATGTTGTATAATACTGGAAGAACGTGTTTTTCGGTAAACTACAATAACTTGCTTCCTTCCTTGAGCATTACCGATACTGGTGGAACTTTTGCAAGCTCACGTTCCTTTCATCGCGTTCGAAGATGGTAGCCGTAGTTAGTTTTGGGAGGAAATGAACGAACTTAAGCGTAAAAGCTAAAGTTATTTATTGCAGGTATATCGTTAGATCGACATCAAAACTTGAATAAAAGGTAAGTAAAATAGTAAAGCAATTTTCGTTAGCTCTTTTGCAATTTCGTTGACCAACGTCTATATTACTTGACATTCATCGAACATTTAGAACACGCGTTTTGGCTAAAAGAACACCATACATTGATAAAGTTTACGAAAATAATAAAAATAAGCAGACAAGTGATTACAAACATGGCAAGTGCACGTGAAGAGATGAACTTGGAAACGTGGATCTACCTAGATGTTAATTCTTATAGCATGCTGTGATCAATAAGTTCCAAAGAAAAACGGCTCTTTATCAGCGCTCTTCCACATATCAAGGGATACGTTTCAGTTATGAATTCCCTGGAGCATGCGACATTCGAAAAGAAGCAAAGAAAAAGGGCACAACAGACAAGGTCGTGTAAACGCAACCTTCACACATGGCGTGCCAAAAGATCCTTCCTACGTCAAGCAAGAGAGCATAAATCACAGCTTGGAATAGTGGTGGTTCATTCATGAAAGAATTTCCCTGGATAGTTTTGTCGCGTTAACGCTCACTAGACTAACCATAATTATGGCGGGGTGCCGCCCAAGAACACTAAAACTCGTCCTAAGCAAAGTAGGCAGGATCAGAAAGGTTACACCATCACTAGAACCATTGGAAAAGTCACTATTCTGAATTACGGTTAAAGACTGCAGGCCCCTTGCAAAAATCAGACAATAAATCACCGACGCAGTGATGTTAGTGACACTTACACAGGGCCCCAATTGAATGCTCTCACACTTAAGGTTGAAACAGGTCCAGCAGATTAATGGGACACATGGTGGACAAAACAAACTGAAGACAAAAGTCAGCATCTCATCAAAAATGAGTAACCGTTTCCTTGCACTGGTCAGCGTCCTCGCAAATCTGACTTCCTTAGCACCTTCTGAGTCACTAGAAGCCTAGTAACCAACTTGCTTCCACACCATTTCTCAAGGCTTTTCCAATAACCCGACCAAACTGAAGAATCACTATGTCGCGAAGACACACGCTCTCATTCACCGCAGTGAGAAATATTTGCAGGCGGAGATGACGGGTACTGAGGTCTCACTACTGGATCCATCAACAGCTACCAGTTCACAAAAGAAGGAGGGGTAACTGTCTACATGAAGTGACTTTTGAAGAGAGTAAAGGAAAGATGCAGGTTCAATGATGATGCCGACTGCTAAAAAGCAGAAACAATTGCCAGATCACCTTAGCTATATGGGAAGAGGGCTGTAGCATTTCAACTACTCTAATAACTATTCCAAATAGAAAACACGCTGTCATCAGCATGGTGTATTTCTTCAACGCACATTCTCTGGAACCGCCTGCAATGATCGGTGAACAATTCATGGTCAGTCTGCAAGAGCTCACTCATGGTGTTCGGTAGTAGGCCATTGAACCTGGATCATGGTTTCACTAAACTAGAACATATCGTTAACATGCTAACTATAAACTCTTCTGTTGGTGGCAAAAACTATGCAGCCATAAGTTTCAGTCTCGTCTGTTATGTAGAAAATCCAGTTGAGAAAATTCAGTTTGTGTGTACCGCTATGCAATACGACCTCTCGCCTCAACTTGTTAGTAGCACAAACTACTTGTTCCTCTTTTAGGGCCCAGAATTTCGCCTGGATGGATTAAATAGACTGGTCAAAGATCTTTCAGATACAATAAAATGCAGTGAGCCGGACATGGATTTTTTCGTAAGGAGCTATTAGCAGAAATGCATGGCATAAGCAAACGTAGCATGGCCGGCTTACATATTCGCTCCAAGACCATATATTTGGGATATCCACACAGGCCAGCGCAATCACTGCATTCTACTGCTCCGAGCAAATATAGTGGAGAGAGAGCAAAGTATGGCAAAATCCTTTAACACTAGCCGCAAACTATCGTTTAACCACATCAATTGCGTTCGCAATTTGAAGCAGGGATTTCCTTCGCTTTGCATATTTGCTGGTATCACAAAAACGGTGAAAGAAACAGCTCAACACTAAGCAAACTATACACGCACACAGTTCAGAGGTTTTTTGCCACCAAGTCATCTTCCTAGAGTGTTGCACTGCCGCCAAGACAGAGGTATAGTACATTGTTACTGCAGCTGTATTGTGGAAGCTGACATCTCTGCGGGACTATAGCTCTCCAGTAGAGGATATTATCCGGCCAAACTTACTGACAGAAAAGCAAAGGGATTGCTGAAGCATTTGGCTCAGTACTTTCAGTGGGGATTAGATCAGAGCCGGTCCGTTGCAATTTAGAAGCAAATAAGTGCTCAAATCCACTAAGGAGGACGAACTGTTGAACTTTTAAATCACCACCTATTATCCCCTTCACGTGCCCTCTAAGATCCGCGTTTATTCCTGGTGTGGGACCGCGTTTATTCCTGGTGAGGGACCGCGTTTATTCCTGGTGTTTATCAACGACTTGGCAAGGGTCATCTCCTCAAATTTCCTGCTTTTCGCCGATGACGTCAAGATATGGCGGGCGATTGGTAGCAAGTCAGATCAGGATCTGCTCCAACATGACCTAGATTGCATTTACGAATGGTCAAAGAGGAACAAGCTTCAATTGAACATAGCTAAGTGCAAAGTGATGCATCTGCGTTACGAGCTGGTAAGCGCTTACAAGCTTGGAGACCGCATCTTGGAGAAGGTCTCTCAGGAGCGTGACCTGGGTGTATTGGTACAGGAAGATCTCGGGTGTTCGAAACAAGCAGAGAACGGGACGAGAATCGGCAATCAACACTTCGGCCTTCTTCGCAGAGCCCTCGGTCGGTTTGGACCCTCAATCTTTCCCCAAATGCTTAACGCCTACGTGCGACCTCACGTGGAATATGCTATTCCGTGCTATGCTATGCTATGCCGTGGCAGAAACAGGATCTCGTTGCTCTCGAGAATCCTTAACGTAGGGCAACCAAGAATGTCAGGGGCCTCTTTCATCTGCCCTATCAGCTTAGACTGAAATCTCTAAGAATCTACAGCAGTCGATATCGGCTTTTGCGGGGGAATCTCATAATGGTTTACCAGATTCTGAAGAACCCAAACCACATTTCTCGTCCGCTGCTGGAATTGAACCCCAACACTAAACTAAGAGGTCACCCTCTGAAACTGACAAATCAGTATAGCCGGCTCGAATGCCGTAGAAATTTCTTTTCTCTCCGCGTGTGCCAGCCTTGGAACGCCCCCCCCCTAATTATGTCGTCTCTGCTCGCAATCTGGCGATATTTAAAAACGTGTTGACGATGCATTGTCTCACTTACATTTCATTTTATGACTTGTTAGACAGGGGCTACAAAACGCAATCAAACCGTGTCTTGCCAAACGCCTAACCAATAGATTTATGGATTTATATGTTTAATACGCGAACATCTCCGCTATTCCGCATAAATCTGTGGTGAGTCCACCACAACGCTTTTCACTTCATCTTGCAATTGATTTTCACAATAATTTCCATCCTACGGGACTTGTTAAGCAACGCCTTTTACCCGTAATAAACCATTGTTCCATTGTTACTTGGTAGCCTACTTGGAAAACATTATGGCCCTCCATCAGCATGACTTCTGTCGATAACGACTGTGCACCACGAGTAGACTAACAGCACATAGCAGCTGAACCGAGTCAGCCGACACTAGTGATGAGGTTAATGTAGTCTATCAAGCTTTCTCCTAACCAATCTGTACCATTGGAAGCAGGGCACTCTCGTTATGAAGCCAAAAGAATCTACTCCTACAGGCTCGGAACGCACGTACTGCAGCGTTCTGTTTTAAAGTAACCTAGACGTGTTGATTCAGTATGAGTTGGGTTGCTCTAAACAATTCCATAGGGTATCGAAAACTGTTAACCAAAACACCAAGTTACCGAGACAAGTTTCCGAACACAAGGGGAGCTCAATATTTTATCATACAGTCATTTATTATGCCCATCCTCACAACGAATACGCAGTTTAATACTGGCAGCCTTGGCTGTAACGCGATCTCACTACTCTGAATCAACATCAACTTCGAATTTCCAAGAATGAATTCGGGTTAAAAACCTTCCATACGAACAGAGGTTGAGACACCTACAACCTGACACTGGCTTACCTGAGCTTCCATGATCCAAATCAGATGTGCCGCTCTTTAATGGTCCTCAACTTTACAACAACCTGAGAGGTAACTCCTTGAAACTGGCGGAAGAGTAAATCCGCATGCAATTCCACAGAAATTCCTTCTGTACTCTTACATGCCATCCCTTTTACGCATTAACTGGATGGGTAGTTTTCACACCGACATAAATCCTATCCAGAAACAAATTAGACGTCACACTCAGTCACCAAATTTTGCTGCTTTTCATTATCGCTCCATTCCATCAGTCTGAAAAACCTTGCACTTACTGTCCATCGCTTACTGTGGGGAGTGAAACTACAAGCCGAGCTAAAGTACTGCATCAGCAACTAGTAACGAGATCAGTTCTGTTTTCCAAAATAAAAGTTTTAATTGCTTTTCTCCTTTAATGATTTCGATAACTTCCACCATATCATCCACTGAGCTTGTAAAGCAAATGCTTAGTACTTTGTATAAAATCACTGTTCAGTGTTTGTTTTTCAAATGCGGTCCTCCTGTTGGAAAGTGGTTAAATGTATGTAATTTAAAAACAGCGTAAACAGAGTGGGGAATGGACTATTATGCTTTGTTAACACGTAAAATACCCTTGCCTTGAATGCAGTGGCCATGATCTTTTTGATAAAGCACAGTGTTGGCGAGACCGCCTGTTGCAAGTAAGACGCACAGCAGTCAACACAGCCCATTTTCAACCGGCATTTCTTAATCTGTGCTAACAAACAGCATAGTTCGACAAAGCTTCGCAAAAATCGCGTTATCTACCCTTGCTTGTTGTCTCACGCAAGATATATGTCCTTGCAAAATGCAGGACCAGTTAATAAAATTACTAAAATAATGAAGGGATTAATTAGTTTTAATTATATTGCACCATATATTACGTGCCAACAGCGGTTACTATGACCGATTGTTGAGTGGAAACAGAAACTATTTGGTGTGCTTAATTCACACTCGTCTGACAGAAGTAGTTCAATTAATTTCGAGTACACAGGCTCAAGAAATGTTGCCGATAGTGACAACTCTACCATTAAGGCCAATTGTTTGTTATAGTCCGCTTTCCAGTTGTGATGGGCAGATCGCCACTATTTGGACGTTTTGATGACCTAACATTAGGTACTGATTGGAATGATTAAGAGTACTACTGTGTCGAAGTTAGTTTCCACATCATTAAGTGGGTTACTTTGCCTCATTAAAATGCTGACTGTCGAGTTTAAAACTATTTCAGTTTACTTAACTTCTTTTCCGTCGGCGTCCCTTTTAGGTCACTTTGTGAAATGTGATACGGGCACTCATTCACTCAAGACGACTTTCTACTGAACAAAATGATTTCCACAAAATAAGGAGTAGCGCCTTTACTGAGAATTCAATTATATAACAATAAATATGGCGTTAATGCAGTCGTCGTGTAACATTGTAAATTGTCTTAAAAAGCTAGAGAAAATGGGCTAGCTTTTAGCTTCTGGCGCCATGTAATCACGAGGCATCTAGGTCAGTACTACAGGTACTGATTGCATGGCGTAATTGATACTTCAATCAAAGCTATAAGTCCAATCAGATAATTATTCTATCGGAGAGCTGTAACCCCCCCCCCATGTTAGTGAATGACACAGAGCGCAAGTTTTACTAAAATTGCACCAAAACTTTCTAATGCTCCTCTGAACTGCAGCGTATAGCATTGCCTGAGATTTTTGTTTGCATTAGACCTTCCTCCGTGTAACATGACCACAAAAGTTTCTTCAGCAGTCTGTTTGCCTCACGGTTTACGCTACTTAGATAAAACTGTTAGCATGTTTCGTCCTGAAAGGACAAAATACAAATATATGCATTGTAAACTGCTGAATTAAAATAGTCATACACTCAGGAGCTAGCTTGTGAAACGGGTGTTCAACCAAACGAGATGTAGAGCGAATGTGGAGATATTTTGGTGCCCAGACCTTTCGATGCAGTCCGCTGAAATCACTGCAACCCATGGACATTGTCATCCTTATTGAGATATTCCGATAGAAATGGACAAGACTGGTGGAAGTAGAAGCGGAGACGAAATGGAGACCGGTTCACATTTATAGCCATGGCGTATTAGTTCTAGTAAGCAAATGCTATTAAAGTAACTGGAAATCCATTCGTAAAATTTCGAAACGCCTAATGCGTCTAAATCGTATCCTCGCAATGCTCACACAGAGAATACAGCAGTAATATCGTACAATCGATGGTAAGATGCTATATATACACAACTAGCCAACCGTTTGGAAAAAGTGAAATAAAAATAGTCGAGGTGTACGTTTATCGCCGAAACCTACACTCTGGCTGGGTGACAGACATCCAAAAATAGCTAAGAAGACAACGGTATGTTCTAGGCATGTTGAAGGCAGCTTCCGGGTCACGTTCCGGGTATGTGTATATAAACAACGTTGGTTAACATGCAACATGCAAACCGTCTAATGATCTCGGGTAGAAATTGAAACTATTTTGTTGAATATTTTACGAATTATACAACATCATCATCATCATTACACGTTAGCTGGAGGTGGAAAACACCTCAGCTATTGTGCCGCAATATAAGAGGCAAGAAAAGAAAAACAAACAGTGGCACGACCGCTGAGTCCCCAGTAACGGATGGACATCGTTTCGGAGAGCTCACAGCTGGCTGCCGTAAAAGAAATTCATTTTATGCCTAACGATTGAGATCGTGATTGGAGGGAAATGCTAAACAGGAGGGGGATGGACAAAGGAACTCCCAACACAAACGCCACTGGGGCCGGCTCCTAGCCATATCAGCAAGTGTGTCCAACCAAACGTGTTCACCGTCCTTAGGACCCCAGCCAGGCAGTCGGGATGCACCAACCGACGCCAACTTCGAAGTGAGGGTTTTCATTTCTCTCGACCAAGTCATCACTTGGCCTCCCCTCCTCCTCTTCCAACCGCACCCACAACGCGCAAACAATGCACGTCGCGGGAGTCGGTGTGCTGGCATGCGCAACACGTGGCCCAGTCATCGGAGCCTGGTGCGTGATATAATGGTGCTGAGCGGTTCACTCGCTCTTCCTGCACCAAATACGCGACGTCGAACACGCTCATTGCTCACGCGGTGTTCCCACCAGACATGGAAATCTCCAGGTTGCCACAGTGGGGCACGAAACGATCAAGGTAGACAAACTTCAAAATGGAATAAATGGTGGTCTAAAATGCTTTTTCGAACTATATTCCAAACCTACAACGTGCAGTTTAAATCTGTAAATTTACAACTTCTTTGCCGAGTGTTAATGTTAGAATAACCAGGTTGGTTAGCGATCATAAAGTCTAGGCCATACACACCCGTACCGTTTACGGAAACCAGTTTTAGTGAGTAAGAAATGTACACGGTTAGCTACGAACACAGGATATACTTTGAATTGTTGTCAACAAAACATGATGCCTGCGTTTCAAATTGTCCTCCTCTATAGTCGAACAGAAATAGGAAAATTGGTTTCTCATTCTCGAATGTAATCAACGCGGCGTACCTAGTTGTTTCACATAAAATGACAACAACTAGGCTTGCACAGCAGAAGCTATACTCTGCGAACTAGTTCAGTCTTCTAAATAGGTGGAACAAAACGATCAGTAATGAGAAGGTGTGTCGCAGTTATTTACCCAACCGCAACATTGACTTCTAATGGGTAGCCACCAGTGGTACATCACTTCTTCCCGAGCAAGTGTTAATTACATAAAGCTCTTCATGCAGGTAATTATTTCTATCTTGCAACAACCTGATTTGGTATACTCTCTATAATGTCATGTCAAACAAATTATTCTCACACAGTACTCTTTAGTGGTTGCTTTATGTACAAAGTCGGATGAGTTACGCGTTCATGGATAGAGTCGGCCTACGTTTAATTACACATCAGACCATCGGCACCAACCAGATGCTAACCAGTCACAATGGAGGAGTTGCTGTATGTGTTCCATTACGCATATCTGATGTATCCAACGATGGGTAGTATGGAAGTATCAGAGCTCTAATGAGCGCAATCTGAGCAGCGTTTAGAACGTTTGCACCCAGTGATGCGACGTCTATGATCGAATTAACACACAAACCATAAAAATGAGAAAGTACTATCAATTTATTCATATGGGAGGTTAATGTAAACAGTAGGGATCTCCTTACAGTAGCTTCCAAACCAGAGTTCTTTTCACATGATTCAAAAGCACTGAAAGTTCATGTCGACACGATGAGCATCGTCAGTAGCTCGTATCTAACAGGTAGAAACAGCGGTCTAGTGGTTTCTAGGTACGTGGAAAAAAACCCTGGTTTATAAGTGATTGTGCAGAATCCCCCAACTAGTTGATCGCTGCTTGTTTAACCATATGGAAGCGGTATTGACTAAAGAAGAGTGGAATCGATCAATAGTACATAACATACATAGTATGGATAAATACTACACCATTTTCGGTAGCATTTTGTTGGGATTTCAATGTAATACGAAAGCGGACTAACAGTGCAGTAACGCTGATACAGCAACGCTGTGGTAGCCAGGTAAGCCGATGGCCGTAATGTGTCCTAGTCAAACTGCATGACTACTGACACTTTACTCAGCGAACCATTGCTTCCTCGCCTGTCCATTAGCTATGCCACATAGAGAACGTACAATTGCGAAGTGGGCGTGTTGACGTCTACATTGTTGTCTCACAGGCCTCCAAAAATGCAAGTGCTGTGTGGGAGGGGACGGGAGTAAGTGATACGCGATAAAGGACGATATCTTTATTATGCATGCAACACTAAAGCACACTTTGAAGAGTTTTTTTGTGGGAGCGTCCTAGTTGGCAGCGGCGTACTCACTATTCCTTGATGTAGTCTCTCATTGCTCAACTGTCAGTGAGTACGGTAGACACACCGTTTAGGCGATCAATAAAAGTCGCGTATTGTGTGCGTGAGTGAACCCAATTATTTAATATCGTGGTGACAAGACTCGGGAACGGCACAGCTGGAGGCCAGTGAAACATGCTCGAAGAAGTTGGGACGAACCTGGTGAGTCAGTTGCGACTTGAGAACTAAGTATGCCAGATTTAACAGGGATTTAGGACTCAGAAATTCCACATTTGGTTAGGATGAATTTAAGACAACTTCCTATGTAGAAGCCACATACATGCTTGGTAAAGATTGAAATAGCCGAATACCTCTCTGTTACACATATGTTACTAGGAAATTGTGTCAAAATGCCAGTTAAATTAGGCCAGTTTCGTGTAAATCAGCTACAACCCACCTAAGACATAGTTGAAATGACAAAACTTTTACTTTTGTTACATATGGTACTTGGATTGTGCCACGCAAACCTAAAGTATAGCTTGTGCACTTTTAAGGGAACGGCTCCAGTTCAACGCTCGAATTTCACCTTGGGCGTATTTCTGATAGTGTTCATGTTCAGTATTTCAATCAGTTACTGGAGCTCGCTCATTTACCGATCGACTTCCCGGCGGTTCCGGGTTAAGATTCCAACATAAACAATTGAAGCAAAAGGCAAATGAGCATGAATGAGATGGTAGGTTAAATATCTTGAATAAACAAACAATTTTATTTTGGAAGATGTGAGACATGCCTGTACTGGCATGATCGGGAAACTGCCTACTTGGATAGAAATTGATCATAAGTGGATCAGGAAAATTGAAAAGCAGATCAAATACTGACGTTTAGAAGGACAGTAAAGGCATACTAAATGGTTGATTGAAACGAAATGAAGTCAAGTGGCCTTTACCCGCTCACTCACCTACCTAGTTTTATAGTGGCGAAACATGTAATGGGTCAGAGGAAACTTAGACTTGCTCGTAATGTTGGTTTTTGGTATTGAACAATCAAACCTTTTGATCCCTTTCTGTAGAGCCAAGAACGTTTTCATACTTTTGAGCAATTCATGTTCAAAATGGTAGGGACGTATTCCGGGTGGTACCTTGTTCTATACACTGGGGCACCTGTTAAGGAAAAGGTTTGCCTGCCTACTGTTTGTAGACTTACATTCCGTTAATAAGTTCTGCTTGTGTCGTATGTCTACAAAAGGGGTGCAATCAATCTACTACGATGTAGACGCCTAGTTGCATCGGTGTCATGTTGTGGTTGGATACGTGCATGTTTCTGTGCAAGATGTTGAAAAATGCGACTAGGTTGTACTTCGTGCGCTGTAGCCAGAGCGGAGCAAGCTTAAGTATACCCCATTGTCTACAATTTTCCAGTTTTAGAGACCAGTGAAACAATGGAACAGTGGCCTTCTACGAGTAAAATAACTAGAGGTTAACATGTCCCGTAGGATAGTAATGGTGCAAGTACGAAATATAGAAGAACTGCCGGCAAAATTAGGTGTTACCAGAGGACTCATTACAGTATACGTAGTATAAGCCGTAAATCTAATGTAATCCAAAAGGAATGACGATAAATCTAACGTTGGTACTAAATCGTATCGCATTCTGGTGACCACGTCTGAAAAAGGTGGAACCGTGGACCGAACCCTTGTGTTTATCCGTTGGTGCGCGTGAACGTGAGATGGTGCAGCACAATGAGTGCACGGTCAACTCTGGTTTTGAACTCTGCCGGATCGGGAGCATAAATGATAGATTCAGGTAGGGTAACCCACGTTTTGCAAATGCGTTCGAAAAAGCGGTTCCGACGGCATTTCAAACGATTGTACTACTCTGCCAGCTTGAGACGATGAGGCCTCAAATTGCTGTTGTGACTGAGCTTTAAAAAATGATGGCACGCATCGTTTAGTTTTCTCAGAATCTGGCAAATCAAAATAAGATCCTCGCGCAATCGCCGAGGTTGTCCGCTGAAGACCCCGAGTACTCAAAATCTTTGGTTATACGGCAACTTATCCGAAGCATTATGATTCTTGGTTCTTGGGCTTTAGGTTATTTCTACGGCCCTGAGATGTCTTCTCAGCCATGGCTGCCAGACCTGTATCGCGTATTCCACATGTAGACTTATGTATGAGCCGAGAAGCTGTGGAAATACCGATGGGTAGAATGGCCCGAATGCATGCTGCAGGAGGCCCACTTGTTGGTTACCCCTCGTTGACTCCCTTTCAGCCGGATTCGAACAGCCAATGTCGGTCTGGAACAAGACGCCCAGTTGCTTCTCGCCAGAAGACGTTTGAACCTCCTGGTTGCCGAAATTTTAGGAGCATACCACCTGGTTCCGTGTGTGCAGCATTTTACATTTGTCCTCAATGAAGCGAAGTAGATTCTAGGTTGACCACGTGCATACCTAATGCTATGATCATACATTGTATACAGGGCCACCTAGTCTACAGGTGGGTAAAAGCTTCGCATCGTACGAAAGCGAACACATTTGTGTGGTGTTTGTAGCTGACCCTTGTTTATTACAATGAATAGGGAGAGTTCGGCTACAGAAGACGAAGAAGCGATTCTGTGAAGGTAAAGAACAGTAGGGTCAAAGTACTTACTTGAATTCAATATGGCCTGTCAGTGCAACACAGGGCTAGCTTTGGCTGGGTAAATGATTGTTTTAACTCCACGTGGTTTATTTTGACGGATAAACTACAACGCTGCTCGAAAACTTCAATATTATAGACTGAAGCGACTTCAGTGGGCGTGTAACAGGTGGTACTGAGCGGGAGCCCGGAAGCACAAGAGAGCTCTGGTTTAATACTAATAGGATTTTGTGATTACTTTACTATTACTTTCTACTGGTTTGAATGTTTCGAAGATTTATTAGCCCTTTTCGCCAGCGAAAATAATCTTGTTGTGTAATTTCACATGGACGCAATAATTAAAATTTTATGTTCGGACCTTGAGCTAAGTCTACTAGACCGATTATCAATCCAAATATTCCATACAAAATCATAACGTAAATTAAAATAGGCGATTCTCAATGGTAGGTACTGGCTAGCTATACACGCAATATTCATATTTAGACTAGTATTGACTTAGTGGATCATACATGTGGGAAAACATTCCGCTGGTTCGAATGTGACTAGATTGCTTTACTAACTCTGTCAAGTGATCCGAAAATTTAGGACCATAGGTAACGGCATGTCGGTTACACAAGCACTTAACTGCGTGCTCGACTTAATGCTTCCTCTACTGAGCATATCAATGAGACAAATACAGCTATCGGAAGCTACCAGTAACCTCGGTATTTGTCTTTGAAATTTCCTAGGCAATAAAATTTTTGTTGGCTTGACCATCAGGCGTCAACAGCCAACGGAACACCAAGTGAACCGTGAAATTTACACAGGCAGTGAGGCGCCTGAGTTTCTATTTACTCCTGAGCATTTACCGGACATTTTCGCATAAAAACGTTTGCTGTGGGCGTGATTGGCCTAGATACATAGACATACCGTACTAATTTCATGGTCGATTTCTATCACTAAAGAATGCTGAAACATAAGATAGCGGAATGAAACTTTGTTGATAATGAAGCAAGAAGCCTTGTAACTTGGTTCATGATACTCACCCACTGAATGTGATATTAGTCATGAAATTGAAAACTGCGTTTGCTTGCTGCGGTTTGCAGAAACCAAACGGTGGCTTCACTTGTGTGTGACGATGGTCCAAAAAGACAATTTTACCACATGACTCAAAATTTCGCACAAATCATCTGAAATGAATTCAGAATTCTACACAAATAATATGGGTGAAACGCATAAATTCCCTTTAATGCTACATGCCCGCTGATCATGTCACCTCGCATGGAATCCGATAAACCGTGTTGTAGGTATGCGGAAAGTAGCGGAAAATGGAAACCCAGAAAAGTGGAGAGAACTGAAACAACTACAGACATCAAGTAAGAGATCAGTCGGCGCAATGCAAGTCCCGCGGTAAGATTTGGGGGCGGTTCGCCAGCATCGAGCTATAGTGGATCTGAACATAGTAAAGTATTACGCGAATACCAATAAATCGGACAGCAACACCATTTTTGGCGCATCCAGCAGTAACCCCATCAGAACAACGTAACCGGGATCAAACAAATCAGTAGCCTTAGAGCAACTCCAGGCTCTTCAGAATGGGACGCATGTCAGCAAAGAAACGAGGTCAAATTGGCTGAAAATTTTCACAAAATCGGGACGATAGGAGCACGAATATGACCAGCAGTCAGTTGTCATGTGTAATGCGTTTTGGGACAGAAATCTTAGATGTGCGTGGGCGCGTATGCTTAGCTAACCGTTGCTGTGTGCAACAAATATTGTGCTTTCGTGCCGCTACGTTCTTGGTACAGTACTACTGCATATAAAATGACTGATAACGACTATGCCAGATATTAGCTGAATTTTGACTATAATTCCAGTATACCTAATCTAGTTATCTTCTTAATTACCTAGTCCGAGTACCCCCACCTAGCCCAGCATGTGTGCGGACTGCAAATCCAGGCCAATTTTTGCTGAACTCATGACGGTAACACACAAACATTTAGTGACCCTTCTGGATTCTACCAGAATTCTGCAAGAATTATTATTGACAGCAAAGGCTTGACAGACTGCTATTTCTTGGAAGATGGAGATCGATTCGAGGATGATGATAAACCGATGGAATTCATATGGAACAGTTAATGCTTTCTCATCAACTGCGCCATTCAACCTGGTGGTAATGGTATGCACATAGAGGTTTTAAAACTCCACGTGGCTTTATAGCTTTCATTCAACATCATTGCCGAAGTCCCAAATTGAGTTTGTGTTTATGTGGTGAAGCTAAGAAATTTATGAAAGGTGTTGACTTGTTTGCATGGCCTTCCAGACTACGCATTAAATAACCGAACTAAATAAATAGATCATGGGATAATACTCTGACACGGTTTAACATGGTATCCGGGCAATCGGGAGAGATTCGAAGAAGCGTATCCATGATGTAAGACACGTACAAGGGACTAGCTTACGCAATGACGTAGAAAGAATTGGTGGTTGGACACATGTACATCTAGAATGGATTGCGCAGAACTTTTGGTGTCGAGATAATCCTTAATGCATACTTACTGAAAGTAAATATACTAACTTATTTATCCATTTAAACTTTGAAACTAGCAGAACAGTGCAGTTGTCTTGAGTGCAAGAGAAATCTCCCTTCGATTCCCGAATTACTCAGGTTGCTCTCCCAGAACCACTAGTTTCTGCATATACATCAGTTATATTTAAACGTTAGTTGGATGACGCACTTAACCACTTAAATTTCGTTACTTAGTACTATCATTCAATCCTCCTGTTTGGAAATACCTTGGAATTATGAGCTCTTATCTATCGGTTTGATGAATTTGCATTTCGTGTATGACTGCTGCACTCCAAATGATAAGTACTTTCCTGTGACTACAAACTATCAGCTGTATTATTCGACGTTTATCGATTACCAAACCAGTTGGGCTTGTAAAGTAGCGCTTCTTAACCTGTATACAGTGATTGTTATTTAACAAGCAAGAACCACTTAGTGAATCTCTCAGTACATCGCACCATATACTACAGTCCACAGTGAAATATAATCACAATGGGATGTGTCTGAACTGATACAAGACCGCATTTCAACTTCAACTTGCCGACCATGGTATACTGTGAACGTCTGTGAGGCCATTGTGGCATTTGGATGAGTGCTAATTTATGCTAAATACATCCTATGGACGCTAGAAGTCAACAAGGCTCGTAACGTTTTCAAGTACATAGCCCCTGCATAATGCCAGTGTGATACCTTGAAGCAATTATGCCAATCAGTGATCCCTTAATGTTTTAATACTTTTATTGAATGCGTATCTATACATTGCCCCAGAAGTTGACTCATTGTAGACGCACGTCATTTTGCTCAGACGTTATCCTACGCTTGTGTGAGCAGCACATGTTTTTACCAATGTATAGGATACACAGGATTGCAGCTTAGCAAATGGTTTCAAGGTAGAATTTTGAAGTTGAAGAATTGGATCAATAGCATAGGTACGGTCTATTCAACATATTGTTTGGTGAGAGATTAATGACGATCGCGTGATTACAATGCTTCCTGTTTGCCAAAGTCGAGGAGGATGTTTGGATGCTTAGGTCCGAAAAATCTGACCCTCAAGTCAGTGGATCATTGGAAGGCAGTTACCAAAGTAGAGATAGCAAGGCCTTCAACCTAAATTATACTACTCAGGAAGCCCAAATAGCCCTGACAAAGCAGCACAGAGGCCGGGAAGAGTTCCCACGTCAACGAACTCGTCACCCAACACAAAGTCTTTTGCCAGAAGATTGGTTCATTTGCCTTCTTACTTTTCGGAATCCATAGACAAGCCGATGGCTGTCGCGTTTGTTCACCCGCCTTTGCGTTATAAGTAGCCGGCTTTGACACAGTGACTTTCAATCTCGTGGAATTTAACGGAGAACGGGAACTCCCATTTATTGGGACGTTGCTGGCGGTTGTTCGAGGTTGTTTATTTATCTTAACTATGAACAGATCATACTTATTCACGGTTACCTCCACAAAAAGTATATTCCGTGATCCGCAACCTAGAGACACAACAGGTAGCTTACAGTCATGCTGAACTAACCATTGATTGGTTCATTTACAGCAGATTTATGATGTGTTATTATACTGTGGTGGGTTTGGGATTACGAGACAAGCTGTGGCGTGGGTACATGACCTGTACTCGAATCACACAATTGAAGAATTAGGTGGTTCTTAGAAGACTTCCACGTGAAAGCAACACTTGCTGTATTTTAGCGCATGGAGTAGAGCGTACTGCTTCACATTGACTAATCTCCATTACAACTAGCAGGGATTAACCCAAAATGAACTCTTTCAGTCTTCCCTAGTTTGGCTTGCTTTTGTCCTCATTTAACAATATATAAAACAACATTCATCACAAGAGCAAGAGCTACGCTGCACTGAAGTTAGTACAATGCTGCTGGAAATTAGACATACATAAGCGGTTTATTACTCTACTTTGCGAGACAAGTTCCAGGTTGTTGACCCAGTCAAATCGTACGTGAGAATCGTACTAGGGTAGATTGTCCAAGTAGCTAGACAGGTAGGCATGATCGTAATTTGGCGAGGCATGCATTATTTAACATGTTTAATCACTCAGTCAGTCCCCTGCTAGCGTTGTTTGTTAATACTTCGCAAAGATATTGCAAAGTAGCAGTTTTGTGTCAGTTATATGCTGGTGTATACTTGGCTTGCGACGTAGCCTCTTATTGCGGCGAAATACAATGTAGCTGACTGCAGAGCGAAGTGTTCACTTTGAACGATCAACGAACCAGCGTTGTTTTATTGAAGCAAGATACCAATCAGCCAGGTATATTCGAAGAGTCCTCCGCAGTAATTGCACTAGTCTCAGGGAAAGAGGAGGGTTGGAAAATACCACTGAACAAAGCAACTGATATGCAATTTTGGAGGACAGCCAAGGTGATGTCAACTTTACCAAATCTACGATGTTTTAGGTGTGGAAATATGATATAGGTCCATAATAATGTGGTCAAAAGCATAGAATGTGTAAGGCTAGGTACGGAAGACATGCATGTTAAATATGCGTGTTATGTTCGAGTTATTGCTTCCTTAGAATTGGTCGCGCTTGTGAACTCATATTTCGAGATCCGTAGCGATAGCACACAAAATATGGCTTAAGAAAGTGCAAAACTAATTACCTAGAAACTCAATGTATAATTGTTTTGTGTTTAACCTGCATGCGTACCTGTGACAAAATTATCAATCGGAACAAGCGCTCTGCAAACCAAATGGAAAAGGGCAGTGTAACAGTCGTCTGGTCAAAAAGGATGAGTACCTGCTTGGCCTTCTCTCCTCGGTTTCTATGTGGAGATGAAAGCCCTGAGGTATGGCTGGCTAACGAGAGGGTATAATAGGAGCCAAGAAGTGCAAACCATGACTCGGTTTGCCTTCCTTGGTTGATTTTCATCTAGACGCAGTAGCCTCGAGGTCAGTGGGGCTGGGGAAGGAAGAATACACATTGCCAGGATGAAGGATGAATAGCACTCGGTTTAGCGCAGTTCTTCAACCGCGATATTAACAGGGGGGCGCGGAGGTGGACTTGACCCGGTAAGTTGAGAAGGTGATAAATGTTTGAAGAGCGTTCATCAAAATCCGGTCTTTTCTCTTTTTTGACTTTAGGGTGACATGCGAAGGTTTTTTAATGTATGACCCAGAGGTTTTACGGATAGGATATTTTGTGCCATTTTGTCTCTTCTATTAGACCACTGTATTTGCGATATTAAGCTTGAAGGATAGCATAAGTTTATGTATTGTAAGAAATGTATCTGTCTGTACCTGCAACACGTGAAGAGAGGTACGTGGACAGTGGGAGACAAGTCCAAATCGATGCATATTATATGAGGAAGTAGTTTACACGTAGGATGGCGCGGTTATTGAAGCTGGTTATGTGCATTTTTCAAAACGCATATGGTATCATTCTGTGTCATGTAGTTCGGGGAGTAACCAGATGCATGAATGCGCCATTGAATTACATTGAGAAGTGATGCTATATATAGCTTAGCCTACGCAAATATATCCGGTCAAGCATCAACAGTTTGCAGCGCTCAGATAATGTCTGCCTTTGAGTAGAACCCAGGATTTGTCTCACGAGAGCACGGTGAACACGCTCTATTCCCGCAAGGCCACTTTTCCTTGCAATACCGGATACCACAGAGCAATACTCTAACACTGGTCGGGTACAAGCCTTGTACAATAAAAGTTTGGCACTTGTTAAGTCAAAGAGTGTAAGAAAGAACGTGTTTTGTCTTGCGATTAACCACGGTACATTGTACATGTTCTGCGAAGTTAAGATCTTTGGACTAGTGAAGCCTTAGGTCTCTCAGTTGGCTGTAATGTGCGAGTTTTGCCGAAGAATGTTAGTTGTTTTATATTCATGTCACACCTGTGCGTGATGGTATTATTCTTTTAGGCTTAAGAACTCATGTTTGAAGTGAAACACCATTGTTCATGTGTATTCAGGTCCGTTTGTACGTTTTCAATAATGGTCTTTAGGTTCCGCGGCTCAAACGTATACACAATCTTTATATCGTCAGCAAAC
Source organism: Dicrocoelium dendriticum (assembly GCA_944474145.2). NCBI lineage: Eukaryota > Metazoa > Platyhelminthes > Trematoda > Plagiorchiida > Dicrocoeliidae > Dicrocoelium > Dicrocoelium dendriticum. The sequence goes on from OX104064.1 coordinate 29,743,589, forward strand.
ATATAGGGCCTACCGTAGACAACAATGTCAAAAATGCCATTTATATACATCAGAATGAGAACTGCTCCCAGTTCACTGTCTCGTCTGACGCCACTTGTCACGGTGATGCGACGGGATGTTTGGTTACCTATTCTGACTAATTTGGTGAGGTTTGCAGAGGACCAAAGAAGCAGACGGTCGGCAATGCCGTACCCTTTAAGAGTCGTCAAAAGCCTCCCATAAGGCACTTGGTCAAAACCCTTTGCTTTACATCCGTCGACTGAGCTTGTGATGCGGTTTAGGGAGCCTAGTTGGTAAGACTAACAAGAAAGGTACTCAATAAAGCTATGGTGTGATAGGTTGAGTAGGTTTCTTGACATTAGAAACTGAGAAGTCTAAGCTTTATGGTCCTCTTCTTACTTCAAGAAGTATGGAAGTATGGCTAATCGGGCGGTAAGTTGCAACATCCAGTTTCGGAGCTTTTTATATCTTGCTAAAACATAAGCGTGTTGTCAGTACGTCATAGCGGTGCTGGCTATCATTGACAGAGTATGTATGTGTTGTAAAAGAATAGGGATATGCGGATGTCCTTATTTCAGTAAAGCTAGCAGAGTACCATCAGGATCACCATGAAACGACGGCCTTATGGCGCTGACCGATTTCCTTATTTTTGCACTGAGTAACTCTGCTGTCCCCAATGTCCCGTCTATAGGTTGCTTTAACTGCGTGATGTGCCGTTCATCTGTAATTTTGTTGAAGGAGAAATAACGATGCTTGTTGGAATGATCCATAATAACTACTGAATCATCCGTTCACGTAGAGTTTGACAATGCAGTAGACGTTATACATACTCTTGTGCATTCTGTTCTTCTCTTGTGAAGCGTTATAAGCTCTTTCGGCTTATTTGAATCTGCGAGAGCTCGATGTTCTTCATGATACTATTTCTTAGCTCGGTTGGATTCTAACTTGCATCGTAAATTTTTGACCTGATATAGTATGCTATAGTCATAAGATAACGTGTTGGTGCTGACCAGTTTGGTGGCTTTCTGTTTAGCAAGATTGTTGGTACGAGCATTTAAAGCAGTTTTATCATGTTTCTTGAGGATAACTTGAGCCACACTATCTCAGAACAAATTGAAAGCAAGAAAAAAGGTGTCAAGATCAACTTCTGGTCCGCATGTGAGGAAGAATCTATCCCGACGCATAGACCTTATTAGCGTTGCGGACAAAGTCGATTGAACGGTATGCGGGTAAAAGGTATCCTTGTACTCGGCGTTCAATTTTTGTGAAGCTAGAGTACAACTAATTAGCACCAAGTTGTGCTGGTGTTTAAGCAGTTTGTCCGTATACCGCTTGTCGGTCAATATACGAATTTATTTATTTATTCCCATCGGCCGTGCTCAAAATGAAGACAAGATTTAAAGTTTTGTCAGTATGGGTTGCAGATGAATCATGCTGTGACCAGTATTATTAACTACTAGTCGAAACAAATTCAGACAGCATATGTATGGATAAAAGTGTATCACGACACTTCTGGCATATTAAAGTCCCATCGGATTAGTTTTTACTTAGCCGGATGGCTTGTGGTGCGATTGAATATGTCCGCGAGACTTTGGTTTAGCCACTAACTAGGGTAATCTAAATTTCGCTGTGAAGTACCTGCTTTGATCGATCGTGGCCGTTATGCGAACTGAGTTAGCAACATTTTTAAGCATCGGCTCAAACGAAGGTGAGGCGGGATTTATTTCCTTTATGAATATCACGCAACCTCTTCCCTGTCTAATGCTTCGGGTTTTATTGAAACTATTAGATCCTGGGATATTGTAATGTATTTTTCCTATCTGGTTAGTAAACCGCATTTTAGCAAAGAGAACTATGTGTGCGACCACTGTGCGAGAAAACGAGGATAAGACAATTTGTTGCTTGGGGAAAGATCAATTATTAGTAGAATGTCCATCACTGCGAGTATTTTAGTCAAGCCTATGAACTGATGAACTGTGGGTGGCTCAATGGGAGTTAAGGCGGATAAGGCAGCCATAATGGCGCCAGCATCTTTTAGAGATCCATTGTATTCGCCGAATAGTAGTCTGAGCGAATAACTCTATAGAGGAGATCCAGGGTGTTCTGGCGAAGCAGAAGTTCTCCTGTCTGCTGCACAGCTTCCTCCGGTTAACGGTAAAAATCGTTGTGGCTCCAACGGATTCGATGGATGGGATAATGTTCAAAAGGCCCCAAACAACCGATTATCCGGGTTGGGAGTGTCCCTGTGTTGCAGCTAGAGCGATAGACGCAACGTATTGTTGAGGACAGAAGTGCTGCTAGATTACAGGTGGTGCCGTAGGTGACAGCTATGGCTGGGGGGCGACAATCAGATGCGAGCTACCTGCACTGTGTATGTAATTTGCAAATGCCCACAGTTATTGCAGATATGGCGATAGTACGGAGTCTTAGGAATATGTTTGAATTCTAACTCAAATGAGTTCTGATAATCGGGACAATCTAGCATACATTACTCTTTGTACGCGGCTCAGTAATTTGAAGATGCACATTATTTCAATCTTTACAAAAAGCGGTTGTAATGAGGTATGTTTATAGCATAGCAAACATATGCTGGTCATACATTATCCAAAGGAGAACGTACCTTCTAGTTACGTGCCTCCTGGTGACTTGGTGTGTTTTTGGTATTGTCCACATCAAGATCAGTTATCGGGGGCACCGAGACCATTGAGTCAACGCCCTACGCTGGAACCTGACTGGACAATCCTTTTAATGTTGAAAATTTGTCGAATTCATGTGAAATATAATGTACCACTGCTGACAATGGCATTGTAACCTTCAGCTTGGCTTATCACAGTAAATATCTTGTGAGGTCTATCGCAGCCAGTTTCCAAATCAGATAGTCGTCCACATGCCCGGAAAAGCACTAGACTGCAGTTTCAGCCTGTAGGGCGTTGTCAGTAGTGCGCATCCATCGGATCCGTCAGGATTCATACCCAAGACCACCAGCGGCTTGAACCGCCAGTCAGCAGCTTATGCCACTGGGCCACGGGGGACAGCTTCGGACCGCCATGATTTACTAGCTGACTGCTATGTAGCTCGTCTTATCCTCCACTGCCAAGCAAGTTACGAGCGTTGCAGAGGACATGGTTGGCCCCGGAAGACACGACGTTCACTAACAGTAGCTATGTACGACATAGCATTTAGAAACTGTCATGAGTACATCAAATATCTTGTGTTTCGAAGGATTGGGATGTGCTTTCTTGAATAACCAGACGTTTCAGCACAGTAGCTATCACTTTCAGCCAATGCTTCATTCGGAGTTCTTTCTTAACTGTTATTGCCTGACACTACTCCACCACTTTTGAACTCTCTTCGGCTGACTGGAATCCCACGCCGATATTTAGCCCAGCCTAAATATCGTAAGCTATCATTAGTGTTTTGTATTTTCTGCTATCTGTACGCTCTTTTTGATAAACTCATTTGATATCAAGGCGTCGCTAAATTGTGTGAGTACAATGGAACAATGATGAACTACGGGTAAAAAATCAAGACTTAACAAATCCAATGGGAAGATTATTGCGAAACTTATAATTCATGCTGAAGTGAAATGCTTCTTGATGTACTCACCATAGACCAATGTAGATGGGTGGAGACGTTTGCATGCTAAAAGTATAAATCCAAAAATCCACTGTGTAGGAGTTTGGAAACACACCGTTTATTTGCATTTTGTAGCCCCTGGCTAAAAACATATAAAATAAATTGCGAATGAGACAACACTTCGTCAAGCCGTTTTTTAAATATTGTTAACTTTGCGGCAGAAACGGCACTGGTTTGGAGAGCGTTCCACGGTGGACACAAGCGGGAGGAAAAGAATTTGCTACGGCATTCCAGCCGACCATACGTATTATTGGTTTCAGAGGATGACCTCATAGGTTAGTGTTATGGTTCAGTTCCAGCAGCTGGAGGAAAATCTGGTTTGTGTTCTTCAGAAGCTGGTAAAAATTTTGGGATTTCCTCACGAACCCCAATATTGACTGCTGTACATTCTAAGAGACTTCAGTCTAAGCTGATAGGGCAGATGAAAGCGGCCTTTTTGATTGCCCTTCGTTGAGCAACAAGGTCATGTTCCTGCTACAACTGCCACGCTTAGATGACGCATTCCACGTGCGGTCGCACCTAGGCATTAAGCATTGAGGGGAAGATTGAGGGGAAGATTGAGAGCTCAGACTGACCGAATGCTGTGTGAAAAAGAGCGAAATGTTGACTGCCGGTTCATGACGTCTTCTCTGTTTGTTTTGGGCACCCCAGGTCTTCCGGTACCAAGTCACCATCTTGAGACGCCTTCCGCATGGTGTAATCTCCAACCTTGCACACAATCACTAGGCGGTGACTCAGATAGGACAACTTACACTTAGTTGTGTTCACTTAACGTAGGTTCCTCGCTGACAATTCGTACACGCAATCTAGGTCACGTTGGAGCATTTCATGATCTTCCTTTTCATTAATTGCCAGCCATATGTTGACATCATCAGCGAAAAGTAAGAAATTTGAGGAGATAACACTTGCCAGCTTGTTGTCAACCACCAGGAATAAGCGCGGTCCCAGCACCGCGCTACGTGGGACACCGCATTGCAACACAGCCAGGCAAGAGAGTAATCTCCTAACACGGAGTTGAAGCTTCCGTTGGTGAAGAAAGTCGACAATCCAACCAAGAACAGGGTCTCCGATTCCGTAGCTCTGTAGCCGATGAAGTAGGACGCAGTGATCCAGGCGGTCGAAAGCTCTGCATAAGTCTATTAGATGACGTCAACTCCGACCCCAGTCATCAGCCACTTTCGTCCAACTACCTCGTGCAATCTGCAGGTTGGTGGTACATGACCGGTGTTGATGTAATCTATGCTGATACGGTACCAAGAAGTGTCGTTTTTCCAGGTAGTCCATTAAAGTCCCAGCAACGATTGCTTCCATCACTTTCGCTAGCACAAGGAGGAGAGACTCTGGGCGATAGTTTGCGGGATCTGAACGGGTACCACCTTTAAAAATTGGGGTGATAATATCATGTTTTAATATAATAGGGACTTGACGTTCATCAAAGTATCTTTCGAAGAACTTTGACAGTGGTTCAGCTAGTTTGGTGGCCGCAGTCTCCAGTGCTTTTGGGCGAATGTTATCCGCTCCCGAATAGTTATGATCTCGCAGTGGAAGTAAATTCCTTAGCACAATTACCGGGCTGAAACTTTCATTTATAATTTAGGAAGTCAGTACAGTGCTTGAGGTTATATGAAAAGTGGAGGCTGCGAGTTCGAAAATTAGGGCGTATTGTAGCCGCAGGGCATTAGCTGCTTCTTCGGCGCTTTGTACTCTATCGCCTGTTGTGAAAGGTAGAGGGATGCCATGCATTACTTTACGAAGACTGTTGACATGCCTATACATCATTTTGTAGTTTGCCAGAAACATTATGGCTATGCACTCATGAAAAGTCATTTTGTCCTCACGGACAGGTGTAGTGTAATCGTTGCGATGGGTCAGGAAATTGCCCTAAGTCTCTGAGTCGGAGTTAACGTATAAGGCACGCCATGCTGCATCGCTTATCGCGATAGATTTCCGAATCATGCTCCTTAGAATTGAAGTTTTCGAGGGAAGTAAGGGTTTTATCTCTGATGCGCTGCGTCTATCAACGAAATCTGTCCAACCGTTGTCAAGAGGACCGTCGTTTGAGGATTCACTTGCAGATGCGTCGACGAGTTCTTTCAGTACGTGGTAGTATGTGATTGTACAAGTTAATTCCGAGTGTTCAGATGGATACACTGCGTAACACACATTCTTTAAGGTTATTACTACATAGTCGTTGAGACCTAATGGACTCTCCATCAATAAGTTGTCAATCATGTGCTCTTCATTTATAAGCGCGAAGTCCAATGTGGCTGGTTTGTTTGCTGTCCTGAATGTAGCACGCGTGATGACATGATTGTACAAGGGAGGATTAGCGATAAGTTCACGTAACTCTCCTTTGAACTACTCATTGGGAGACTTCCATATCTCCAGATCGTGTACATTGAAATCGCTGGAGATGGGAATGTGGCCGTACCTAGTGCGCGTTACCCTGTTCAAAACCCTATCAAGAGAGAATTCACGTCCGAATTGAACCTTGGGGTGGAAAGCGACAGGTACGAGAAATGCCTCATTGTGTCTTGGTCGGAGAGGTTCCAGAGTGACTAGGTAACATGAGTTTCCCGATCATCAACTATTGCATATTGCAGGTCGCTGCCGTAGTAGAGAAGGACCCTACCTCCTCTGCAGGGGCGGTCGTCCCGGATAAGTGACATTCTTGATATCTCAACCTAAGCATCAGCCACTTCTTGGTACAACAAATTTTCAGTAATAAACATTACTTCCCAAGCATTTGTGAGCTAACTTAGATGAAGTTGGGGACAGGTTTTGTGCGGAACAGCTTTTCGGAGCCTCCTATATTACCTTCATCGAACAGGATCTTTTGCAGTGTTTCTAGCGGCAGTTTATTGGGTTAATTGAAAGCTGCTGCATTTTTAGAGCATTGTAATCTACTAATCACTTCTGCTGCGATAGCATCAATGGAGATATCAGCAGGTTTAAGATAAACTTTTTCGGCTTGCTGTCGTCTGTTGTAGGACGGTCAGAGGTCCGAGTATTTTGAGTGGTATCACTAAGTACTCAAAATGCAACTTTCAGCCCATCCAGCTCCTCTTGCATAGACTTGAACTTAATCGGTGTAGCGTTTAGGTGCTTAACCTGCTTTCCCGGGAGACTTCGCAGTCCTGTTAGGTTAGTGATATTTGGCAATTTTGTCAATTTAGCGGCAACTGGGGTTATTTGGGAGAAGGTATAAAAGCATGTGCGCCTGCCCGACACTAAAGATGACTGTTATGGAAGTTCGGTGTTAATCAAACGATGTCGGGAAGCTGTTACAGAGTTGCTCTACAGTGTCTAAGCTGGACTAGAGAAAGTACAGTTTACCAGTGCTGTCGCATTCACGTATACGCTGATTTTGGTCGCATCCTATTCCACAGTAGAAGAAGAGAATGGTGGGTATATATATATATATATATATATATCATGGTTTTCAGTATAACTGGTGTACAGCCTTCATAATAAAGGTTCTGGGTTGAATTCGACTGGAATTCTGATGCAGATTTGTTATATGCACAGTTTGTATGACAGATTGTAAACGTGTAGAAGGCTATCATATAGTCGCTGTAACCGAAGAATTTGGAATTAAAATCACTGCTCATGTTCCGGTGAGTTTTCTTTAGATGTAACTGAACAGGCGTTTGGTAAATGCGTTTACGATTTGGCGATTACTTGGAGGTTTATTGTGGACATTTATCGACTTTTATCCGCTGTCTAGTTTATATGTTTCGGTCCGCTTTTACCATCAAGTGTAATTTATAGCGACTTATAAGTGACAGTCGGGCACTCTGGTGTTTCCTTGACAACGGACTCACGGGAGAGAAAAACTACTGGAATACTAGTTCCAATTATCAACAAGTGCGATGCAACGGCTCATTCCTACTAGTCGAACAAACTTTGAAACTTCAGCGGATATAAACACCCCTTAGTAACCCTTCTGACAACATGCTTGATAAAACGTTCGTTACGCACACAAGGTGGTTGTAGTTCGATGCATCTCTTCTTTCGTCAGATCACTAATGGTAACACTCGATATCTGGGTCCTCCAGATCCTTGGAAGGATTGCACTGGTCTCGTACTCTGCGTTACAAAACGCCGCAACATACGGCAACTGTTGTTCCTGCTCTCGGGAGCCATCACCGCTTGGTACATAAGCCAGTCCATGAAAGAGAAGAAGATTGTGGAATATCGTTTCGACTTGCACAAATACACGGAAACACAACGCTTCAACATTCGCGAAATAGACATCAGTGTACCGAGGACGAAGGTAGTGTTGTCGCACACGGAATTCAAACCCAAAGACACTGATGAGTCCATTGTAAAGCAAATCTTTCTGTTGTATCCAAAGCGAAAGCAGCCGCGTATTTTATGCTACCTCAATACTCACCCACGTAACTATGGCGCGAAAGCAATACATACGCATTTCACATGGGCGCGAAGATGTACCAAACATTTGTATACAAGCACCAAGGAGGACCCTGTGCTACCAATCCTGAGTGAGTTTAAGGTCTGTCGAAATACTACTAATTGTATTGTACGTGTTTACCTGGCTTTTATCTGTGCCTCTTGGTAGTGCGCGTTTGCATTAATATTTGTTTCTCAATGTACCGGTGAAACGACACTAATGCTTTCACGCCAGCACAGCTGCAAAGAATGAAACACGGAAATGCTAGTGGTTATTCGGTGCTAACAAACCAAATAGACTCTCACTGACCGTTTACAATACTAAAATATGAAAGATTAGTAGTTAGCAACTTTATTCTGTATTCCAGGATAAATACCAATGATGTTGGCGTTTCGAAGTTTACGTTTTTCTGGGTATAAAACTAGTACTGGATAACGAAGGAAAAGCACATATATAGCTGTTGATTATGCACTTGATAAAAGCATATGGCTTGGGACATGTCTAGGAGATTACGTGAATTCAGAAACCCATCTTTCGTCTTGGGTTTTAAAGAAGAAATCACATGAATGGCAAGCATCGTGTACGCAACTTCATATTTTGCATGCTATCTATCGTTTGCTTTAAAAAATGAAAATGGAAAAGCTTGATGAAATAATCTATCAGTTAAGTGGAAAATCGAGGACATTCAGTTGCTAAGTGGCACGTACCCACCACGCTAATGTAGTTAGTCAGATGGAAAATCGAATATACTGAAGATCGTGAGCAGATTATTAAACGAAATCTTGAACTTACGAGATCACTGACGAGGAAAATGAGAGAGTGGAGGGTCTTTGAGACCAAAAAGGAGGAAGAAAATCAAATGCATCTACAGTGTGTGGGTGTGCGTGCAGTTCCTTTGCCCTAAGCCTCAGCTCACTACCACTGCATGAGGGTTATTGCGATTGATATATATATATATATATATATATATATATTCAGCTATCCTCGATTAGAGGCAAATGCAATGATAAAAATATAATGTGTACTGCTCATCTTGTAAGAAGCTGCATCGATACTGGGTGTAGTTGATTGTTGCATCGGTATAACATGGTTGTGTTTGACTTAGTCTGCGCGTTTTTCATGCACTGAGTATGGTTCACAAGACGGTATTTAACCGCAGTATGAAGGGTATTGTTGCGTTTCGAGAACGTTGCAGCCACTCTAGGTTGGTTGCCATGTGTGGATTGTCGCCACTTCTACTGCTTAGATGTCACTGCATCCTTCTTGAAACTGTTTATTGGCAAGTTTCCCCATTAGAACAAGGTCAGAATCATGTTCAGTTCGAACTAACCTAATCCGGATTTTGGAGCTTGTGGCAGTAGCTTCCATATTAAATAGTCACCTGCGTGCCTGGAAAGTCACTGGACTGCATCTTCAACCTCTTGGTCACCATCAGCATTGTATATTCATCGAACCCATCAGTATTCGAAAGCATGACCACCTGTAGCTTGTACCGCCAGCCAGTAGCTTATGCCACTGTACAACAGGAGACAGACTTGCATCCACGTTATTTACAAGTCAACTGCCATATAGCGCGTCTCATCATCCACTAGCACGCAAGTTACAGACTTTGTGGAGGAGACGACTTCTCTTAGTAGTATTAGTAGTACTAGTAGTAGCAGCAGCAGAAGCAGCTGTGTACAAAATAACATCTAGCGAGTACAGCGGACATTTTGGCACACCGATGACAAGGGAGTTTGAATTTATTCGTTAGAGGTTTTTCGTAATCACTTCGAAACCAGTTAGTTCTCTGATTAGGAAGCGATTGCGAAGAACGCCAACCATAAGCACCAAAATCCCTAGCCATGCGCATACTAATACTAATGCTAGCTGCACTCTCACAAGACCTGGTTGCGATTAATAACATTGTTTGTCAAACTGGAATGAAGTGAGCTCGCATAATTTTCCATCACCTTGATACAATGCCAGTCTCTATCATGAAGTGATGTAGGTTAAATGCAGGCGTTAGATCGGTATTCACTCCTTAGACACTTGTTAAGCTATCCACGTTAGCAACAATGAACCTGAAACGGTAAATTTTAACTTGCTGTATCTCCACAAACAAATTGATAAATAGGTGCGATTTGAAGTTAAATGATAGTCTACTGTGTACTTTTGGATAACAGAACTCAATCTATCTGCACCGGAGACAAGAAGCCACCTATGGAGCAAGATGCGAGTCGTGCTGCGTCAAATTTATCAGTACGTGGAAGAATTTGAATTTTTCCTCAAAGGAGATGACGACACATTTGTGATCATGGAAAACCTACTGGCGATATTACGAAAACAATCACCAGATGATCCATTCATGATGGGTTACTGGTATCCTGTAAGTTTAACCGAAAGTGACTGCAATTTTGGCACGGAAGGAATAGTAATTTAAAATTGTTTAACGTGAGAAAACCTGCTTACTTTTAACTAGTTAATAGGCAAATGCACGACTTAAGCAATGCGTGCTATGCACAGCAGCGAGTGAGACCCATTATCTATCGGCTGTAAGTGCAAAAAGTACGCTCAGACGTAATCATACAACCCGCTTTATCCAATCATCCTTTGAGTAAGGAAATGAGTTTAGGTAATCCAGAGTGTCGCCTCCACCTTCTTGGTTGTTTCGACAACAGGTCAGGTTCGTCAAACAGGATGTGGTGATCAGTTAACTCGGGTCCTTCTATACACCCGACTGGTTAGTTAGGTGCATTGTCAAATTCGCTTGAGTAACCCAATCAGTGTAACTGAGGGCACAAAGTGTTTCCGTGGAAGGGAGTGGCTGTAAGTGATCTGAGTAACGATTGCAGACTTTCACTTAATTCCACAGCATATCGTCAAGTGCAGCAAGCAGGTGAAATGCAGCATTTATTTGTAATCGGATTTGTGTGGTACTGTTTGTTAATGAAAACGGAAATCGCTTGAGCTTTTGTTATTCCCTGTGCATCTCGAATCTTGTGTCAAACCAATCCATGACCAAGTCAGTACCACCAATGTGTTAATAGCTAGTTGGTTTAACGAAGATGATCAGCACGGCGTAGGCCGGTAGGAGGTGAAGCAATGAAAGCTTGAGAACCCTACCCCATGTGGAGACAGATTCAATGACTGGCTCTTCCGCTTCACAGCTTTTACCATACACGAAACCCAGTTGTGAATAATGCACTGTAGTCCATTCCAACTGACTGCCGTATGCGTAATCCGCCTGATGGCAATCCTCTACACCATTTGTTATGGTACCCGAATGAACCGCCATGACCTTAGAAGCACATCAGTGTTCCTGAGATCGCGCCGAAAGTACCAAGAACGTCAGTTTTCCTTGCAAGCCATGGGCCTTAAAATGCCATCTATGCCGGCCTAGACCCACAGCCGCCTGCTCGGGCAGATGGATATACCCTTTAATTTACTTCCATATATGGCAGTTTTAGAGATTTTGATTGTTATATACCTAAGTACCGATACTATCTGCTTGCTTACCAGCTTCCATGGCGTTAAAAGCATAGACTACAAGTTATGTACGACATTCTGGTTGGTACCAAGGCCAACAATGTCTGCCATCAACTTGTCTAGTCTGCGCTCATTATCACTGAACTTCAAACCGTTTCGCACTTGAGGTTCGTTCCAAATTGCCCATGACCTAGTTAGCAGAACCGATACACTTGTTTCTTCAACAGAATCAGGTAAAGGATATTTAACTATTTGTTATCTTTTTATATAAAATTCGCTAGTTTTAGGATACTTCTATCTACACACGATACATTTTTGCATGGCACATGATTTAAAAATGGGCGGTACGTAAATCCTTAAATTTTCAAACTGGTGAAATTATCTCGGATAAGGCTAACAGACATCAAGAATGTAGGACCCCTTCTTGCTGATATGACATATATAATGCATGCATTAGTTGTTATACTTTCATGCTATAAATAGGCCGAGCATTGGACTGGAGGCAAGATTAAGCTGAAAGGCTGCAGATGGTTCGGCGTAGTAATACGAAGCTTTGTCGTAAATGTTCGCATCAACGCAATGTTTGTACGGTTGTATTATGATCGAAACGATCACAGATTGAGCACCTAAAATCATGTAGGAATTGAGAGCGAATAATACTTGGAACCTTCGTTGTGTAATAATTGTTAGTTGCTCAGTTTTTCCATTCTCTTCAGTTATCAGCGTGTACGCAATTTCATCCATAAAAACACAGTCGATCACTCGGGGTGGATACTTCTCCGGCGGCGCAGGCTATGTGTTGTCGCGATCCGCACTAAGGAAGTTGGTCGAAGAAGCACTTGACAAAAATCGCTACTGCCCCACTTTCGATGAAGACAAAGAAGACGCAAAGATTAGTGAGTACCGATGTATTACTTGAATACCACAGCGGTTAAAATAGTAGGCTATCATAGTAAAAGGCTGTGCTCCCAAAATGACGGATTATGTTGTGTAGAGATTTACAAGTTTTAGGAGATCAAAGGGCAATTGCGTATAGAATGTCAGCTATATAGAACTGAGCTTGTAGTCATGGACATCTATTTCCTTGGGCTCATTATCGGGAGTGGAAATAAAATAGCAGGTTAATTACTAACAAAAACACAACGGTATCACAAGTGCTTGGGGTTTGTGTTCAGTACACTCACGGTTTGGGAAATATGGTTCATGTAACAACTAGAAACGGATAAGCAGATAAAGTTATAATGTAATAACATAACAAAGCAGGAGACACCCGGGGATCTAATATGCTTCAAATCATTTGGTCACCCGTGTTTATGGGAATCATGCTAATGTGTTGAATAACTTCAGTTCCTCGATACGGTATATAAACAAGTAAATGGCGTAGGAGATAAGAATATTAGAAAGAGGACAGGCATAGGGAGAAAATCGGAGGTAAGAAAATAAAGGGAGAACTGACGACACGATGAGCTCAGATGGAGAACCGTCTTAATTACCATTGACAGTAACCCTATGATATAACGGTCGTTCAGAGTAAGATAATAGCAAAAGCTAAACAATAGTTTAAGCAGAAGACAAAAGCATATTACCCGTCCGAACACACTGTACTCCATGACGCGTTTCGACTTAACTTGATCTCATCTCGTAGAGATAGTAGGCCAAGCGTTGCCCGTCGTGAGCCGGTGGCTTGGGGGTAGAAGTCCCAATTAACATCCCAATGGTCTTCAGTTCGAGGCCTGCTATCTCCGCTAGATGCGAGTACATGTGATCGAAACGCGTCGTGAGGGTTAAAATGACTTGTTCCCCTGGTAACTGGGGTTGATAGTTCCTGGGTTCACGTGTTTGGGAAATATGAGCGATTGATCAACTTGGTCGCTAACGGTCCCGAACTCCGGGCTAGATCTATTGCTCAACACACCTTAAATAGCGCTACATGTCAATGTCCTTGTGATTCGTTTCAAGTAATTAGTCTACAGAGTAATGCCTGATTGTTTCAGTTTACCGAAGCCACAACTATTCGGCGGCTAATGCCAAACTTGTGCAAGATGACTAAACTTACAGCCAGTCTCGCCTTACCTTGGTAGGCTCACTGAGCGTTTTTCTTTGAAATGAATGATCTTGTACATTGTTTCCCTATTGTGCGCAAGGGGATAATTCCAAGAATATATGCAAACAGTTGACGAGAACATTCGAAATACCTGAATCCAAAGTAACCTGAAAGTGTTTATTCTGCTTGCTATTTTGAAACTTGTGAAGGGAAAATCCTGTATGAAATATCGAACTAGTAGTTTGAGAGGCATGATACAGCAGTTAACAGAGCAGCTCAGCTTAGCAATAAAACGCAGAGTGGAGAATACTCGGAAGACAAAAGGTGAGACATTAAAGAAGAGGTTGATGAAATTGACTTACGACAATCGCAGAAATAACCACGAGGACTGGATCCAAAAACTATCCAATCGGCCACTTTCCGTAGCAGCAAAACAAGTCCTCACCAAAAGGCTCAAATACAACTTCAAGGATGATAAGACTACACAGAGTTCCTGTCCGGATGCGAAAGCGCAACCCAGCGGGTTTGAAGACGATACGCAGAAACAACTAAGATATCCAAGTATTCCAGTTATAGCACTGAACAAACAGCACAATTCTCTATCGCAACAAGAAAGGTCTTCAATAACAGCCCCGAAAGGCGATGAATCCATTGTCGTTTTACCTGCGGACAAGGGGCGCGTGATGGTTACATTGGATAAAGCTGATCATGTTGAAAAAGCGAAACAACTTCTGAGCGACACAACCATCTACCGCCGCATCGCAAACGATCCAATAACGCAACGGACAAACAAAATAAACTGAAGATCAAAATTGCTCTAGGAGTGAAACCAGATCACAAAAGAAGTCGGTGACAGAATGACAGCCCGCGATCCGAACATGGCACAAATCTACGGGTTTCCAAAGATACATAAATATAGTGCACCACTAAGACCAAGCTTACCGCTAACAGGCACACCTATGTACAACCTAGCGAGAGAGTTGTAGTGACATATCAAGCACCTAAGAATTGGATCGAAGCACTCCATACACAGTACACAACAATTTCTGGGGAAGCTACAAAGTACACGAGTAGATCATGACGAGATGCTTGTGTCGTTCAACTTGGCCGCACTCTTTACGTCTGTTAACTTACTGCTCGACCAAAGTGAGAAAAGAATCGAAAGGCTGCCGACTGAACATCTGTGCAAGCTATTTGACCTCTGCCTAGCGACCTACTTCGATTTTGCTGGACAGATTATGAACGGGAGAAGAAAGCACCGAGGGGATCCACTTTGTCAGGGCTGATAGCAGAAATTGTAATGTAGAAACTTGAAGACGAGATATTGCCTATAATTAACACAAGGTTGTGGATCCGTTATGTCGAAGATACCTTCGTGATACTGAAACGTAGTCAGGTAGAAGCTGCATACCAGTTGTTCAGTGACGCCATTAAAGACATTAAATTTACGATGGAATCGGAGATGGAAGACCAGGTCCCATTCATGGATGTGTTAGTCACCAGGACCATTGACGGACAGCAGTTAACATCGGGTTACAGGAAAGAAACACACACCGACCCGACTCTAAACTACTACAACAATCACTCGAAATGTAACAAAATAAGCTGCGTGCGAACTCTCTTTCGTGGAATTGAAACATTGCAACACTCTTGAGGCAAAGCGGAAAAAAGAGATGCGTCGGGCTATATCGTAGTTAACTAACAACTCGTGAAGGTCGCTAACCCTGTCCCATGATTCAGTAACATATGCTGCGGGCTAGTTGGCACAAGCCACTAGCAGCCATGGGTTCGATCCTCCGAAGACGACCGAAGGATGCGCACCATTGAGGAGCCCCAGTAGGGCGAAACCGCCGCCTAGTGGTTTTCCAGAGAGGTATTTGACTTGTCTGAATTGTCGGCTGATTGCGCCGAAAACAAAATAGAGGTAGATCTGTTCAGATCATTTCAGTTAAAAGGATATCCACATAGCTTTGTCTAGTGCTGTCTAAACAACAAAGCTACGACGTCCCAGCCTATTGAAAAGAGAATAAAGAGAATCCTTATAACCTATGAAAGGAAGCTCGAGATGACAGCAAGCTTATTAGAAAGGCACGGTCATAGAGTAGATTACAAACCAATTGCCACATTGAGAAGAGCGGTGTCGGAACCCATAGCTAGACCTGAAGCCCGAAAGACAAAATGTTGTTTACAAGATAAGATGTCATGATTTTGATGAGAATTATGTGGGTAAAACAGGAACGTGACTGTCAACAGGAATGCAAGAGCATAAGAAGGCTTGTAAGCATCATTACGCTCTCACTGTTTGCATTATATATGGACGACGAAGGAAGCCGCTCAGATTGGAACAACCCAGAGGTCCTAGCAAAGGGAAAGACACTAAAACTAAGAGAGTTCCTGGAAACATGGTACTCGACGAAGCACTCGATAAACATGCACATCAAGATTGACGAATTTTACTAAACATTAAGACGGAGAGAACCAAAAGAGTTTAAAAACCGTTGTGCGCAGCTAAATGATCCGTCAACAACACAACCGCAAAACACTCGGTGAAAAACCATCCCACGAATCGCCAGTGTCTATCGGAGAGGTTGGACAGACGAGTAGAACTCACGGGGTGCAGATCGAGGAGGTCAATTCAAAAGTTCCATGCTGGTTGGGCACAAATCGACGACTAAGTCAGCGGACTACATCTGACCGAGCAGTGCACTGAGGAAGTCACCTCGTTTGGTCATGAAACATTTGTATACCGGTTACGAAGCGTATCGAACAGGCGAACTCAGAAACGTCGTGATGTGCTGTGCTTTCGGGCGGGCAACACCCAATTTCCTCCTGCCTCATTAACCGCGGTTCTGCTGATCGGACTGACCAAGATCCCCTACAACGCGAATCACGTTCTACATTGCTTTTGTATGTCGCAAGTTATACACACAACGAGCATTTCACCATGACTCTCCAGTCAATATTCCAGCTATTTTAAGCAGTTAAAGGGTGTCACGAACTCAACTTACCCGACTGTAAATTAAAAGAGAGTAAAAAGAGAGTAGTAGTAAGGAAAATATTCATAATCATAATGATAATAATAGCAATAATAGGTATACCCACAAAAAGCTGAGGTACAGTTCATCGGGGCTGTCCTGATCATATGGTACAGAGGAAATTCATGGTGATAAGACAATGATTGTTTCACAAGACAAAATGCAGGTGTTTTTCTATTGATTCTTTCAATATTAATTGTGCTCCGATTTGGTTTTTGAACGGACAGCATGCAGGAGGCGTTCAGGTTTATTTACGCGCATTATTGTAATGACTGAGGGGATAGAAATAACCTGCGCATTAAAGTGTGATTAAAGTAAGTAATACTATTGGTGCTTGGTAAACTCCTTAACAACTGGTAAGAAGTCTGAGCAGATAACAAATACGTAAATATAATACCGATAACATGGGCGCTGTCTCTGTTATGAACGATGTAAATCCGTTGGAAAGAACAAATAGCTCCACACAGTCAGCGGGATATGATACCAGAGCGCATATGAAACTTTGCACATTATTTGGTGGTTAGGCGTGAGGAGCATCAAAGCCCTAGCTTTCCATTCGGTCTAAATAGTACAGGCACTCATGCAACGTTCATCCAGGTGGATAAGGGAAATGAAGGAATATAGAGAGGAAGCGAACATAAGGTCTATTTATCCAACGCATCGACGCACACAACTTTTTCATAGTCCTCTGTTGGGTCTTCAAGCTAAATGAAAGCGGAATAAAGTAACCAACGAATAAATGCGCCAAAGATTGCCTACCTTTATCCAACCGATCGGTGTGACAATGTTTTCACTGGACATCAGTGGGTCATCAACCTGAATAAAATCGAAGGAAGAGGCATTGTAGAAGGAAATATAAAGGATAAATCCCAATTATCCCACCTGGTAATGCGTTCCTGTTTGCATAGCTCATCGATAAACCATCAGCTTGAGTAATAACGAAGGGTGTGATAACTTAGGAGAGGGAGGAAAAATATATATGCTTTACTTATCTAAAATTATAATTATGTTCATAATGGGTACATGAGTTAGTCACCAGCGAGTATCAGCCATAGTCAAGATACGTGGTAAAGCTCCCAATATAAACAGCTCCTAGCTCACTCGGTGTGTGCGGCCGAGAAGAGGGTCTATACGGATCGATTGCGATGGCTTGAGCAATATAGTTGACTCGCTTCTAACGACTAGGTAATTACGGACCTCCCGGTTAACTAAACTTTACTTAGAGCGTGATAACGCATAGTCACACACGCTGTCAAGTATCTGCTTTTGCTGCGAGGATTCTCTGGTTGAATGTAATGCTTTCCTCAGCGAATTAACGTACCATCGTGATGCATATTGCTAATGTTTAAGGACACATGCTAGCACTGTGCATAGCTCTAATAAAGTTTGACTTCTCATTAGGGCGATCGTTTAATATCGAGTGATTGAAATAGAATACTTGGAAACGGTACTGATGGGGATAAACACAGTCAAATGACGAAACGCAGATGTTGTCACTACGGCCGAAAGAAGTGGAAAATAAAGTAATATTTGTCGCACTAAAACAAGAATTTTACTGTACATGATACTTTCCACGGGCATTGTTCTACACTTGAAACTCGAAACTCTAGGACGCCCATTGGAGTAGCTAAAAATTGACAGGTGGTGGACCCAGCTTCTGAGCAAATAGTTCTGTGTGTCTGAAATCGGAAGCAACTGCTGCCCAAACTGTGTTCAGGTAGCAACAGATACCGACTGATTTCCATGTTCCACTAGATCAACTAGGAATATACGAAGGCGATATATGGAAAACAAGCGCACGCCTCGTATCGTACCGTGGTAAATGTTGTCCTTCTGGACTTTGTAACCATATACTAGATTCCATTTTCTAAATCTTTTAAATGTATAGACCCTCGGTGGTTAGTACCAGATGATCAATGTGTTGCTATACTCAACATCGAAGATAATTGCTAGTCAACGTCCTCTTACTCTCAAAACTCAGAATTATGAAACGGTAATTATCGAAGCAGAAGTTTGGCTCGATTGGTGGAAAACGCTAGCAGTGAGGGCATTCCATCAACTGACAACGAGAATTCATTACTTATTAGTTTATCATTGTTTTCATAATGATAGTCATTAACTATTAAATTTATGTCGATCGAAACTGCAGTTTTTCTTACAACAAGTCGGAGAAACGCTACCGACATCACCAGTCACAAATCATTACCAATGCTGTCTAACATGGGGTAATCGAGGAGTTGGCATGATCGCGCATTTATTCTACTGCTTAAAATCATTTTTAAGTCTATTAGCGGAATGCGCTTTTTACCTTGTCATAATAATCTTGAATGCTTGGACTAATACCAATTTTTTCACTAGGCTCCGCTTTGAGTTTTACTGCGCCCCACTCTTTGACAACTCGGTTCACCGTACCTTTGTTTTTGGATCTAAAACTGAGATCGTATTAAGAGCAAGTAGAAAAACTTCTGTACAGCCCTAACGATTTATGAAACATCAAAAAGAGTTAACTGCGGATTATCAGCGGCCGTGTTTCGTCAGTTAATTATTTGTCCTTGTTCGGTTAGAAGATCGTATTGGTGTCATTATTTCCGGTATATGATATATTGTTGTATTGTCTGTTTACTGTTCCACAAAAACATAGTTTTTCGAAATAATCTTCGATACGTGTTTGGAAACACTTTACAGAACCGTCTTCTATTAGTCATCCTGGTAGCGTATTTCATAATTTTAGAAGGAAAGAAGGAAATCAGGTAGTCCAAAATGAAGGGTATATTTTCAGGCATGAAGCACCTTCGGTGCAAATTCGCGGGAAGTAATAGTGTTTATCGTAGCTAAGTGGGACTACTCCTTATCCGTTTCAAGGTAGTGTTGGCGCGATGATATTGACAAACCATGCCATAAGTTTCTTTTTCCTAATGACTGGATGCTAAGTTGTGTGAAACAAAACATGTGAGCACACCTGAAAAACGCTTTTCTATGCCGACAAGCACCAGACACACTCGTCTCATTCAAAGTGACTTCCTCCCATTCTAGCAATAATAGGATTTTGTGAAGTAGGCGCTGCTTATCAGGCTAGGACGTGTTTAGTGACGAATTTTAACATTTTTTCCTCACCGAAGCCTGTGGACTGCATGAAAGAGACTTTTGAGCACGCCGAATTTCCATGGTGACAGACGGAATAAAAATACTTTTGCTTTGACGAAAACGCGCCTAGGCGGGCGCTGCGCCCAGACATTAAATGGCATTTTTCAAAGTCTTCGGATGACTGCCTGTGTAAAAGATTTAGTGCCGCAATCGAAATGTAATTAGGTGAAGACAAAAAAAATTCGCTTCTCCTAAGCGCGAATTTCACGGATATGTGGAGACATTGAGCCACTCGAAGTCCACAATCGTAACCGCATGCGTGGCTACACAACGATCACATCACAATCAGTTTCTGAAAGCGGAGCGCATACCAAGTTGTAGATCGATTTTACCCCCACAAAATCGACTCAGGACGCGCTCAGGTATGAACAGACATTCCTAGGTGCTTCAGGAAACCAAAGCACGGCATGCTCAATACTCATGGACTAAGAAATACCTCCATTCATTCATCATTGATTTCCCTCAGCAGATTTACTCAATAGTGCCTCGCCTCAAGAAGCCGAGCATCACTGTGATGTTTTATAGAAAGAAATGCTTCCTCTTAGTACTTTCACCTAAAATACCTTCTGCCACCTCAGACAGGATGGATCTCAGCTCGATCCTTGGAATCGTTTGATGGTCACCGATTTATCCCAGCTAACAGGAATCGCAATCAACGCAACTAAAACTCAAAGCAGCAGCTCAAGCAAAGCCAAGGTACAGAATTCGAAACTTGGTAGTGTCAGTGCGCTCCAGAGATTGAGACTACTTCGCACATTGGAAACCTTATCAAACTTTTCTAGGTCAGTCTGACCACTGATTCATCGCGTAACTGATAGGTTATCTATCACTTAATCGTGCAGGTGCAGGGATCGCTAGGTTAAACACTTTCACTCTCAACTTGTTCATTCGTCTGTTTACCTAGCAAACCCAATCAAATGATCTGGGGTGCTTCGCCAATACTACCCGCTAAAGGGGCCATCTACTACCAGCTGTCCCACTTGAAGCGATTCAAGCCTGTTGACTAAGAGGAACTCCCTCCGGAGTTGTCCAAGCGAGGTGGTGAGATATGCGGCTGTTCTTCATGATTTGGAGTAGATAGAAGGCCTAATGCTTTAAGAACGAATCGGTTATTGTTCCGATCTCGAAATGATACCCGTCATCTCCGTGTCCACCTTAAAGTAATCGGTGCGCAATCCAACCTCGATTTGTCGTCTAATACGCCTACAAAAACAAGTGTTTCCGCACAGGTTAGGAACTTGCAGATTACATGCCGTGTTCTTCAGCATAGTCACATGTACAGCCGGCCTACCGATGTTGTCTTTCTGAAAATCCGGGCTATATCCGATCCGGCCAATTTGTCTTGTTTAAGGTACTGCATGCGTAAATACGGAGCATCCAAAAAAACATTGTCATCGTTTGAGCACTATACTTCAGCATCTTGGACAGGATGAGGACTGATGGCAACATCTATACAACTTGATTGTCATCAGTTTTAACTTACCTCTGTCTTCACATTTTTCAATTTAGCACCCAGTCGAGTGCTCTGAATAGCTTCCAAAGTCTTGACGTCATGTTTGTTTCCGTATACTATTGGACTGATCGACACCATGCTAATGGTATCTACTTGTTCCGTGATGACTCCAAGAGTAGGCGACTGACTGCATACCTTTTAAAGATTATATCAACTATGGACGGTCCGATCTTTTCCCTTACGAGATGTAAAGTTTTACTTAGGAATTGGCATCCACCAACTTCATTGATCACTCTTAAAGACACGGGGTCCACATAAGTTGATCGTTTCGTCTATCTGGGGAGCTACGTCTCTGGTTATGGTATCATTATAATAGAGGTTGCTCTGTGTATGGCTAAACTCCGCTAAGTGTTTACACGTCAGTCACATCCGTGTTGTGAACTCGTAGTTTCAGCCTCGATAAAGGGAACGGTTGACTACGTCTCTGTGCACACACTGCTGTTGTATAGCAGAGCGCTGACCGATTCGTGTGAACGATATGAGTCAGCTTTCAACGTTTGACAACGGGTGCTTGCGACGAACTGCTCATGCGCAGTAAGAACAGCATGTTTGCAACGACGATGTTAGCCCTTCCTTCTTGGACAACACTGGCCTTTCTAACAACGCGATTTACTTCATTGAACTGCTTAAGATGTTCGTATCATGCCAAAACATGTACTGAGTTCGAATGCCACTTCATAATCTATCCATTTGCGAAGGGTTGAACTAGAAGAAAACGTGCGGTGATTATTTTGCGACGTGACGAAAAAATGTCAAACGATGACATCTGGCTTAGCTGTCGTAAGTTCCGTGCGTTTTTCAGGCTGGAGATCCAAGGAAGAAAAACGCTACTGGCTAGAAATACTGGAGGATATGCCGCAAAGTGGGCTCACTGAAAGCTTTGTAAGGAATTAAGCCAACATCTAACAATTAAGCACTGAAATCTTTATGATGCTATGAAAACGCATGGGCAAAAAACCAACCTTTTCTCACTTTATTTGTTATCCGTCTCCAGTTTGCGTTACTATTGTCAGTCACTGTGTTAATTGTACATTTTGATTCTTCTCCTGATTGGCTCGGTTGCTCAGCATCGGCCGATTATATATATATATATATATATATATATATATATATATATATATATATATATATATATATATATATATATATATATATATATATATATATATATATATATTATTGTGACTGTGGTCAGCTACAGACGCTTGCGCCTATATGGGGACCATGGATGCCTCGCGCTGCACCATTCACAGCTTGCTTTACAGTTTATATCAAATAAACCCGAAGGAATAAGACCGGGCGGCGTGGGGACAAGAGTCACGTTTCATCGATGGACTCAGTGCACACTCCTTCAGCTTGCATATCATTTATGGGACATCGGGGAAACGCATTCAAGATGTACATATGGCAGTGCTTGGGCAGCAGTCCATTCTACATTGGATGGAATCACTTTTTGAGCATAACACTGCTACGAAGATTGCACCCCGTCACCTGCGCCTCCGATTTTCAGTCTCTTGGAACAAGTAATCATTCCGATGGTTTCGATAGATAGATAGATAGATAGATAGATAGATAGATAGATAGATAGATAGATTGATAGATAGATAGATAGATAGATAGATAGATAGATAGATAGATAGATAGATAGATAGATAGATAGATAGATAGATAGATAGATAGATAGATAGATAGATAGATAGATAGATAGATTCCTAGTCAACATTCTAAGCAAACGCAGTCAGACCAGGGATATCAACCGCGTAATAACAGAAGTCATATTTACATGTACAGACAAGCTGCAGCGATGATGTAGCCTAGTTGCAACATCTGCTGAGTTATTGAAGTAGATTAGTAAATAAATCAGGAAGCAGTGCACTTGCCATGCGCTGACTTTTACCAACTTAACTGACCCGTCGCCACTTCGATATTGACCCCACTTGGCTACGATGATTATCAGACAGGTTCGGTTGGGGTACACACGACCTCTTTTGCTCGAGAAACAGGTGCATGTTATCGACGGACCAGGTTCTGTAGGCGTCCGATGGTTGCGTAACTGACGTTTCTCTTCCTGGTGCAACAGTGCTTCCTCATAAATCTTGGCAACTAAATCCCTGATTCGATCACGTAATTGGAGGCGGTCCACTGCCCAAGCTTCCCACACACTTATCCTGTCCTGACAGTGCACCTTCGGTTTGACTACGTTTCGATACCATTCATTCACTTGAGATAATAGCACGTGTTTTGATAGTGTGATGACATTCATACAGTGGACATGTTTGCACCATCGGAGGTATCGCAGTAGCAATATGCGACAAATTTCGTACACTCAACCCCGGCGGAGCATCTTTGCTTCAGGTATTCTGTTACACTAACGGATGCACCGTATCTGAAATAGGTCTTACTGAGTAAATCGTTCAAGATACTGAACATCCTTCTGATACAACACCTACGTTTTGTTGTCGTCTTGAAAACTCATGAGTACCATTGACTTGTGTGTAATCAGTTTAGTTCCAATGGACGGCTGTTGCTTACCCGGTTTACAAGTCGCCAAATGCAGCAGTCGTTCTTGAACCGCCCATGCGTCACTCGCAATTGATCTGCAAGTCTTTTGACAATTTGCTCCCGAAGTAGTGCAATTTTGATGCCGTTTCCAAAAGCACCTCATTAATCCTGATTTATGAACAGAGCACGGACTCCATTACCGGTGATGGCTGAAATCCAAAAAGTGTTGTTGTCCAATCCGAATTTTCCCAATCGAAGCGAGAGCCAGCATTATACTGTGCAATTCATCCTCGCTGTTTGCAAACAAATCGAAATCGTCGGTAAACAACAATATCCAG
The DNA here is from genome assembly GCA_944474145.2 of Dicrocoelium dendriticum. Lineage (NCBI taxonomy): Eukaryota > Metazoa > Platyhelminthes > Trematoda > Plagiorchiida > Dicrocoeliidae > Dicrocoelium > Dicrocoelium dendriticum. The sequence continues at coordinate 29,767,683 of OX104064.1, forward strand.
ATGGTTGTTAAACGCACTCGAGTTCTCACACCAGCAGAATGCGTGATGCCTGAAGAAGCAAGGATAGGTAAATTCGGGTAATTCATTGAAGTGCAGATTACTAGAGCAGCTGGACATGTAACATGAAAATCAGCAGAACACTTGCGGTAATTGACTGTATTGCAGCATTCATGCAGAAGCTAAATGAAGAACTTGATAATTGCATTGCACTGCAGAATACGCATGAATGTGCACATACCGATATTTCTGAAAGAGAAACTTGTTTACACACAGATTCAATAAAACACAACTCCTATGGGTAAAGCAGGTAGTGACAAAACATTAAAAATACCAATGCGAGTAGCTTTGTGTATCCATTGTATCGCGTTTTCAAAACCCACTAATAGGTTTAGGTAAGACTTTACAAATTCAACATGACAAATGTCTTCCATTCGTGTACTACCTCCAGGTACTTGTGGGCAAGTGGTTGGAATCAAGTTGTATAGAAATTTTGATCAAAATGGCAAGGATAGATTTCACGACAGATCGGTACAGCAGCTACTCGGCAGTTATTTCTGGGAAATTCCTCGATGGGTACCTCAACGACTAGATGCTAACTTTGCATTCGTCGACCCGTCACAAGTGAGTCATGTACAGTAAGAATTATTACGTAAAGGCTTTGGTGTTCAGTATTGATTCACTATTAATCGCGCGTTTCCATCGCCAACGGCCTGAACATATTGAGCTGAAACATGTATTCCGGTTTGATATTTAGTTGCCCACCCAAAAAGCACTGCGTTTCATGACCGGTTTCAAACTGATCTCATCATATCATTCATTGCTTTCTGGATGGTTACGATGTAGGCCGAAACTTTTCCCATTTATCTACCCTGTCTCGACGGGCAACTCTTATCATACGGATTACTGACTAGGGGAGAGTCATTCTGCAGTACTCGTTGTGGGAATGGATTGCGACGCGCCATCTAAATGGGGACCGCGCTTCCTGTAATAAAGAACCTTGGCCAATTCGACCACTGGAACGGTAACTGATGAAGTAGATAGATATTGGGTGTAGCCTGCCAGAAAACACTGGACTGGACGACTACTTTCGAGCTTGTTGGATCTCATCAGGCGGAGACAGCAGGCATCCGAAAGGTGGTTATTCGGATGTTAGCCGAAACATCTGCCTTTAATTACGAAACCATCGTAGACTTGAGTTGACACATACTGCGAGGATTAGTGTCTAAAACGCAGCAACCACTCAGCACCGAGATAATCTGCATCGAAGTTTTCATTACAGTTAGGGTACAGCAAGATATCATGATTAGGCAGTCCTAACAGCCGACTCAGTTGGTACTTATGGACAGGTGTGACGCCCGTTAGACATCGATACAAGTGTTAAGTCAATGCGTCTTGTGAGTGTACGCGTGCAGTGTCTGTTGGGGATGCGGTGCCCTATATATCGGTTAACAGACTCAAACAGCAGAAACGGAAATGCTCCTGGGGAGGTTGAAAACCGTGGTTCTTCTCTATTGGATTCGGAGCATAAAAGGGAATCTAGTTTGACGTTCAAATTGAAGTAAAGACCACGAGGATGTAGTAAGAAGGGTGGACGGTACAACCAGAAGGTTCTGATAGATACACAAAGGAAGTGGATAATTTGCGGGTAGAACATGAGATGAGTCACACGGGTGTGTAAGTCTTTCCAATTTGCCATTTGATAACCAGAGGAGACGAACAGACGCACTGACAAATAAACAGACATCATGCACCTGGACATTGATTCCTCACTAAAATTTGCATAATTAATCAAAGCGACGTCGAAGGGCCTTGGTAACGCAGTTAGACGTCCCTGAGCTGTTCCGTTCTAGCTACGTAACCAAAACGGTGCTTTGATTATAAACGTTCCCTTCATTGTTTCCTATTGAGCTTTTTAAAGAGGTTTGGGCAGAATGGCCCACACAAATGTCACGAGGGAAATTACAGTTAGAGACAGACTGAGTGTACCAAAACGGAAGCGTTAAAACCTTCAAACATTGCGGATGAATCCCAGGCAAAACGAACCTTGGAGGGAAATGCAGAATATTCGCAGCCACTCTCAACAGCGCCCAAAAGCGTTAATGGAAAAATGCTGTCCAGTCAATTTCAGTTGGACAGCTGTTACGTATGGCCCTTAGCCGATGTAGGGAACAGAACGCGCACGCGTAGTATGGAACCGATTTATTAAAAGCCTGCGTTACGGTGGCAAGAAAAGTCGGAAAAAAGCAATGAAATGTAGAAAGTAAGGCAAGGTCATCGTCACCAATCACGTGAGAGCCTGCGTTCTTAAATCGATACTCAAGTGCATACGTGACGCCCCTCTCTTCCCTGGTCAAGACTGCAGACTCCGGGTTGATACCGACCAATTGGCTTAGGCGTGTATTTTGTGCAACTTAATTGTGTTTGCGCCGCATTCGTTTGTTGCTCCTGGTTTTGTGAAGCAGATTTTCCGCGTTGTTGGGTCAATAGTAGTCGCTTTTTGGTTCCACTCATGTGGTTCTTTTGAGCGTGGCCGGATGTGTTCAAAATGGCGGCGCACCATACAGCCATTCTCCGGCTGTAGCTCCGCTTGGTTACTCCTTGAGGACCTGAAGGTAGCAGGTTTCCAGCTTGTTTCGTGAGGCAGTCTAGTGTATGTCGGATCAAACTCAGTAAGACACATTTCCTCTGATACCTTTTCATCCCACACACTTTCTCCTATTTTTCCTCCGTTCTCCTTCGTGAGTTCGGAAAAAGTAGGTGCAGTTTCCTTCGTCATGACCGACCAAACATTATTCCGCGGGTGATTTCCCTGGCGACTCAGTCTGTGTCATGTGGTAAGAGAACAGGAGACGATCCAACTTAGTTTGTAAAGTTCCATGGCTCTGCTTGAGGTGACTTTGTTTAACAGTTTGGGCTGCACCTTCTGCCATTACATTCGACGAGGAATGGTACGGTGCAAAGTTAAGGTGCTGTATTCCGTTGTTACTCGGGAACGGTTGAAGCTCTTCACTTGTAAATGGGATTCCGTTGTCAGCGCATACCGTCTCTGGGATACCGAAAATGGCGAATATGGAGCTCATTTTTGTAACTTTTGCTGTGGAAGTCGCATGTGGACCAGGAGGTACTTTTATCCATCGAGAATGGTGATCCCATTGATTGGACCAAAGTAGTCCGCGTGTACCCGCTGTCATGGCCTCTCTAGCCAACGCCATGGAGGTATCAGTCCGGGAAATTTTTGCCTATGGTACTTTTGAGGTTGTTCGCGGTTTCTCAGCAGCCGCTTTGCATTTTGGTCAATGTTCGTCCACCAACAGTAACCCCGTGCCAGCGCCTTCATCCTGTTCACTTCGGGATGTAGGTCATGTAGCTCCCTCATCAACTAGGGTCGTAGTTCTTTTGGTGGAACTATGCGCAAGCCTCGAAATATACAGCCGTCATATAGATTTAACTCATGTCTCCGACAGGCGAATGGTTTCCGTTCGTCTGACGTACTTGTAGGCCATCTGGTCACCAATAACGGTTTGACCATCGATGACACAGGGTACTGGTCCGTCAGGTACCGCACCACGTCACTTCGAATGGATGTCTTTTCAAGGTGTTACATCAAACTGATAAACTCCATAGGTTCACTTTTCTTTCTTGTGTCATGCTGCTGCGGGAAGCGACTAAGTGCATCGGCAATGGTATTACTTGGTCCGTGTACATAATGAAGTTTGTAGTTATGGACGCGCATAACTAGTTTCTATCTTTGCACTCGACGCGAAGACATCTGTTGAATTACTTTCTCCTCACCCAGAAGCGAAATTAGCGATTTATAGTCGGTGTGCATATCAAACTGTCTTCCCTAGACGTAGTGGTGGGAATGCTTGATACCGAAAATAATTGCCACAGCATCTCTGTTGCAGGACATGATAAGTAAAAGCGTGTTAAGAAGAGAACCGTTATCCATCCGGTGACAGAAGACTGCACCTACTCTGCGTGGGGAGGTATCACACTGCAGCACTCGAGTCCGGCTCGGATCGAAATGGAGGAGATATGAGGAGGCGCTGAGCACCATTTTGCATCTGTGAAAGCCTTTTTATGATTCGGACTCCAAGTCCAGGACTTTCCCTTGTGCAACATTTCGCACAAGAGTGCAAATACTGTTGAGGCGTTATGTAAGAAGTAAGAATAGTGAGAAAACATCCCAAAAAGCGATAGGAGTTCAGCTACATTCTTGAGTTCAGGTGCGACAAGCATGGGCTTTACTTTGTCTTCTAACACGTGTAACCCGTTTTCATCGAGACAGTAACCAAGGTAACGAACAGTATCTGAGAAAAACGTACTCTTGGACTTTTTATTTTGAGTCCACTCTGTTGTATAGGTTTGAGCACAGTGAATAGCGTTTGTAAATGTTCAAATTCAAGTTGGACTGGAATGATGGGGTTAATCCCGTACGTGTTCCTTCTTCACCGGGTCGTCGATCCAGCAGTTGGTAGGGGTGCTCCGACTTCTTGATAAGTCTAAAAGGAAAACGCCCGAACAACACCCTGGTGCACCAAATTTAATGCCCACGTTTCTTACATTAGCTGTCCCTGTTATGTCATTTACGTGAAGTAAGTAAGAGAGGACGAAAAATCGAAGGTAAAGAGCAAGGGAACTCAGTTAAAAGAAGAGAATAATGCCAATGGTGAGGGAAAGTACCGAAAATAGAATCGAAGTATGAAGATGGGAATTAGTCAGGAAAAAGGAAAGGTTTCTTGTTGCCACCCAAGAGCATCTAGTTGACGCTCAAACCCCAAGTCGCAGTAAGGCTCTGCGCTCTTCTGGATTGGAGAGGACCACCCTAAGCAGACGGGGTCGAGGATTTGGTTGACCAACCGGAACGTTCCCCAACCTGATGAGCTTCCTGACAGTGACGCCAGGGAAACTTGGTGGTAAAAGCCTGGTCACGCAAACTTTAAGCCAACCAAGATCATCAAGCATGCGCTCGGTAGGAAGAGCGGCAGTGGATTCAGTGGCGTTTCTGAAAATCACACTGGTATCTGTGTAAGAATCACCCCCACGAGGTGTGTTTACTCCAAATGCTCTACCATCCACGTCACATGGTTGTTTGGCAGGAATCCGTGGGACCGAATGCGACGGCACCTCATGTCTCACTGTGGGAATTGCAACACAAGGTGGTGTTTCCAGCTCAGGTGCTTGTTTCTTGGGGGCGGAGGGCTTGCGCGCTTTCCTTACCCTTTACGCTTATTTTTTAATGGCCCAGGAGCCCGTGACTCGCCTTACATTTGGGGCCGGTCAGCAATGCCGTCCGAGGCATCTGTGTCAGTTATCTACATGTGAACTGAAGCGTCCGGTAGGATGAACGCCTCATCAAGGGATGGACGGTCAGCAGAAGGATAGTGCGTTAAAGCGTCCACATTCGCAAGATTCAGGGATTTCATAATCAAATCCACTTTAGAGTTGAGTGAGGCAAGAGAGACAAGCTCGGCTAACGCCTTCTCAACAACTGGGAATCTGGATGCCAGTGCTTTGAATTCAGCACAGGTGAAAGCCGGAAGCTTCGCTTTCTGAGCGCAACAATCTGCACATCTAAACAGAAGGTTTTCACTGGATGATAGCATATTGTACTGGTTCACTCGGAGGCCGGTACAACTTCTGTGATACCAGCGGGAGCAAACATTACACTGCATACCACCAGAAGAGTCCATAACTGGCCTTGAACAGGCAGAATTACTACAAGCTGCATTTGACTCACCAAACGAGGACGCAAGGGGTTCATCCGCCTCGGTTTTTAACGAGACGACCGTGTTTAAGTGGAAAACAGAGCAGAATTTGAAAACACGTATGCAACCGTAAAACGACCACCATAAAAAGGCGAAACAGGGTGTAAAGAGGGGAACAGCCGCAAAATTATCAGTAGGCATCAGGGAGACGCTTTGGCCAGTACCACTTTAGTCGACCCAAGATATCTTGGATCATAGGAAATTTGACAATAGTCAAATTTCGTTTCTAGCCTTTATTTAAAAACTCGTTTTCTACGTCATTTCAGATTTAAAAAAATACTCGATCAGTATGGCACACCAAAAAATCGAGTTACCGCGTACTCATCTGTACGTCTCGTAAATAGAATGTCATCAAGATGGGCGCAAGTAAAATGAATATCTTTGAGCAGGTTGTCCATGATCCTTTGGAATATCGCTGGGACCGAACTGATTCCGAATGGCAGACTTTTGTACTGGAATAGACCCATGTGTGTACTTATCCTAATGCATGAGCAAGTGGTCTGGTCTAACTCAATTTGTATGTACGCGTGACTGAGGTCTATCTGCGTAAACTTTGGTCCGCCTGCCTTCGTAGCACACAGATCCTCTATTCGAGGTAAGGAATAGTTATCCAGAGTTAAACAACGATTAACATTTAGTTTATAGTCACCACACATAGGTACAGAACCATCCGGCTTCAGCACTTGAACTATTGGAGCTCCCCACTTACTGTATTGGACTGGCTCGATTGTTCCTGCTGCTTGTAATCTCTTTATCTCATCTTCCACCTTTGATCTCAGGGAATAAGGTAGGGTATGTGCCCTGAAAAATCAGGGCTGAGTTCCCGGCCGTAATTTGATACTAGCCTGATATCCGTGCAATTTTCCTAGCTTCTCATCAAAAACGTCAGAATATTTGTTGAGCACATCCTCCAAGTGTTGGTTAGTGGACATAAACTTCACTGTCTCTAGCGTGACCGGAAGACATTTAATCCAGCCGCGCCCGAGTAAGTTCAGACAATTATTCGTCACAACGTATGTCTGTAAGGTCCGCTTCTCCCCATGGTAATTTAGATGAGCAGTGCATTTTCCCAGGACTTGTATTGGCTGCTCAGTGTACGTACGCAAAGTTGATTCAGAGGGGGATAACTTGGGTAATCTTTTAACTGAGGCAGCATTGATTATGGTAACTGAAACCAAGGTATCAACTTCCATTTTAACCAACTGACCTTCTATTTCCAATTACACAGTGTAGGGTGGGTGAATGCTGCGAATACACGACATTGCGGTCCAAATCATGTTTAGCCGGTCATGTTCGTCTGAAGACCGGACAACCTTCACGGACTTCTTGGGTAAACGTGATGTCGCGGTTGTGCAAGCTTTAGATCGACAAACACGGGCCAAATGCTCGAATTTTCTACATTGGCAGCAAATACGCTGTTTATGACGACATTCCTCGCATGATAAATGCTGAGTCCCAAATCGGCAACGGGTAAAAAGCAGTTCAGATCGGTTCGGGCTAACATCTTTTCGGTCGACTGCTTGGATTGTGCCTGTTTGAGGTTGCGAGGTAAAAGCTGCTAACTGTTTATGGACATTCTCCAGTTGTTGAACAATATTGCAGGCCTGCTCCCAGATCATCTTCGTCTCATCTTCCGACAATAACCTTTCAAGAGCCTTTTGATCACGGATACTGGATAACAAGAACTTTAAAGCCATCGCCTCTTCGAACTTCATAACTAGAATTTAATTGTACCGACACTCTGGTAGGGCTTGCTGCATCCGAGCAATGAAATAAACGACACTTTCTTCAGGGTTTTGACTCAAGGTCGAGAAAGAATACCGCGCAGTGTATGTGTTCAGTCGTGAACCACACAACCCTCTGAGGATTTCTTGCGCGCTGTTGACTGTCTCCTACTTATCGACATGAAGGGCATCAACATTTCTTTGGCCTACTTCCTCCAGAAATTGGCCCAAAAATTTACTTTTGTGGTTCTCTGACTGTACCATGGTTGGTTGCAAGACGAGTAGTAGCTCCAAATAATCCAAAAAGTGCGCTTCCAGCGGTTCCAGGCGATCGGTTTTGGTTTATCAGAAGGAATCTTCCAAAGTAGTGTAGGAAGGTGTAACATCGCAGCAGTTTAACCTCGTTGCCGGAATGTTAAGTATGGCCCTTAGCCGAGGAACGGAACAGAACGTGTACGCTTGGTATGGAGCCGATTTACTAAAAACTTTCTGCGTTAGGGTGGCAAGAAAAGACTGAAAGAAAAACGAATGAAATATAGAAAGCAAGACAAGTCAACCAATCACGTGAGTGCCTGTGCACACCTGAACACAGCTATGATCCCAATATGGAAGCCCGTCGGATCAAGTCGCGATTACTCACCCAGCAAGAATATCAATAAATATCAACGGCAATATAATGGGGTCGAAGGTAAATTGAATGTAAGGAAAATAATATCAAGATGGGGGTGCATTATACCAATTACAATGGAAGGAATATTAACCACCAGAGGCTAGAAACCGAATGCAGGAACGCCACTGACTTCGTGACTACGCCATGTCTGTCAGAGTTTCCAACCATTGATATGGACCATCCCGAGGCACCTATCCACAAAGACGGCATGCACCAGCCCGAGCAAGTCTCTCTGTCAATTTCATCATGCCTCCATGCCACTTCACGGACTGGCCATCTCGTGATTTCGCCCGGCTCGGTGCAGCCACGACTTATAATGTACTCTGAGGAAGCCGATCAATGGGCATACGGAGGATAGCGCCCAGCCAAAGTAAGCCCCTAAACTTTTGTAAACCATCAAGTGAGGCGTCAGTAGGCGTCCTGACAAAAGCCAACTGCCGCATCACAGCATTATGCACCCCTTGTTCCCACCAGAGGTGAGCAATACTTCGCAAGCACCAGGGGTCAAACACGGCCAAACGTTTAATGTCTTGGCCGCGGACTAACCTGGTCTCTGGTCCACACAGCAACACTGGGCTTATTGTTGTGTTATACACCATACCTTTCATGAAACGCTGATATCCCGCCGTTTCCATAGATGCTTGATCCTATTGAAAGTCACACCAGCCTTGCTGATACGCGAAGTAACTTACTCAGTAGTGAGACCACCAGGGGTGACACAGTTATCCAGGTTAGTGAACCGATCCACCGCTTCCAGTGGTTGTTCGATGATAGCTAAAACCGGTAGTGTGTCGGCATATTTCGCAACAGTACATTGAACTATGATGGTGTGGAACACATATCGAAACCAGTAGCGCTGCACGTCAGTCTATCCAGTAGGGTTTGCATGCTTACTTCCTCAGACCTAAGGAGAGCTATGTCGTCCGCATACTCCAGTTTTGTCAGTCGGCCGCATGGTAGAACTCTCACTTTGGTAGAAACTGAAAGAACAAATTCACACATAATCATTTCGACCACAATGATTGGTAGGAAAGGAAATATAGCACAATCCTGGTGAACGCCACTTGTAGTGCGGAACTCAGGAGACAGTTTACCGCAGACCCTTACGCGGTCTGGGACGTCACGGTAGAGAGACTGCATAATGAAAAGCAGTTTAGACGGCAAGCCCTTCATGGATAGGTAGTGCCACAAACCAGTGCGTTCAACAGAGTCAAGGGCGGCCTTCAAGTCAAGGCAAACCCCCATAGTCGGTCGTCTGTATATGTGTCTCTTATCTGAAACTTGATGAAGAGTAAATATATGGTCGATAGAACCACGACCAGGGCGGAAGCCAGCCTGCTTTCCAGTAGTTCGGTTCTCACGGTGACCAGTAAGTCGTCGGAGTACAGTTTCTCTCAGAAGTTTGGAGGCAATTGTACTAAAGCTAATGCCTTGATGCTTCTCGTACAAAGTACGCTGAACCTTTTGAAAATGGGCACGGCAGTCACGCGTCTGGGAGACATCTCTTCACTGTCCCATATCGTGTTAAGCAGAGCAGCGTGTCCAGTCAATAGAGATTCACTTCCACCTTTCAGTAAAGATGGAAGAACGTCGTAGGGTCCAGGAACCTTGTTTCGTTTCAACACGGAAAGCTCATGTTGAAGTTCTTCCAACTTGGGAGGTTTGACATCTAGTTCCCACGTCGGCTCAAGTGATTCGACAAGTGGCAGTGTCGCAGCAGACCAGCTGAAGCGCTCTTCAAAATGTTCCGCCCAACGGGCTAGTTTATAAGGCTGCGAATGGACCAAGTGTCCATATTTCTTGACAATTGTCGCAGTAACGGATGGCTTTCTCAGGCCCGTTTTCCGGATGTGCTAGAATAGCACTCGGATGTCCCCAATGACACTGGCTTTTTCCATCTCACGGGCGAATGCCACTCAACAACCTTCGCGGTCGATTCGAAGTAACCTTGCGATGCGTTGTTTCAGAGAGTTACGGACAAGCTGAAACTCAATGCCAATTGGAACCTGATTCTGTGCTTCGATCAAGCTGATGCTTGCCTCAGAGATCCATTCAGAGTTACGGTGTCTCAAGTTGGGTGTACAGCATGAGCCAGAAGCATTCTTCATGGCACATTTGCGACGATCCCAGTCAGCGTTCGGCTCACCAAACTCATTCATTAGTGATAATCGGTGGGTCAATTCGTCTTGTTATCGTTGAACAGCAGACTGCAAATTCAAGTTACAGATAAGAAGATAGGCGTTCCTCTGAAGCGTGAACAGTGAACGCCAGTAGTGCGCACTAGAGCCAGGTCGGAATCCAGACACGTGCTGCAAATTTACCGATACTCATGGACTGAGTTGCGCCATCTGTAGCTGATGGCAATATGCCCAATCTGAGTTCAGGTCATTGAGGAGTGGGTGAGTGCCAGGTGATGTGGTGTGAACATTAGTGTTAGGAAGCTTTGCCACTACGATCAAAATTGTGGTCGGTGCATAGTTGCAGGAATCGATCACCATTGTCTGTTCGGCGTGAATCGACTCCGAAGCTGCCACCCAGGTGTTGTCCTTAGTCTGAGAGACGATAGAAATCATCTTTGACACCTTTCGAACTGCTTTTATTGGGGCAATACAATAAGGCGATGTAAAGGCACTATGTCTTCACATGCTGCGTATTAACTCCAACATAGGGTCGAAGTCGAACCACACACATTCGGCTGTTCACCGGCATCCAGTCGAGCAGATTGCCTGCAGCATTTTACTGAGGGAAATAACAACACCTTAGGTACCTTGAACAATTGACTCAGCATCGTCAGAAGCGCGAAGAGCGTAGTCACTGTCGTCAGATTCAGATCCAGGGAGTCGAAGATTCTTCACAACGCTGCTGCCTTGTATCTGTGTTTCGGAGACGCAGTGAACATCAGTACAAAGTGAGTTAAGAGTTAAAGTTAGTGCGGCCTGCTGGTCGATTCAACCCAGAGTGCGGGTGTTAAGAACTCCAATATGCAGTGAAACTAGGTTTCATGGAATCACTACATGCGTTGATGGCAGCAGCTGCAAGATCAGCGGCAGTGTCTTGCTTAATAGACCTGGAGGAAGTGATTTGAGAGGAGATGGAGAGAAACAGGAAGAAGAAGTGGGTCTTGTCGAGGTTGAGTACGCAGACGATATTCACCAGCCTCCCATTCCGAGATAGGAGTATTTACTTATTGGAGGTGCCCTACCTCTAGCCTTTAACTCAACAGTCTGACCCACAAGGCAGTGGGGACAAGTCCAACTCGGGAATGTGATTGCCGAGACTTATTGTGATGTACTTGGGGCCTGTCACACACAGCATTTGAAGATTTTGAACAATGCATTCGTGTGGTACAATCGTACTACTTTGCACACCTGCGACCACGGCCAGCCATAATTAGGAGTTAACTTGTTTGCACCAATTTGATCAGGGGCTGCCTAGCTTAAGACGGCCGGCAGCATGGCATTGTGTCCCACCGCCGTCAGAGACAATGTGTGGCGTCCGTGTTCTACGGCAATCGTGCTGTGAGCTCATAACTCGTAGACTTCTTGTCTCCATTAGTAGGTTGTAACGAAGATCACCATCGACCTCTCCCTATCCTCCGAAGAGGATTGGATTGCAAGAGTTGGTTTGTCTGGCCCTTAACCACTGACCTGTCTGGTATGAGTAACTCTAAACGCACTGTAAGATTGTCAAAGAGCATATCTCAATGAGTCACGGAGGAACGCAAACGATCGCTTCACCTTATGGTCCTGACCAACAGGTTAATTACGCAGCACACGGAGCAATTGCTCGTGATTAGCTGAGAATTTGAAATTTAAACTAGTTGTCGCCGTTGATAAATGAAAGTATTGGAGTGCATCTACAGGACTACAACGACCATTTTTGAATCTTAGACATGAGGTGAAACATGAAGCTAATCACAGAGGCCTGTGCGAAGAAACCGACATTGGAGGTGGATGATGGTGGGAGAAAGGGGAAGCTCTACGAGTTGAAGGACCAGGGTTTTACCACTGTGTTGCTCAATGAGATATGGACTATACAGGCGGGTAAGGAAAAGTTCTATTTTCCTGATTATTATGGCTGGGTGCTGATTGACTCGGAAGCTGCCAAGCTGAAAATGGGCGAAATGAGTGGTGTTCTCAGTTAGTGTATGAAATTGCCTCACAGACTTGTGTCCGTTAGATGGACAGCGATGAGGCGAACAAGCATCCTCGTTAGCTCCAATGCAACCGGTATGGACAACAGCTTCGAATGTAAACAGTGTAACTGTTGCTGATCGTGGCACAAGTGAACTTTAAGATAGATGAGAATACAGCCAGTCTTCAACATGGCTACGTGAGATGAAATTACGACAGCATTTTGAGGATATTAAATGAACCTGAACTTGTGTAAATCAGCGGTCACCACCCTAATGGCAAATATCAAGTTGTGTTTCTTTCGTGAGACGTCCTGCTGCATACAACACTGTACAATACAACAGAGTGTACGCATCAGGTCAAATCAAGGTCAGATAATAAACAATGAATAACGATTTCAAATGGGTTAAAAGCATTGGCTTACAAGCCCCGCTGTGCGACCTGGTTGGGTTATCGAAATACTTTAAGAGAAAAGCACCTTTTGTCTGTCCAGCAATAGAAGGACTTATCGTTTGTAACTTTGCACTACTGCACTCCGCGTAGTTTCACAAAACCTATAGGTGACAAATTATAAATCCAAGGTGTTTCTAAGGAGTACAATGGAACAATGGCTTAATACGGGTCAAAGAAGTTAACGTTTAACGGGTCCCGTATTGTGGTCACGATGAATATCGCAAAATATGGAAATGGTATCTGCAAATCGCAAGCTCATATCGATGGATTTACTGAGAAGTACGCATTAAAATCTGTAAATACATAAGGGATGACCACAAATACGGTGTCTGTATAAGCTATGTCACTTCCTGATGGAAATGTGTAACAGGTAAAAAAGAGGGAAGGTCTTCTTTGTTCTAGCCGACAATGAACATTCTAGCAGACATTCAAATATGGTAATGGCAATAAAGTATGTGAGATGGTGCAGAGAACTGGGGGTACAGTCAAATCGGGTTTCGTACACTACCAGTATTGGAGCACAGAAGAGAGCTTTCGAGAGGGTATTCCTGGCTTGACAAGCAGGTACGGGAGCAACATCCCGAGGTTATTCCAAACGACTTCTACTCTACCGGCTTGAGATAGTGGTCACTTATATTGCTGTTATAAATGAGCTCTACCAGATGGCGGCACGCGTGTTTAATGTCTATCAACACCTGATAAATCATGAGATGTTTCCCACGTAATCCCCGGTATCGCCCGAAGAAGACGCCGAGCATACACAGTCTTTGTTCTTACGATAAAAGGTGAAAGCCTATAAATTTCTGACTTGCCCGACTTTGAGGTATCACAGAAGAGGTGAGATTTTCCTCAGCCATTGCTACCTGACCTGCATTCCATATTCCACGTGCGTGCGTTTGTATGCGTCGAGATGCTGTGAAATCGACGGATCGAAGCGTTTGAACACACTACGCAGGAGTCCCACGTTGTAAATGCTCATCTTTGACGTCTTTTCAGCCTGATCCGAAGCGCCAGGATCTGCCTGTATTAAAACGGCCAGGGCCTTTTCGCTGGAAGACTTTTGAAGTTTTTGGTCGCCAAATTTATATCGGCACTTAATATTATTCTACACAAAACCGAAATATATTTTGGATTATCCATCCATAAACCCTATTCAGATAGGCTTGATGTAGTGTAGGATATCCTGGTGTATTGGTTGCTCTCCACATCTTGATGTCATCGACGTAGAGTAGACAGTTCGAGTTTGTGAGGTGTGTCACATCATTGATATGCATCAAGAACAAACGTGGCCCTAGTACCGATTATTGTGGTGCTTCGGATTCCACTTGCATAGGATCAGACGAGGATGTGCACACTTTTACCTCCAAGCGCCGGCGGAGGAGAAAGCTTCTGCTCCACCCTAAAGGGGGGTCACGGATGCTAAAGTTTCGCGGATTAAAAGAAGGAAGGCGATAATCCAATCGACCGAGTGCGTTTTAGAAATCCATATGAAATGCATCTATTCATGAACCAGTGTCTACTGTTTCCGTCCAGCTAGATCGTGCTAGCAGCAGGTTTGGTAGTGCATGACCGGTTTCGCTGGAGGCCTTGATGTTCCGGTGCAAATTAGTTAACTTATTCCAAGTAGGTTGTAAGCACATCGGCAACAGCGGCTTCCATGACCTACGGAGGCAGCGGTAGAAAGATTACAGGAGGGTAGTTTTCTGCATCGGAGTGGCTATTTCTCTTGTGAGATGGATTTATCATCCCTCGTTTCCACATGTCAGGTACATGTATTTTGTTAAAACAGCGCTGGAAGAATTGAGCCAAAGGCTTAGCTAGGTATTGTCTTACCACCGCAAGTTTCTTTGGGCGAATATTATCAACATTGGGAGAGCTGTGATTATGCATACGTAACCTTTCCAGCACAGTTTTTATCGTTATGGATATATGGGTGAGTTTTGGTGGCACGAGAATTCCTGCTATAGGGTTAGGGAGCTCTGTACACGCGGAATGGTTGGAGAATATTGCAACCACAGGGGGTCTGCCGCATCCTTCGTGGTCAACCGAGCAATGGAGCAATGATATATTACGGGTAAGAAAACAATGCTTAACAAGTTCTGTATGATGGAAAGTATTGGGAAAATAAATGTTTATGGTGAATCCACTGGTTGAAATTTCGTTAAAAACAGTCTGTTAATGTTATGTTACTACCTGGTTACCACAAGTTATAAACTGAAATGTAAATGAGGCAATTCTTCGTCAAGTCGTTTTCTAAAGGTCGTTAGTTTGCGGACAGAGAAAACGCAATCTGCAAGAGTGTTCCAGGAATGGCACACTCGAAATGTATCAGTGTTAGCCCCTCCGCTGTTTGAAGAGGAGAAATTCCCCGCTGCACTGTACGAAGTATGTTTAAATGTTGATACGGCAACTTGTGATTTGAAAACATACGCTTTGCCTTGTTCCGTCCATATACCATTTTCATTTCGCAGATAGTTGGAATAAAGTGGATCCTGTGAACCTCTTAGGCCGTCTAAGTCTCTGTGCTCGTAGGGGTCTTACAGGTATGCCAGGCCCTTCTGCAGCATCATACACATGCATGAGCTGCTTCGTAAAAACGCGGCGACGTTTCTCAAATGGACACATTTAGTTTCCGACGTTTCAGCCATCAGGGTATTGAACTGCTTGATGAAATTTTACTATACGCTAGCCGGTGCTTCGTCTGTCAGGAAGGCCAAGTTGGTTGTCTCACCAAGTTGAGTAGATTTATCGTAGCGTATAATAGATGGTGTTCTTCCTGTAAATTCCACGGAATGTCCTGCAGAGCAGGTGCATTCGAAGAGTAAGACTACGTGATCACTACGGCCCAGGGGGACGTAGGAGTACTGTGGTGGCCATAAAGCAGAAAACTGACGACAAGCTTTTGCAGATCCTCATTAAACTGTTCTCCGTGAGCGGCTCGGGATTCCAGAGCTTGGATGATTTCATTGTCAGTGATAAAAATGTAGATTTCCCTATTATTCATCACCCGCCTGAGTGCCGATGCCAGATTTAAGTCCATCTTCGGTCTGAAAGATGGAAGGCGGTATGCGATAGTCATCAGACAAGCGTCCCTGTTTCTTAAGCATAGACGACGCCAAAGCCACTCCTGTAACATAATGACCAAAGTCTCCGTGGGCTGCCGTTAGAGGTTACCGTAGAAGTACAGAGTCATTTTTACTTGGTTGATTGTGCCGAACAACGGGCACGCTCGGTAGTGCGACCTCGATGTCAATCACGTCTGAGCGTAACTATGCTTCCGTTATAGAGAGGTCACAGATCTTTGATCCCTGATACAGTCGCAGTTCAGAAAGTTTATTAGGTAGGCCTTGAGCATTAGCGTATATGACAGACAGACTGGACCTCAACAGAATTCGACCATAAGTGCATGAGGGAGTGAATTTTTGCGGACTGATGAGAGGCCGGCACCTAATTGTTTTCTGAGTGGTTTGCCGATGAAAGAGCTATACCATGTTTCGAAATGACTGCAGTCCATCCTCAATGGCTACGGATCTGAGAACCCTATTTTCTAATTCACTATTGTGGTTACATTTGGTCCCGCGGTTATGGAATCCTTAGTGACTTCCGGCGGCTGTATTTCGCTAATTGTTCTTTTTAATGATGGTTCCTGTGGCATTATGTTTCGTAGCTTATGCCATCTATGTATTACCTTCACTGCCATCAGTTGAGACCGAATCATAAACTTCAATATCTTCAGGCCACTGCCTTTGTAGCACTCTGTGAACGAAAGTGCTTTTTCTGCCACTGTACGTATAGTAGTCGTTTGAATTGCTTTTGTTTTTCTGG
>OX104064.1:29784552-29811772 GCA_944474145.2 Dicrocoelium dendriticum
CCGTTTTGTGGGCGAAATTTGTCCTTCCACTGCAGCTGTATTAAGTACACAGTGAAGGACTTTGCACGTTGTCCAATCATAAATCTAGGTTTAACAGTGGACGACAGACACACCAGCGGAGCATGAATGGTCGTTGACGATTGACCTTGAACGGCGTGGACCAATGGCCGTGCACGCACCACGACGCTACGCACGCACCTAGCCGGTACCCCTGTAAGTTACTAGCTTAAGCTAGTAACGAAAAGCATGGGGATACCAAGGAGGCAGCACCGCTGATTGCCTCGGATTAAACAGAAGAGAAACGTGGGTTCAGTGCAAGCAGTTTATCAAGCGGTGCAGTGTCGGTACCTGCTATATTTGCTGGAGTCCGACAGGTCAGGATATACTTTGCGGTGGGGGGGGAGCGGATCTTTCTGCTTTTGAACAGAATGCAGACATGAGGGACTTGGACTGATTGGAGGTAGGCCATTCGAAACGCGACTGACACTCAGTCCAGCGCGACATGTGTCACAAATGAAGACGACGACGAAGGAAGTGGCCCTCTGCAGTGGGTCGTACAGATCTGGACCGATTTTACAACATGCAATGTGCGGCCACCCTTCGCAGAAGGAACATTGGACAGCCTTCGAACGAGGAGTGACAGCCTTACAACAATCCAAGCATTTGGAAGACACTGTATACTTCATACAGAAAATTACAGAAAAATATTCAAGACAGTAACGAAATACAAAGGAGCACGCTATCCGCAGATCAAGTTCAAGTTCAATTTGGACAGGAACGGTAGGAGAATTCCCATGTGTGTTCACGGGTTTCACGGGTTTGCGCAGAACGAGTAAGCGTAGCTTTTCGGTGGTTCTGCCTCGGGATCTTAGGGCAAGGTCTTGATCTCGTCGGTAGGTACCAGATGTTGTGGGTCTCGACGCAGTAGTGGTGTTCAGCACCAGAATTCAGCGAGTTGACTGTGGGAACGTGGATACCTGGAACAAGAGAGTGGTGTAGGTAAATTCGGCAAAGTTGAATAGAAGCAAAATGATGGAAGCGCCGCGTGTTAGCTTGGCAAATGGCCAGATCTTAACAACGTTGAAGACCAGCGAGGTAAGAGCCAAGCGTCTAGGCGCTGTTTGAAGGCCTCCGTATTGGGCGCTGAGACAACAGCTTCGGGGAGGGCGTTCCAAGCGAAGGCAGTACGCACACTGAAACTGTTTCTTCGGCACAGAAGGCGACTGCTACGAGTCATCAGTTTGAGTGAGTGCCCTCGAAGATGATCTGTACGGGCGCGGACCAGCAATCCTGCGTTTGGGTGTCTGTTATTAGTCAGGACGGAATAAACTAAGATAAGGTCGCCACGAAGCCTGCGATATTTCAACGGGAAGAGGTTAAGGGCCGCCAGACGCTCCTCATACGAGAAGTGGGATAGTCCGTCCACTCTCTTAGTGGCTCTGCGCTGTACAGTTTCCAGCATGGCCTCGTCCTTCTTCAGGTACGGCGGCTGGACAAGTATGTTGTACTCCAGCAGCGGACGTACTAAAGTGCTATAGAGACGGGCAAATGTCTCTCTAGGGAAAGACCCTAGTGCACGTCCAAGGAGGGCCAGGCGAACGCTAGCCTTTCGCGCCAGTGTAGCTACATTGGCGCTCGGGCTCAGGTCGGCGGATATTATGGTCCCCAGGTCGCGTTCCTGGGATGTGGCTTTAAGATGCACACCGCCGATATTGTACGGATTAGCCACACCTTGCCCAATGTGCATGACTTTGCACTTGTCGATGTTAAACGGGAGCGAATTTTTCTAGGCCCAAGAATAAGCAGCATCGATGTCAGTCTGAAGAAGTGCCTGATCACTTGGCCTGCGGATAGGTCGCCATATCTTAGCGTCGTCCGCATAAAGCAGTATGTGGCTGCTGATACAGGGTGGGAGGTCGTTGATGAACAAATTGAACAGCAGGGGCCCGAGGATGGATCCCTGGGGCACCCCGGTCGTTGCAGCCAGAGCGCTGGAGAGTGCGCCGTTTACACGAACTCGGTAGGTGCGGCCAGACAGGTAGGTACTTAGCCAGCAGATTGTTTGCTGGTCGATCCCCAAACTCGGCAGTTTACTCAACAGCAGTGCGTGATTGACCCGGTCGAATGTTCCTTCTTCAATGCGTCGTTGAACCAGGATGGAGTTCGCGGGAGCGGTTTGGAGCCGAGAGGAGCCAAATCAATACACACGAATCACATAACGGTCAACCAATCAATGCCCACGCGGCCTGCACTAGCAGTCCCCACTGTACCGGCCACGTGAATAGAATAAAGGTTAAGAGAAGGGAACCAACAAAAACAAAATAATGGTAATTGTAGTACAGGAGAGAATGTGTGGTTAAGACAATAATAGTAATAGATGTGAGGAGCCAAGGAAATAGATGTAAAAGTTAAGAACTAAACGGAAAGGTCTGAAACTGTAACCCAAGGGCGTCGAGTCGATGTTCAAACTCCTTCACTGTTGGTGCTAACACTACTTCGCTGGGTAGTGCGTTCCATGAGTCGATGACCCTGCGTGACAACCGAACGTCAGCTCTAACGTGATCAGATCTAGGCTTATGCAACTTCAGAGGGTGACCACGAAGAGATGACATCTGAGCCGGCTGGAACAGTCCAGTTAGATCAGGCCCAATCTTGTTGGTCAATATACGGTATGTAAGAATCAGGTCTCCCCGAAGGCGCCTATAGTGCAGCGAAAACATCTGCAACCTGAGCAGCCTATCGGGATACGAGAGATGCCTCAATCCTTGTACCATTTTCGTACCAACCCTCAGAACTCGTTCAAGTGTCATCTTATCGCGTACCAAGCATGGAGGACAGGCCTGCGCGCAGTACTCCAAGTATGGCCTGACGAAGGCTGAGAACAATATAACGAACATTTCATTTGTTATAATGCCGAATGACCTGCGGATCATCCACAGCATTCGGAAACCCTTACGGGTAGCATTTGTCCAGTTCTCGCTGGATTTGAAGTCAGAGGATAACGAGATACCCAAGTCAGTTTGTTCAGTCACTTGACGCAATACATTTCCGCCAAGTACGTAAGAAGTTGTGGGAGTGCTTGATCCTATGCGCAGGATCGAACACTTTGCAAGATTGACTGGCAGCTGCCACAATTCTGACCACTCCCAAAGCTTGTCCAGAGCTGTCTGTAAAGCCGTGGGCCCAACAGAACCGCTCACTGTATTCCAAAATTTTAAGTCATCCGCAAACATAAGGGATGGTACCTTAAGCTTCTCAAGGAGGTCATTGACATACAATGCAAACAGTAGAGGTCCGAGAACCGACCCTTGAGGAACACCACTCAGAACGGCTTGTCTGAAAGACAGCCCGGAACCCACTCGGACGCTCATCTGCCTTCCTTCCAGGAAAGCCGAAATCCACTTCAATACTTGGCCTGAAACGCCGTAGGATTCTAGTTTAAACAAAAGACGGCAATGCGGTACAGTGTCAAAGGCTTTAGAAAAGTCGATGAACAAAACATCCACCGCCTGTCCTTGGTCCACAGCCTCAGCCCAGCACTCTCGGGCTACCAACATGTTAGTCAAACAGGAGTGGCCTCTGCGGAAACCATGTTGAGACGGGTTGAGCAAACTGAACTTAGCTAAGTGCTTTTCCAGAGCATCTCTTACAAGCTTCTCTAATACTTTCACCAGTACGCTTGTTAGGCTAACCGGTCTATAATTTTCAGGTAAGTGCTTATCACCCTTTTTGAAAATAGGGCACACGATAGCATCTCTCCAGTCAGCAGGTAGGGAGCAGCTACGAAGAGACTTCTCAAAGATACACTTAATCGGTTTACACAGCAACCCAGCCAGCTCGTACAAAAGTTTGGGATGGAGGGCATCTATCCCGGCAGCTTTTGTGGGATTTAGGTCACGCAGGAGCTTGAGTACCTGAGCTTCCGAGATGGAAAGGTCCATCAGAAAGGAGTCTAAGGGTATCTTTGCTTGCAATTGGATATTAGGCAATGGAGATTCATGAACAAACGACCTAGCATACTGTTCTGCAAGTAAGCAGGCCTTGGCCTGATCGGTTGATACTTCAGTGCCGTCAGGTCCAAAGAGCACAGGGATAGGCGGATTTACATTGCATCTCCGTTTGACATAGCCAAAAAACCGTTTCGGGTTTGTTGATGCAGATCGAGCTAGCGCTAGTTCATATCTCAAGCGTGCGGCCCGCAGATGTTGTTTACATGCATTTCGCACGCTTCGGTAGCGATGATGGGTACTTTCTGAGGGAGCTGATACGTAAGTCCTCCAACACCTGGATCGCCTACTGAGCATCCTGCGCGCCTCAGAGTCAACGGGGACGG
This sequence comes from Dicrocoelium dendriticum, assembly GCA_944474145.2. Classification (NCBI taxonomy): domain Eukaryota; kingdom Metazoa; phylum Platyhelminthes; class Trematoda; order Plagiorchiida; family Dicrocoeliidae; genus Dicrocoelium; species Dicrocoelium dendriticum. The sequence goes on from OX104064.1 coordinate 29,788,886, forward strand.
CGCATCGACAAACACAAAGTTGTTTGTCGATGAAGGAAAATATGCGCTTTTTGATGCATGAGTATGTTCATTAGTATGTGCACGTCGTTGTTAGTATGATTAGAGGTGAATTATAACTTATTACCCGAAACGGTTTAAATGCATTTCGGTGGTCAATTATTTTCCGGCGACAGCAGTTCAAGCTCAAGCCGGACTGGAACGATAGGATGATCCCGTGAGTGTTCCTTCTTCGGCGGGTTTTTGAACCAGGAGTTGGCGAACTTTGAAATACTGATGGACCTAAAACAAAGTCCGCATCACACCCTGTCCAACCAATTAATGCCCAAGTATCCTGCCCTAGCAGTCCCTGCTAGGTCGGTTACGTGAAAGAGAAAAAGTAAACGCAGAAGGCAAAAGAGAAAGTGGTAAGAGCTAAGCAACTGGAATACCAAGATATTTGAGTCAATAAAAAAAGAACTGAAAAGTGAAGGTGAGTCAGCTAGGAAAAAGGAAAGGTTTGCTGTTGCCACCCAAGAGCATCGAGCTGGCGCGCAAAACCCTTAACCGTAGGTTCCCTAACCACGTGATCTGGAAGCGAATTCCAGCGATCTATAACTAGGCGCGATAGACGAGTTTCCGTCCTAATCCTATCAGACCGTGTTTTATGCAATTTCAGTGGGTGACCGCGGAGACTAGGTAACGTAGCGGGACTAAAAAGCCCTGACAAGTCCGGGCCAATCTTACTCGTCAAAATACGATAAGTGAGAATCAGGTCCCCTCTTATCCTTCGGTAGTGCATTGAGTACATCCCCAAACTGAGCAAGCGTTCAGGATACGTCTGTCCCCGTAGACGCTGCACTAACCGAGTGCCCACTCGTAACACCCTCTCCAAGTCCATTTTGTCTCGGTTAAGACATGGTGGACAAGCCTGAATACAATATTCCAGGTGGGGTCGAACGAATGCCGAAAATAGCTTCACAAACAACTTGGCCGTTGAGATTCCGAAAGAGCGGCGGATAAACCCTATCATACGAAACCCTCGACAAGCAGCCTTCTTCCAGTTGTCATCAGAATGAAACGCTGATGCGTGTACGACTCCTAAATCAACCTGCTGAGTGACAACAGGGAGTTCACCACCGTCGACAACATATCGAGTGGGAGGATTAGCAGCTCCGATTCGGAGAACAGAGCACTTCGCCCTATTTGTGGGCATCAACCATAAGATAGACCATTCCCAGAGCATATCCAAGGCACTCTGAATTGCCACAGGACCCCCGGGATATCCACAATATTCCAGAGCTTAAGGCCGTCAGCAAGCATTAATGATGACACCCCTAGTTCTCCCGGCAAGTCATTTACACAGATTGCGAACAAAAATGGCCCCAATACCGAGCCCTGCGGAGCGCCCCTAAGGACAGCTTGTCTGAGCGAAAGACTACGCCCCGCCCGTACGCACTGTTCCCTCCCCTCAAGGAAGGCAGACACCCATTGAAGGGCGCGACCAGATATCCCGTAAGATCTCAACTTTAGTGAGAGCCGAAGATGTGGAACAGTGTTAAAAGCTTTCGAAAAATCTACAAATAGCACGTCTACAGCGTGGCCACTGTCTACTGCTTCGGCCCAGCTTTCACGAGCTACAAGTAAATTAGTCTGACATGAAAATCCTTTGCGGAATCCATGTCGTGCAACTCTGATAGCGTTGAATCGATTCAGGTGGTTCTCCACTGAATCCCTTATCAGAATCTCGAACAACTTGACTACTACTCTTGTCAAACTGACAGGCCGGTGGATGACGCTAGTGTATTCCGATGTATCTTCAAGTTCCTATACCCGGAGTTTTCAGCGATCCTTGAGGATCTAAAACGGTTTCAGATAGAAACAGCGACATCGTTTGTTCGTCGGAACGTTGTTACTGCGAAAGCTTACTAATGGGAGACTTGACAGGTGCTTCCGGATAAATGCCGGTACCGACATATTCAGTTGATGTGCGTGCATAGCAAACGATCGAGCGTTGCCGGAAAGCGGTAAGTGTTGTTTATCCGCCTGATAATTTGTAATGGTTTTCGGTTTTACAATTGCCCTGCTCGGCTCTCAGCGGTTTTGAAGGTGGATGTTAGGATATTGGATAAGCTTGTCTTCGCCATTTGCACAAGTTTCACGTGGGGAAGCCTTGGCTGTATGCCGAAAATCGGCGGCTGACAGCGGAACAGGAAAACATGGTGCTGCACTTGATGAAGACCTTTCTTTGGACGCAGGAATTGCGTGCATTTCTTCGTCTCTAATGTGACGTTCGTTTTACCAGGCGCGATTTGTATGACATACGGCGGCCTCAGCGTTTTGCTTCTGTCACAGAAGTGCAGGAGGTTCCACAGCTATTGCGAAGAAATGGTCAAGGGAAAGTAATACATGGAAAATATGAGATCCGGTACACCTTTCCTTCACTTCGTGCATGCTGGAATTGATGCGGCAATACGGCGAGGTATTTTTGGCGGACTCCACATATCAGATCAATTACGGCGCTTATACTCTGTGGCGTTGTATGTTTGTGGACGTCAGCGGCCTTGGTACGATTTTTCTTTTATGCACTGTTGCCCATTGAAACGAAGGCTAGCTACCAAGTGGCGGCTAGCAGTATGCTGGAGTTGGCCCCCGGGATTGACCATGCTGGAACGCTGGTCATGGACAAGTGCGCAGCGCAGGTGAATGCGTTTTGCAATGTTTTTACCACTGCCAACATAGTTTTCAGTTGGGTACGTATTATGCGTGACACGCAGAGGCATTGTGCTCACCATGCCTTCTGCAACACGGCGGATAATAGAGCGCTGTTCAACATACTGCGTTCTTTGTTGTATACGTAGGGCTGCGAGCATTATCATCGGCTTATACAGGGTACGTCGGTGCGCAACGTTGAAGCCTTCCAGTACGTTCGTCGCAAGTGTATCCCATGGCGGCTTAGATGGGCGGCGCATTTGATGGGCCACGTGGTATTATTTGGGTGTGACAGCACCAATCGCCTTGAAAATGTGAATAAGCATTTGAGAGAAACTTTAAGTGGGCGGGCAATTCTGTTGCACCTGTTTCAGTAGATAGTGCAGCGGTGAAGTGGCAATTTGGAAGAGAAGGAAACCGTTATTACAAGAGCTAAGCCTTATCTCAGTCTCAGCTCAGGTAATTCTCTGCTCCTTACATCCAGCTTGCGAGGAGAAAGGAGACGCGAGCACGTCGGCCGTTAATATATACCACTGGCAGGTCCCTACTGCAGAATCGTTCTAGGTGATTGGGGAATTACCGTAAGGCTCCATCAACTAGCAACCATGGTAAGTACCGCGAGTGTTCTTATTTAGCTTAATTTACTGTGATGGAAATGCAATCATTTACGTTGCTGCAAATACGGAGTCCTTTCAATGCCGACACAACGGCATCAAAGCACCGGAAACTTCCGTTTGCGTTGGCGAAGGAAATCAGTGAACCGCTGACGATGGTGCTGCAGAAGTCACTTAACAGCTGCACATTAGCTTCCAAGTGGAAGGAGGTTGTCATGTGTCCTATGTACAAAATGGCGATAGCAGTCTGTCAGGCAAATCTACGCCGATCAACCTCACTTTCGTCGTGGTCAACCTGCTAGAAAAGTGGATGACGGAGTCATTTCAATGGCACCGGATTAGATGTTATGTACTCAATAGTGCACAAAACGGATTCCGGAAGGGGTTTATGTTTCCCACCATCTGATTGATAGCCCGTGAAGCTTCGGCCGAGGTGATGTGCTATGTTCAACTACTTTGGGTAGCCTGAGGTGAGCATAGTCAAGGTAGCGATACTGCAGCCGCTGTTGCCATGTCAGGATGTTCTGCTGTACTTCCGGGTTCTTTTCCCTTAAACCTACCTGGAGCGGAGCGACGCGTCCAGTACTACTGATAATTAAAACCTGGCCCCAGCCGTCTGACCGCGAAGCTATTAAGGCGCAATGCGCAGGGACGTTTCTCTGTATTGTCCTATATCCAACGTATTAATCAGCTAAGCGCAGTGCGTCTAGATTCCTGCATTCGCGTTTGAAGGACGATGGAGCGCTCCAAATGAAAGCCCTAGAATTGGAGGGCACCGCTTGGCTAGACGAGCACTTGTGGACAGGACAGGAGTGCCGCTCCACGTTAGCGTGTTAGTTGAAACTAGGAACTTAACGCCTAGCAAGGCATGTGGGGTGGAGCCCAGCTTCGGTGAGTTGAAATATAGGTGCTTAAAGTAACGCTGAAACAGGACCGCAGAGGAGAAAAGTCGTACTAGGGGGATTAAGAAGACGGAAAGGCTTCTGCAGGGGCATCGATACCCCGCTCAACTATACTCGATGCCACAGACAGGGTACCGTTGTTTATCTTCCGCGGTGGCCAGAGCATCAAGGATTTCGTTGGAAAGAGATTCATTGTGTTGCGTCGGCGGGATACGGTCAGGTTGCTCAGGCCTAGACAGGAGAATTATTAGTGTTCTCAACCAAAGCCGGTTCAAAAATCTGACCGCAAGACAGCTGGTTACGCATCGGGCTACAAGCAGTCCTTTTTGAGGTATAAGGTGCAACCCTTATTCCAACTAATAAAATGGAGGACTGCATAATGTTACTAAGTTTAAATATTTATATCTAACTGCTGTATAGTTTCCCTAAGTGATGTTTGTTGACGCAGTTTCATAACCTCCACAGCACGTGGAACGAGTTCTGCGTAGGTATTTATCTATATGCTCCGTCCAAAGGGTCTACTCCAGTGAGCGCCATATGAACACCATTAATCGCTAAAGCTCGCAATACAAATACGCCGAGTGAAGGATTTACCGAGTTCCCTTTACCCCTGGCGTCTTTGCTTCGTACAGGCACTTTTGATGCGGTAGCCCTTAACATCCCAACCGTATCCCGCAAATGGCGTCCATCTCTTATCTATCCAGTTCGTGGTAGGCAAGGTAAAATTTGCTTTCAACGAGGACCTGGCTTTCAGAGCTTAAGTGCACATGCACCGCCCTCCGCCGTCCTACTTAACCAAGCCACTTGCCCTCCTCCCACCTACTGGTACCATTATATGATGCGTCAGTGATACCTAGTCACAGGTAAAATTGAACTTCAATAATGACTTCGCTTTCAGAGCCCAAGTAGGCATGCACGGCACTCCGCCGTCCTGGTTACCGCTGCAACTGTCCATGCTCGCACTTGCTGGTACCACCATACGAAGCATGAGTGATTCGTTATCACAAGTACGATTGTATTTAATAATGACTTAGCTTTTCGAGCCCCAGTGTGCATGCGCCACCCTCCGCAGTCCTGGTACCCGTTGCCACTGGCCCTCCTTCCACCTCCCGGTATTACCATATAAAGCGTGATAGATTCGTAGTCACAGGTGAGATTGGATTTCAATGATGACCGCTTGCAGAGCACCTCTGGAATTGCGCCGCCCTACGCCATCTAGATTGACCCTGCCGCAGGCCCTCCCCGCACCTCCTCGTACTACCATATGAAGCAAGAATGCTTCGTATTCACTGGAAGGATTGCAGTTTATTAATCGGTTCTTCCAAAGCCTAAATACACAGGCGCCGACCTCCGCCGTCATGTTTATCGCCAATGCTCTACAATTGGCCCGCCGGTTGGCACCTCCCTGTCACGTACGTCAATTTGCCGACACTTGCCGTATCACGGCATCCTGTCATTTATCGCTCAACAGTCGTCAGCGTTTCACATTCCTTAGAGAAGGGACAAACGGCCCTTTCCAGGGCCACACGCTGTCACCTCGTCTTGCCGTCACACATCGCAAAGGATACATGCAGCGCCTGCAAGCTCCTTGCGGAGGACCACCATGCCACAGGTTCAGTGGTGGTTCCGTAACCTTCCGCCGATTAATGGGCCCAATGCTCCATTATGACGTGTGAGGCATTATTGCAAGCAATGCTGCCAACCTGCTTGTCCATTAAAACGTGGTATGTTTCGGTTATGCAGTTAATTTCAAAGTTAAACTTACAGCTGTAACCTTACGTTGTTCGTAAAGCTTGTTTCCCTATTTCCCTCCGCCTTTTTTATGTGTACTCAATTGCGCAAGCATTTCGCCTTGTGAAACCACATGCTGAATCATGTATCAGTGTTCTCGCTTGGCGGGTGATGAACGTTCGCAATGCTCCCCAGTTAGACGAGAACATTTTCATATGGTTTGAGCTTCCATTTGTCCACCTGATAAAAACATGTACCCTCATAACCGCACTGTGTATATCAGTACCGCGTGGTCCTGTGCATCGGTTCCTATTACCCTGACATTCTGTTAGTCCCAAAATTCACATGCTAATTATTAGGTCAGGTCACGCTTCCCAGCAACGCGTTTGCTTATTAATATATTGCGACACGTTTAAACGCGATCTAGGAGCAGCTGCATCTTCAGTTAACATCAATGGACAAGGAGAATTACGTCTTTTTGTCCATTAAGGTAATAATTCCCGACTTCCATTTTCTTAATATACTGCATTCACCAAAGTAACTCAGTTTCACTTCCTGAAGCATTATTCCTTAAACGCTTTTATATGATCGTAAATACCTTTTCGCCCAAAACCTACGCACCTTCGCACGGTTTCTCTAACCTCTTTGATGCATGCCCACTATCACTTTATTCATCGTCATTTTTCTTAAGAGGTTCAATAACGCTACGTTTCGAATAACCAGCAGGAATGGAGATGCTGATCACAACAGAAAACATCTGTAATCACCATTCACAAAGATGCTATTCATCTGTATCCGCAATTGTGTACCACAAAACCTTTTGAAATTACAATGGATATATTTCTTTCTAGTAACATAACAGTTCCTGAAGTTGGCATTTCACTAATCCATGTAGTATGCAACCCACCTGCAGCGTTGAGTACACATGTACAAACCATAAATACACATAGGTATTTCTTACTTATGAACAAACAATTACCCTTATATAAATTATTTGTATATACATGCAAAACAGCCCATTAGATCATTTTCAGCGGGTAGTTATATGTATTGCGCAAACGAAGGATTACGTACACACATATTGCGCCTCTCCTTGCAGTCATTAACTTAAGAATCCATGGGATTTATTTGCCTGCTATAGATATTTTTATACCTATGTATAAAGCGACCAATTACCTACATATATACGGATCCATATGGATATAACTCTTTGTGTGTAAGCATTCGCATATTGATATATTCATACACACAAGCACACATAATTATAAAACGTATCAGGTCCACACAGCTTCATAATTCCACATTTATACATGTCTTCGCAAAACTTCCACCTAAGTTAAAATAATTCCACATGTACAGCAATATTAACTTGCACAAATAACACGTTAATGTAACGTCCTAACTATACGGTTACCCTCATGAAAGAAGGCCGATTAGCGTTCATTTACCTACCGTGGCTCCCTTATGGTGAACGCCGGTCATTTACGGTTGTTGTCCCCAACATCCAATAGCCATCCAATGTTTAGCGAAATTCGCAACATGCTACTGCGCATACATAGACATGAATTTCTCTCTCACCTTAGTGGTGCGGACGTATGGAATTCTCGGCAGACGAGTGATTTAGTGCAGGGCTCAGCTGAGAAAAGCCTAACCTCTAAAGACACATCGACATGAGGCTGTTGATCTTCGGGCGAGATGACTACAGACAGCCACAACGTGTTTCCAGCGTTCGCTATCTGTCAGCTAACTTCGCGCTGAGTGCTGAAGGTCATGGCCAACCGTAGGCGTTGGAGCGATCGATGGTTATCTCTGTGTGTCTCGCTGGCTACGCAGCGGTCCGCCTAAGCAAACAAAACTGCCACGTGAATGTGCGCACGTGATGGCAGCTCAGGTGAGGACGAGGTTAGGCGTTGCAACTCTTGTCAATATTATTGAATCACAGGTAATGGAGCACGAGCAGACAATGCAGTCGGGATCACGTAACGTTCCTGTTACAGCGCGCGCTGATTATTCGGCTGTACGGTGAATGCGGTTTAAACGCCGCATCAGCTTCAAGAAAATACAATGCAATGAACGCAGGAATGCGTCCCCTCACCGCCCGGTATGTGCTTAAACTAGTGAAGAAGTTCGAGCAAACTGGGAGTGTGTGTAACATGAAGAGAACCGGACCGCCTCGCATCACCACGGACGACTGTTTAGCTTGCGCTGTAGTCAGTGAAGTGTCAAAAAGTCCCGATCTCAGCATCCGTCGGATCGCACAACACTGTGACACGACCCGATATGCGGTACACCGGATATTACTGGAACGAAAATTTCGGAGATTCCGTGCACTTCAAGTGCAGGTTTTGAACCCATGCGATCCGGAGAAGCGGCATGAATTTTGCCGCTGGTTTCTGGATCACGGGGATATTCGTTCTGTTATCTTTACAGATGAGGCATTGTTTCATCTGCATGGAACAATGAAACATTACTGTTGGGCTACCAGCAACCCACGAAAATTTACCGCATCACGTATGCACCACAGTGTGAAACTGATGGTTTGGGCCGGATTAACAAGCCAGAAAATCTTGGGCCCATATTTCTTTTCCGGGAATGTGACCGGTAGGTTGTTGTTTTGAAGTACTAAAGCCTTATCTTTTCCTAGCATCGTCGTATTTGGAAATGCTGCAGACATTTGTGCTTCCCCAGTTGGAGGCCGAAGGGGCATGCAGTACTATTTGGTGGCAGCAGAATGGTGCACCTGCACATTCTGCTAAAACGGTGCGTGCTTACATCACCGACAAATTTGGCCACCATTGGATCGGACGCGGTGGACCAATGGAGTGGCCTGCTCGCTCACCAGATTTGAACCCCATGGACTTTTTTCTATGGGGCTATCTGAAGCGGCGAGTGTACAAAACAAGGCTGCGTACATTGGACCAGTTGAAAGAAAATATTGTGAACGAATGTCGCGCGATCACGAGGGATACATTGGAGAAAGTGCTCGCCAATTGCATCAAGCGGTTTCTGCACTGCAAGCAGAATGCCGGCGGACATTTTGAACATATCCTTCACTAGCATAGATGATCGTTCCAATACATTTCTGTTAATATACTTATCCTCTGTCACAAATGTGTTAACGACTAAACTGGTCCGCTGGCAAATGGTGCTAATGATGCGTCCGGTCGGATAGAATTCTTAACGTCCAGGCTGTCGTTGAGCACATAAACAGCGTAGGCACCGAAACGTTCGATGGCTACTTATGGCGGAATCACAGAGTCGCTATGAGCTGAGGTTCGTGCAGCCTTAATGAAAAGCCGACTGTTGTTGACTCCGTTTCAGGCTATTGCCTGTGAAGTTGGTGTTCGGGATGAGTTGCAGTAGGTGGCAAAATGTGTACGTGGGGTCGTTTCCTATCTGGTAGACTAATATGTGGTCTCCACGTAGCCACCTGTAGCGTCTACTGAACACTCCGAGTGTTTTTAGTCGCTGCTCGACCATGGTGAGTTTCAAGCGCTGCAAGGTCACGGTTTAGCCAAGCGTGCCAAGCCTGGATTACGTATTCGACGTGTTAACGCACGTAGGCATGGAGCATCATAGAGAAGATGAATGAATCCAAACTTTAGAATGCCATCCACAAGCTAACAACGTGCTGGTTACCACTTTTGTATTCCGACTGTCCGGAATAACCGAAGTCGTCCTGCACCAGCACACCGAGGTCAAGTTCCTGATGGCTTGTCTGCAGGTCATATGCCCCAATATTCTAGAGATAGGCGTGTCTATGGCGGATGTGGATAATGTGTCACTTGACCACATTTAATGGCAGTGAATTCCTCACCGGTCAATGCCAGGTCCCATCTAGGTCGCACATGGAGGATCTTGTGGTCGTCCATTCCCTTGATCGCAGACCAACTTTTAACGTCATCCGGAAAAGTAAAACTTTGGGGATGGCTCTCGCAAGACCGTCGCACTCCATTCGAGTAGGGTCGGGCAGAGATGTTCGGACTCTAACCTAGAACTGCTGTTCACGGAGAAAATTACCAACCCATCCTAATAATGCATCGCCTACGTTTTCCAAGTAGCCCGTCATTACGACAACGATGATCGCTTCCATGACTTTGGAAAGGGCAGAGAGAAGTGTTACCGGACGGTAATTGGTAGGATCAGACGGACTTCTCTGAAAGAATCCGGCAAGTGGATGGGCTAGGTGAATGGCTGCTGCCTGCAGTGCTTTAGGGTGAAGGTTATGCACACCAGGAAAGCTGTGTGTACGCAAGGATAGTAGCTTTTTCAGAACCATTTTTGCTATGAATTTGATGCTGGATAACACTGATGGTGTGGGGACAGAAGCAAGTATAACGTTTGAGGCTAGTAGCCCTTCGAAAGTAGGCCAGTACTTGGCAATGAGGCGTTGTCCGCCTTTTTTGTTGTGTGTGTATACCCACCAATCGTACTGAGTGGTGCGATTGCACGCTGCAACTTTTGAAGTGCATTCACGTGTCTGTAAATAAGGCTGTGGTTCGAACAGAATTGTTTCGCTAGCTCCAATCGGTGTGATAACTTGTTTTCACGAAACAACTGTACATATTAATTGCTCAAAGCTACGTACGCTGTCTCATTCTCCGCAACAGGATTGCTTACGTGAAAGCGTCATGTGTTCCACCAAGGCCATAAATCTTCAAGTTTGACTTCTCATGAATACTGTTGGTTTCATGTGATGGTGGAAGATTTTTGCTCCGATGCTTCGGTGACTAGTGACGTGGTTTTCAACCATTTCTCCCAGACTATCTCTAGTGTGCACTCAATCAAGTTTGTCCAACTGGCATTTTAAAAAGACGCAACAAAAGGCTACGATCACAGAATTGTACGGTTTGATTTCATTTGCTACGACGATTACCCCGATGCAAAACCGGAAAAAATGCAATGTATTTCTCATTATCTGGTTCTGTCCGCATTCGGAGCAAAACTCTTCCACCATCACATGAAACCAACAGTATTCATGAGAAGTCAAACTTGAAGATTTATGGCCTTGGTGGAACACATGACGCTTTCACGTAAGCAATCCTGTTGCGGAGAATGAGACAGCGTACGTAGCTTTGAGCAATTAATATGTACAGTTGTTTCGTAAAAACAAGTTATCTCACCGATTGGAGCTAGCGAAACAATTCTGTTCGAACCACAGCCTTATTTACAGACACGTGAATGCACTTCAAAAGTTGCAGCGTGCAATCGCACCACTCAGTACGATTGGTGGGTATACACACACAACAAAAAAGGCGGACAACGCCTCATTGCCAAGTACTGGCCTACTTTCGAAGGGCTACTAGCCTCAAACGTTATACTTGCTTCTGTCCCCACACCATCAGTGTTATCCAGCATCAAATTCCTAGCAAAAATGGTTCTGAAAAAGCTACTATCCTTGCGTACACACAGCTTTCCTGGTGTGCATAACCTTCACCCTAAAGCACTGCAGGCAGCAGCCATTCACCTAGCCCATCCACTTGCCGGATTCTTTCAGAGAAGTCCGTCTGATCCTACCAATTACCGTCCGGTAACACTTCTCTCTGCCCTTTCCAAAGTCATGGAAGCGATCATCGTTGTTGTAATGACGGGCTACTTGGAAAACGTAGGCGATGCATTATTAGGATGGGTTGGTAATTTTCTCCGTGAACAGCAGTTCTAGGTTAGAGTCCGAACATCTCTGCCCGACCCTACTCGAATGGAGTGCGACGGTCTTGCGAGAGCCATCCCCCCAAAGTTTTACTTTTCCGGATGACGTTAGAAGTTGGTCTGCGATCAAGGGAATGGACGACCACAAGATTCTCCATGTGCGACCTAGATGGGACCTGGCATTGACCGGTGAGGAATTCACTGCCATTAAATGTGGTCAAGTGACACATTATCCACATCCGCCATAGACACGCCTATCTCTAGAATATTGGGGCATATGACCTGCAGACAAGCCCTCAGGAACTTGACCTCGGTGTGCTGGTGCAGGACGACTTCGGTTATTCCAGACAGTCGGAATACAAAAGTGGTAACCAGCACGTTGTTAGCTTGCGGATGGCATTCGAAAGTTTGGATTCATTCATCTTCTCTATGATGCTCCATGCCTACGTGCGTTAACACGTCGAATACGTAATCCAGGCTTGGCACGCTTGGCTAAACCGTGACCTTGCAGCGCTTGAAACTCACCATGGTCGAGCAGCGACTAAAAACACTCGGAGTGTTCAGTAGACGCTACAGGTGGCTACGTGGAGACCACATATTAGTCTACCAGATACGAAACGACCCCACGTACACATTTTGCCACCTACTGCAACTCATCCCGAACACCAACTTCACAGGCAATAGCCTGAAACGGAGTCAACAACACAGTCGGCTTTTCATTAAGGCTGCACGAACCTCAGCTCATAGCGACTCAGTGATTCCGCCATAAGTAGCCATCGAACGTTTCGGTGCCTACGCTGTTTATGTGCTCAACGACAGCCTGGACGTTAAGAATTCTATCCGACCGGATGCATCATTAGCACCATTTGCCAGCGGACCAGTTTAGTCGTTAACACATTTGTGAAAGAGGATAAGTATATTAACAGAAATGTATTGGAACGATCATCTATGCTAGTGAAGGATATGTTCAAAATGTCCGCCGGCATTCTGCTTGCAGTGCAGAAACCGCTTGATGCAATTGGCGAGCACTTTCTCCAATGTATCCCTCGTGATCGCGCGACGTTCGTTCACAATATTTTCCTTCAACTGGTCCAATGTACGCGGCCTTGTTTTGTACACTCGCCGCTTCAGATAGCCCCATAGAAAAAAGTCCATGGGGTTCAAATCTGGTGAGCGTGCAGGCCACTCCATTGGTCCACCGCGTCCGACCCAATGGTGGCCAAATTTGTCGGTGATGTAAGCACGCACCGTTTTAGTAGAATGTGCAGGTGCACCATTCTGCTGCCACCAAATAGTACTGCATGCCCTTCGGCCTCCAACTGGGGAAGCACAAATGTCTGCAGTACTTCCAAATACGACGATGATCGGAAAACATAACGCTTTAGTACTTCAAAACAAAAACCTACCGGTCACATTCCCGGAAAAGAAATATGGGTCCAAGATTTTCTGGCTTGTTAATCCGGCCCAAACCGTCAGTTTCACACTGCGGTGCATACGTGATGCGGTAAAGTTTCGTAGGTTGCTGGTAACCAAACAGTAATGTTTCATTGTTCCATGCAGATGAAACAATGCCTCATCTGTAAAGATAACAGAACGAATATCCCCGTGATCCAGAAACCAGCGGCAAAATTCATGCCGCTTCTCCGGATCGCATGGGTTCAAAACCTGCACTTGAAGTGCACGGAATCTCCGAAATTTTCGTTCCAGTAATATCCGGTGTACCGCATATCGGGTCGTGTCACAGTGTTGTGCGATCCGACGGATGCTGAGATCGGGACTTTTGACACTTCACTGACTACAGCGCAAGCTGAACAGTCGTCCGTGGTGATGCGAGGCGGTCCGGTTCTCTTCATGTCACACACACTCCCAGTTTGCTCGAACTTCTTCACTAGTTTAAGCACATACCGGGCGGTGAGGGACGCATTCCTGCGTTCATTGCATTGTATTTTCTTGAAGCTGATGCGGCGTTTAAACCGCATTCACCGTACAGCCGAATAATCAGCGCGCGCTGAGTAACAGGAACGTTACGTGATCCCGACTGCATTGTCTGCTCGTGCTCCATTACCTGTGATTCAATAATATTGACAAGAGTTGCAACGCCTAACCTCGTCCTCAGCTGAGCTGCCATCACGTGCGCACATTCACATGGCAGTTTTGTTTGCTTAGGCGGACCGCTGCGTAGCCAGCCAGACACACACAGAGATAACCATCGATCGCTCCAACGCCTACGGTTGGCCATGACCTTCAGCACTCAGCGCGAAGTTAGCCGACAGATAGCGAACGCTGGAAACACGTTGTGGCTGTCTGTAGTCATCTCGCCCGAAGACCAACAGCCTCATGTCGATGTGTCTTTAGAGGTTAGGCTTTTTCTCAGCTGAGCCCTGCACTAAATCACTCGTCTGCCGAGAATTCCATACGTCCGCACCACTAAGGTGAGAGAGAAATTCATGTCTATGTATGCGCAGTAGCATGTTGCGAATTTCGCTAAACATTGGATGGCTATTGGATGTTGGGGACAACAACCGTAAATGACCGGCGTTCACCATAAGGGAGCCACGGTAGGTAAATGAACGCTAATCGGCCTTCTTCCATCAGACTTATTCTACCTCTATCTTAGTTTGCTTGTCGGCATCCGGTTTTGTATTGGCCTGTCACTGTGCTTAGCCACAGGGCGCCTGTGCCTACAGACGGACCACATGTTGCATGCCTTGCACCACCCACAACTCCAAACACACCCCATATCCAGTGTAAACCCGCAGGAATAAGACCACAAGGCATTGTGATGGGAGCCATGTTACATCAACGGAGCCGGTCCACACTCCTTCACGTGCAAACACAAGCACGCCGTATTTAGGAATCAGTCGCACAGAAGGCGGTGGCTGGACGGTTTTCCGCTTCACACTGAGTGCATGGATCCACTCTTCGAACCTAACAGGTCCACAAGGAGCGTGCCACCATCCCCTCCAGCAACGACTAACTGTCTCCTGGAGCCCGTATGGATGAGGTAGGGGGTAATAGACAGTTAGGCGCTTTGTAAGCATGCACACCAAGCGCAGCCACACCAGGATATCAAACAACAGCCAATCACTTGAGAGAAGGATAACTAAGAAAATAAATCGAGTACTGCATAAGGAATCGGTTGCATAAATGTTAAATCAATGAGCAGATGAAATTAGTTGTTTATCTACGAAAAGGAGGTAAGTTTAAGAGGTCAGGAATTTCATTTTACGGAAATGCTACAAACACGAAAACGTTATCGAAATAACTACAAGTGGCTTAAGTGACGTGTTTGGGTGTATGGAAGAGAGTTTTAGTAAGCATTTATATAGGAAATAAAAGCATTTAGACAAAACTGAAAACCCACCACCTGAAATAAATAGACTTAGCATGCAAGCACGCTGTTAGTAATTCGAATGCAGCATAATTAACAACACTGCGCCGGTTCTGCCTACGTTCTCTGTAGGACCCGTCGTCGCTTCGGAAGTGTTCGCGAGCGGCCTCGCTCATGGCTCACTAGGCCTGCCTGACTCAGGCACTCGCGACCGCATGTGCTACAGCACCACGCGTCCGATGTCGACGGCGTACAAAACATTCACACTTGCCGCTTCTTTTCTGCATGTATGAGGTCTTTCTCCAGCACTTCGGTAACTGCCTTCATGATTAGAGCGCGCCATGCACGCCGATCAACCGCCTTCGATTCCCATAACCTGCAATAAAGATTAGAACGCGAGAGGTTCACTTTGATCGTGTCATTATAACGTAACTGGTTTCCCCGCATGCCGCTCCCCAATGTCTAGCTGAGCATACAAGAGTAATTTCGGTATCCGCATCGAATCCATACGCCACACTTGACCGCGCAACCTCAGGTGTCTCAGTAAAAGTATGCAGTTCACTGCATACATTCCACTTTGTCACAACACTTCCTTGTCAGCAACTCTGTCGCCCCAACCGATGCGCAAAACTAGTCGCAAACACTGCTGATGGAACCGCTCAAGATATCGCACATTCCGCCGACGGTACATCGTCCACTTTTCCCTGCCGTATATAAGAACAAACGGCACCATGGATTTGTACACCATGAGCTTCGAACCATTGGTAAGCTGCTGGTTGTTCCACACTCGGTACTCAAGCTTCCCGAATACAACTGCTGCCCTCGACACGCGGATACGCAGCTCATTGTGTAGCTGCTGGTCACTCGACCTCACACTCCCAAGTTTGCAGAAGCGGGAGGTATTTTCCAATACTTCGGCACCAATGCTGATTCGCGGCCCTAGTGAAGATTACACCTCCGGTGAAGGCTGAAAGAGCCAGACAGTTTTGCTTGTTGTTGGTGAGACTGAATTTGGCCGCCGTCGAAGCCAGAGCACTAGTCATGTGCTGCAACTCATCCGCGCTGTGTGAAAACAACGCACATTCTTCAGCAAACAGCAACATGCGGATAGTTGTCACAGACTAGATTTCTCGCACCGAAACGACGAAAGTCCAGCAACCCACCATCAATACGGTGCTCCACACGAACACCGTAAGCACAAGCGGCATCAAAAGTACCAGGCATCACTGCATGAAGATGTACATTAAACAGGACAGGAGCTAAGACACAGCCTTGCTTCACACCAGTGACAACTGCAAATCATCCGAGATCTCTCCACTTAGCTGCACCCTCGCTCGCATACCACTGTGCAGACATTCAATTAAACTTACAAACTTACGAGGACAAATAAAGTTTTTCAATATCGGCCACAAAGCCTTGTGGTTCACTGATTCAAATGCCTTGGTAAAATTTATAAAAATGGAGTACGATACCTGGTGTCGTTCTCTGCATTTCTCTTGCAACTTACGAGCCGCAAACACCATATCTACTGTGCTGCGACCCGAGCGGACGCCACACTTCTCTTCTGCCAAGTTAACTTTTACAACCTGACTGATGAGGCGGTTGAGCAGGATTCGGGCAATCAGCTTGCCCACACGACTCAGCAAGTTGATGCCACGATAATTCGTGCAACGTTGCTTGCTCTATTTGCTCTAGTACAGTGGTAGCACAAGGGCATCCTTCAGCTCAGGATGTGTTTCCTCCTTAATCCATACACGTTGCAGCATGTGGTGCAGCGCAGTCAACAACGCGATTCCGCCGTGTTTCAATGCTTCAGGCGGTATCCCGTCGGCAAGGCATACTTGCCGTTTCTCAACTGAGCAAGTGCTGTCTGCGTCTCATTCAGTTTTGGCGTGTCCGCCAGACTGCTCTTCACATCGGGCTGCCTCAGGTCGTTCAATATAGGCAAATCGATCTCTGAACGGTTGTTCAAGAAATAGTCAAGTGTTTTCGCCAAGTCTGCATTATGTCTGCTGTCCGTGTGCAGGTAGCTCCTGAGGTACCATCGATCAGCCTCCTAAGCGGCTCCGATCTCGGTCTACACATCGCTTTCAAAGAGCCAAAGATTTCCTTGTGTTGGCGGCGTTCAACGTAGCATTTCATCCGCTTCGCCTTCTCCGTCCACCATGCATTTTTTGTGCGACGGAGCTCTCGGGTCAGTCGCCGTCGAAGTTTGCGAAACTAACTACCCTGCACCAAGTCACTGGGGTCTGCGACGGGCGCAGCAAATGTTGCAGTCTTCCCCGACACCAATGCGCCATTCGTTACATTTTCTCATCAAACCAATCAGGCCGCTTGAGGGTCTCCTCAATATACATAAATATTTGTATTCATACATACATACATTTAAATGTACTTATATAGCTTGAGAGAAGGGGACATATTTGCTTACACGCGGTCCATTAGCTAATGATTTACAATGATGCTGAGCACCATTTCTATTGCACGGTTATCCCTTACACATGTAACCTCCAATGCAAACTAACTGGTACTTACAAACCATGTGCTAAACATGAACCTTCAATTATTTCGGAAACTTAACCATAAATGGTTGTACTTAGTTCCTTTTGCGAAATCATAGCGCTGCCTTTCCTAAGCGCGTTTCCACATTCCGCTTCTTTTTAACCACTGGCATACAGTTATATTTTAACCTTCACATTTTAACCACTTCACAAGTAAGCATGGCAAGTACAATTTCTAGTCTCTTGTAGGTGTTTACCTCATTATAAACACCTTCCACAATAAAACATCCTAATAAATCCCACACATTTAGAGAACTGAGAACCCAGTTGTCCTGATGAGCAACAGCTCGTATTCAAACTCTCTACATTGCCACACTCGAGCGTCCCCTCAGAGCAGAACACGCAGGAGCTCGCTAGACGCAGTCGGCTAGCACACCGAATCCCGCCACGTGCATTAGTTGCGCGCCCAGGGCCTGGATGCTAGGGAAGCAAGGGAGGCCAAGCCGTAGCTTGGTGAAGGGGAATGAGAACTCTCGCTTTGAAGTTGGCTCCGGTTGGTACATCCCAAATTTCGGGATGGGGTCCGAAGGGCGGTGAATATATTTGATTGGACACGCTAAGTGATATGGTTAAGAGAGTAAACTTTCGTGTTGAAGCTCGTCGAAAGCTTTACTGAGACCCATAAATACGACATCCATCCGCTTACCAGCATCCATGGATTTAGCCCACTTTTCTCAAGCTACCAGACGATTGGTGACACACGAACGCGAACGACAGAACACATTCGGCGCAGCTGAAATAATATTGAGGTTCTGCATAGGCGCTTGGAGAGCTCTCTTGAAAATCCTCTCCATGACTGCAAGCAACAGATGTTTGACAGATGGGCGGATAGTTTGCAGTATCTTGTCAATATCCTACTTCTTATATAGGCTTGACTATGCCCACTTTTCAGGCAAGTGGAAGACGCTCAACTGCATGGGAGCGCCGAAATAAGTGACATATAAGAACAGCAATATGTTTGACCACAATCTTGAGGTACAGAGGATGCAAGTCATCACGTCCTGGGGAAGAGTTTTATCCAGCCCTCACAAAGGTTTAGGTACCATATTAACTTTGATATCCACGTTCCTCAGAACAGAGAACAAAGAATAACAAGCAATGGACGCCACCACTGTTGAATGGACCGATGAATAATGTCAAGCTAAAGCTAGTTTTATCAGCACAGTCGTGGAGAGCGGTAGTAAGAGCGAAGGAGTACAAGGGCGATGTACCATTTCCGGCCTTGTGCTCCTTTTCAAATATGAGAAAAGCGGCTTCGGCGCGGACTCGGGTTGTTCGACCAGGCGACTTTCGTATTGCTGCCGTTTCGCGATTTTGTACGGTGTACCTACGTTCCGAACCGATGTGTAATGTGTTCAAGCAGTTTTAAATCTCAAGCGATTCCAAGGTTTGTGTCTTTGGTTCACGAGCGATCATAATTCTCTATCAATCCAATGTGACCTCTAGTGAAGTACTTTGGTCTGGATATGGGAGCGTCTTCAACAGTAACAGACAATAATTTGGGTAAACAAGACTCCAAGAATTATCGACGTCTACAGGTTGGGGAAGACCCAATCCTGCTCGCTAGCGGCCAGCTTCAAGCTGTTTGGATCAGTACTGCAGAAACCCCGACCATAGACACGGTAATTGTGAATTCTAGATATGTGCTTCAGTGAAAGGGAAGTAGGCAGTGGTCGCTCATCCCGATTGGTGGTAAAGCCTTCAAAGCAGTAGTATCCGATTGTGCTGACGCAGCATAAACTTGAGTATTTGTGGCGGCTTTCTAGGGATAATGCCAGCAGATGCCTTGACACGTTTTTCTTTTTTTCTTGTTCTAAAGGAAATCATTAGCTGCACGCAACACCACAGAGGACATACCTGCGATTCCCACCTAGACACGGCATCAACACAGAACAAAGAAACCACTAGCACTTCGCAATCCTAATACACTAAAGGAACCCAGGAAACAAATAAAATCAATACAAATTACCTGGGTTATTCTACTTCAATAGCGCCAACCGCATGCGGTCGACTCCGAAGGAGACTACACAAACATGGGAAACAAAGTGGCGAAACCTGACTGCGAATATTCGCGAAGGCAATCGGTCGGATGCAATATTTTCAATGTTATATCACCAGTTAGCAGTGTTCCAGGATTTGGTGGGTTTACGTCTGGCAAGCCCTTTCCCCACAAAAAGCCACAAATGTGCTTAACAACACTGCGACGTGGCGTATGTGACACGCCACACAATAAAGTCATTGCCCTAATCGCACATTGGCCAGTTGATCGACACCACTTTTACAACTTCTATGTATATATCTGCTTTCGTACGAACACGCCTACACATCTGATCAGTCACGTGCCTCTATGCTTAAATAGTTTTGTAGCTTCTCCCTCATGCTTCACTCACCTGACTCGCCCAGTGCACACAGCCTCCTCGGACCAGTTACTCACCAGCATACTCCACAGTACTGATCTGATGCTTATCTCTACACCTAGCATTCTGTGGACATAGACTCTGTACAACCTTTGGGCCATATGGGCCCACACTACTGACTGCATCTGTACTACTCTAGCTCTTGCTGTTGCTAATCATGCTACCATGTACAATATTACAATACGCTGGTCATGACCAAAAGGCGTGCCTCGCTTTGTCGTGAAGAAAATATTTATTTATTTACTTATTTAAGGGCTTTGGTTGCTGGACCAGCTACTAGAAACGCAGTATCGAGGGGTCAGGTACAGCCTCTTAGTGAAGAAAATCCCAATCAAGACTAGGGGTATTAAAGTCCAGAACTATTAAGCCATTCGTATATCCACCAAGCTTTTTAGTGACTCAGTTAAACGATAAGCAAAACCCAAGGGAGCACTGTATAAGACAAGGAGAAGGAGCTATCTACCTCCAACGTGATTACACCAAAGTACTCTTGAGCAGTCATCCCTTCACAAGACAACATAAACTACGCGGGCCTTCAGCTCCTCTTTCCAGCAGCCTATGGCTCCGCCCTCCACCTCATACCGATTCGATCAGCTCGTGAGAGACTAACCAGGAATATGTACTGCGGGATCTAGGATTTATGGGGACAACCATATCTCCATAAAAGCCGGAAGGTCCGGGAGGAGGAGTGACGCAAGATGCACAACTACATCTACTTGGTCACGTAGACTGCGCAAGTTCACCAACTGTACATATAATCCATTTGTTGATCTTAATGTCCTGGAAGAACAAGGACTGGCCTCCAACAAATATTCTGCAGGTTCCGAACCAAGCAATACTCCTCAATACGCAACTCTGTTCGTTCTCTATTTAACACCTGCAAATCCCTTTTGAATAACAAGAAAATGATCAAGCTCAAGTGTTTTCAGAACGAAAACAATTCGTGTTTATTACTGCATTGGTTTCCAAGGTATTTCAGCTAAAATGCTCGATCTGCATTACACAACGAAACATCTTTGCCGCGTACCACACAGCTAACGCACTTTAGGCGTAGTGCATGTCAGCTTAAAGTCATATATATTGTTGCTGTACATGTTAACTACGTTACTGTTTTTGTTAGGTCAGACCAAAGTCAGTGCGCACAGAAACGAAACAAATTGACTTGTTCGGGAAGGTAAGTGGTACACTAGTATGAGGTCTCCACGAAGTCGCCGGTACCGTCCGCTGAACACTCCGAGTATCTCCAGTCGTTCCTGGTAAGGAGTGTGGCGCAAGCCCTTGACGATTTTCGTTGCTCGACGCTGTGGGGTCTCAAGCGCTGCAAGGTCACGTTTTAGCCAGGGTTGCCAGGCCTGGATTGCATATTCGACGTGAGGACGCACGTAGGCATTCAGCATCAAAGAGAAGATGGATGGATCCAAAATTCCGAATGCTCTTCGCAGGAGTCCAACGTGCTGGTTGCCCCTTTTAGAAGCGGAATCTGACTGTTTGGAACACCCGAGGTCTTCCTGTACCAGCACACCCAAGTCGCGTTCCTGAGTGGTGGTCTTCAGATCGTGTGCCCCAAGCTTGTAGACGTGGACTTGTCGATGGCGGATATGAACAACGCGACATTTGTTCACATTAAACGGCAGGGCGTTTCTCACCGACCAATTCCAGGCCTCATTCAAGTCACGCTGTAGGACTTCATGGTCGTCCGATCGTTTTATCGCCCGCCAAACCTTGAGGTCGTCCGCGAAGAGTAAGAATTTCGACGTAATAACTCTTACTAGATCGTTAATGAAAAGCAGGAACAAACGAGGCCCAAGTACCGAACCCTGCGGTACGCCGCATCCCACTCGAATCGGATCGGAAAAGGATGATCGAACTCTAACTTCTAACTGCCGTTCAGAGAGAAAGTTACCGATCCATCCTAACAACGGGTCTCCGATACCGTACTGTTGGAGTTTAATGAGCAGGATTCGATGATCCAGGCGATCGAAGGCTTTCGAAAAGTCCAAGAATGCAACATCGACTCCTGTTCCCTCATCGACAGTCTCGGTCCAGTTGTCACGAGCTATCAGCAGATTCGTCGTACATGAACGATGTTGACGAAACCCATGCTGTTCTGGCGCAATTATGCCGTAGTTTTCCAAGTATCCCATTAACGCATCTGCTATCACCGCTTCCATGACTTTGGCGATCACAGGCAGAAGCGTTACGGGGCGGTAATTGGCAGGATCCGATCGACTTCCTGCTTTGTATATGGGCGTTATTACACCTTGTTTCCACCTCGAAGGTACGATGTTCTCATCGAAACAGCGCTGAAAAAATGCAGCTAGTGGTTCGGCCAAGTGGATGGCAGCTACCTGTAATGTTTTCGGGTGAATGTTATCGGCCCCGGGAGAGCTGTGTGGACGCAAGGATAGCAGCTTTTGCAGCACCATTTCTGCAGTGAACGTGACGTTGGATAAAACGGACGGTGGGGTAACTAGTGGCGGAATATACGTCGAGGCTTGTACACCTTGGAAGATTGGGGAGTACTGGGCCCGTAATGCGTTGGCCGCCTCTTTCGCAGTATGTGTATACCCATTGGTCGTATTAAGTGGTGGGATTCCCCGTTGCACCTTGCGAAGTCCATTCACATGTTTGTAAAGAAGCTTTTTGTTCGAACAGAATCGTTTGGCTAGCTCCTGCTGATGCGTTCTCTTGTCTTCGCGAACCAAAAGCACACAGTAGTTGCGATGCGAAACGTATTCCGTCCAGTTTTCTGCGCTGGGGTTGCTTTTATACGTGCGCCATGCCCGATCCCTTAGAGTCATGCATTTTCGCGTCCGGCTTCGCAAGAATGATTTCGCTGTGCGGGGATGTTGGGAAACTTTTGGTGTTGAGGCTTCTATGACTAGTGACGTGATGGTGTTCGCAAATGTCTCCCAGGCTAGTTCTGGGGTGCAGTTAGCTAGAAACGTCCAACTGGTATTCTCAACTAGAGCAGACAGAACGAGGCAATCTGTT
>OX104064.1:29812265-29901851 GCA_944474145.2 Dicrocoelium dendriticum
CACACAGACTGTGAGTTAGGCTCGTGGTAGGCTTTAGGAGTGGCCTACCTTGTGGAGAATGCCTATTAATAATGCAAAGTGAGCAGTGAAGCGCCTAGGGTCAAGCCATCCCCTAACATGCTATCCCCTTAGCGGGCATAAGTTACCTTAGGTTTCTCAGCAGGTTGGCCCGGCTGTTGTGCTTTCAGCTGCTTTCAAGTCCAGTAAGCACTAGCAGAAGACCGATGGCAAAGGTTTCAGAAGGCCCGCAGGTCGCTGATATTGCTTGCACCATAACTGCGTACCGGAATTTTACCGGCCTTCGTTAGAATGCACCTAGGGTAGGGCGCCTAAGCTTGTCCACCGTGCTTGGTTAGTTATAGTATGTCAACGGTGTCAATTATTAGGCCCGGTACAAAAGGTGTTCAAGGACCACGTCATCTGTCGTATCCCGGAGCATTCTTAAGATCGAAATGTTTTCGCCTCACTGTCGCCGATATCGTGGAAACTTGATTTTGACTTATTGTATTCTGACAAGGAAGATTGGCCACGACTAATCTTGGTTTTGGGGCTAACCCTACTGCCATTTCTATGTGGTCATTCGATGAAGTTGCCCAAACCACAATCCGACGGGGTTTTGAAAAAGGTTCGACTGGCAACAAGAGTAGTTAACAAGTGGAACGCGTTACCTGAGGGTCTGGTGTCATCACGAACAGTGAAAGTGTTTGAGCCTAAATTCTACGCCCCGGAGCCGCAGTCGAAATTCATTAATTTCATATATTATATTTTAGACCTACCTTTTATTACTGTTATCAATTTTCTATTTCCGATTACTTCCGCCCATTGTTACTGCCCATTTTTACTTTTACTTCACGGTTCCGGTGCAGCGGGGACTGTTAGTGCAGAGAACTTGGGACATTAATTGGTTGTCCATAGTTTTATTCTAACGAGGTGATTTAGCTCCCCCAGGTAGCCGAAATTATGATCCACATTGATCATGGATGAACGAAGCTTTACTCGTTATATAAACGTTAGAGCATAGTCGTACTTCAAGTAGATACATAAACAAATAACTAAGTGTATGGTATATTTTCGGTGAAACAAGCCACACTAGTGAGGACGCGATCAAATATGCATATAAGCATAGCTGCTTTGGAGTAGTAAAGCATTTCGTTTCAATGAAATGTATAACCGAAACTTTCGGAGTGCATATAAGTGGGCCTTTGCTCGGACGATAGTCCGACACGGGAATATGATGACGCTGGGGCACGGAAAAACCCTTGATAATCGTGGTATCAATAACCAAGTTTGGCGTTATTTCGACGTGCTAACGCAGGAGCCCAGGAACCACAGTATGAGTTCGGAGAATTCCTTGTCCATTAAATGTTCGGAATATTCGGTACGCCATCAAAGCATTCTCTATAGCAAAATCGGCAGCACTGCTTGCATGTAGCAGTCTGATGACCGCGCCAGGTTGAAATGGTGGGCTGTGACTCTACTCAGTGATGAGTCACATCCGCCATCACAGTATCGTTAAGCTAACGTTTGTGGCCTTTTATAGAGAGTACGCTTGCCAGGCGAAAACCCACCACGGCCTGCTGCGTATGACAAATAGCTTGCCGGAAGCATTGACCACGTTGGCCGGAGACTTAGATGAATGGAACACTTCATTGATGGAGAACACAAGTTGCTGTTTGATGAACACAAGTGTAAGCCGTACGCACATGAGACGGGTACACGGTGGCATAATGATAAGTTTATGTATTCCACACAGCGTCGTGTTAATTGTGCGATTGGAGGTACGGTGTTGCACAACCTTCTTTTAAGCAAATAGATATAAATAAATAAATAAATGATATATTCTCGGTAAAACGAAACACACCTGTAAAGGCGTGATCAAATATGCATACAAGCATAGCTTCTTTGGAATGTTAAAACATTTCGTTTTAATGAAAGGTTTGAGAGAAAAGATGTAGTCCATATGAGTGAGCATATTGTCAGATAATAGTCAGACCGAGGGACATTATAGCGCTGTGGCGCGCAAAAATCCGTCAAAACACCAGTTGGGGGTAATTTCGTCGGGTAGTGACCCGTGAGCACAGAAGCCTAACCAAGGTATTGTTGCAACCAACGGGATAGCCGAAATATGGTACGAAGATAGGTGGTTGCGAACATCCTCCGATAAATGCGTCAGCGAATGCACATTGACAATCCTTTCATCAGCGCTATATAAGTGGAAGCAGCCCTGAACGAAATTTGCAACGCTGACTCAGCAAAGTCACATGGGTGCGGTGACGCTCCGAGGAACATGATAAATAAGTGCCCATGTGTAGATCGATCCTTCTTGTATTGCGCATCTGGCAATACATTCCGTAACACTGCTGGTCCAGCGCATCATAATAATTGCCTAAACGCGGTAGCCATCCATTGCAAATCAGCAAACGCTTCTACAACGTCTGGTGAAGTCACCTGGCCAGTTTGATTGATCGGCCAGCGTCAGTTCCTGCAATAGCCTGCTTTTCCACATAGTAAGGCGGCACTCTTATTAGCGGCGGCCCCTATCCACAATGACCTCATCCTTCGCATTACACCGACGCATAAGGCGTGCATCTAGTCAATAGGGAATACGCTTAGCATACCTGTAGTTAAGCGCTCGAATGGTGGCTTGGTGCAGCTAGCACGCCGAAGCATTTCCTCCCTACGATGCCGGCAATTAGTCCTTGGAAGTGAGACCCGAAGGTTCACATACCCACCACGTTGACAGCACTTGTCACAACTGCTGTATTCGCAGTGCTCTTTGCTTCCCTTGACGAATGCGCGTGGTGAGGCATCGCATATTACACCGGTTTTGTACACGTTCATCGCAACTGTTGCTAGGAAATTTCACCCCATCCTCAAGCAATAAACTGAGCTAGTTCATTAAGTGCGTCAAAAATTGACACATATGCGAGGGTTTAACTGGACGTGGTATAACCCAACGGTAACTGGAGGTGAACCCAACGATGAAAGGATGCTACACAGCAGTGCACACACCCGCAGTCAAGACGAACTGAAATGTGAGAATCCGCTTATATGTGGTTAGTTTACACCTCCCGTGGTGTGCGAAAGGTTTTGCACTGCCACCCTGTCAGCAAACCAATGGGTACAGCAAGGTAACTGTACATTCCGGAATCCAAACTGGCGTCAGGCTGGCCGAACCATCTCCTCGTGGTGCCAGCGGGTTGGTTCGGGTTTAACGCGCTTCTGCAAATAGTTAAGCGGTAGCGTTCCACGACGTTGTGGGTATTCGATTGGCAAGCGTTTTTCCTATACAAATCCACAAATGTCTGCTTAACAACGCCGTGACATAGCGGTTGTGACACGCTACAAAATAAAGTCAGTGTCCCGTGGATAGGCGCGTAGTACTTTCCAACCCAAGTACATCAAGCTTCCAAACTCACCTCGCCAACGTATCAAGCATTCAACCACGGTGCGGCGCAGTCACAAGCATAACCTAGTTAGCGGCATCCGGTTTCGCAGTTATCTGGCACTGTGGCCAGCCACAAGAGGCCTGCGCCTACAGAAGGACCATGGGTGGCACAGCCGTGCCGGTCGAGGTTTTGCCCGTTTTTATGCCCGTTTCATTTACATTGCAGTACCTCGAGTTAGCGCTCTTTACCTTGGGCATTTTGCGGCAACTATGCGAGTCTGGTTTCAGAAACGAACTACATTAAAGAAGTGAGCCAGAAAAATATTGGGTCCAAGAGAGGACAAGGGCAATGGTGACTACTCAGCTAGAGAAAATGCATCAGGTTAGACTGAAAGAATTGTTAGTAGGCAAAATACAAGCTGCTGGAGAATTCCCAGCCCGTATACACCCCACAAATTTACAAAAAGTCTAGAGCGGCACAAACCAGCCTGTCGCCGTGACCTTAACAGTTAGTGTACAGGAAGCCCGAAAGCAAATCAGGAGCTTCATTGGTTTAATTTGCACTCACCTGACGATCAAACGTTTGGTGTTGGGTGACTTCAATATACCTGTAGTGAATTTTCTGAACTTCTCATGTGGAATGGCAGGTGGATTGGCCACTCAGCTGGTCGCTTTAGCATTGGACGTACCTTCGCATTAGTTCGTAGGTCAACACACTCGGTTCCTAGAGCATCAGACACTGTCTAGCTTGGACCTGGTCTCCGCAAATTCGGTAGTCCTTGTGAGAGATGTTGTATTTTGTCCACCCTAGGAGCCAGTTACAATTCTTGCCTGTCATTTAGCTACGTTTTCTATAGGGTTAGCAAAGGGCTCAGCACCGAACGTCCAAATATTTGGCGTACTGACTTTAACGAAATGAAAGATAAAACAAAATGTTTCGCCCTGCTTCATTTCACGAGGACATACAGATAACTTGGGGTAGATTTAAACCCTACACCTGCAATTTGTCTTCCCCACAACCCTTCGTCGTTCAGACCTATTATGTGGGCAGAGCCACCATGGCTCGACTCAGTGGCGCGTAACTTCCTCTACAGCCAGGAGATTTGTTGGCGCACCTATATGTCAACCCCTCGGATGACCATCTTAAACGCAAATGTGGAGTACGCAATTGTTGCAAGGGTCCTAAACGAACCGCTCGCCTCCATTATGATGTGCAGCTGGCTAATCCAGTCTCTACGAATCCAAAACAGCTTTACGCTTATGGTAATAGGCTGAGTAGGTTAAAGCCGTCCATACCGGTGTTGCTCAGTGTCCACGACACTGTTGCAAACATGGCGAAGGACAAAGGGTGTTTTGGTCGAGCAGTATGCCAATTCATTTTTCATGGAGGTCTGTGTGCCGCTCGTTGATTTAGTTTTAAGGGCACCACAAGCCTGAAACAAACCAATATTACTGTGCTTGAGACTCGGCTACTACTATTTTAAAGATGCTTCATGCTACTAAAGCTGCCGGTGAGGATGCGCTTCACCATAGGCTTTCGTACGAATTGCCAAGTGAACTTTCAGGACTCTACACTTGTCTGTTTAAGATGTCGTTTTGGATTTGCGCTCTGCCTAAGGACTCAAAGCTGGCTGTATTCTGACCTTTCTTTAAAATGGCTGGCAAGCATTTGCGTTCGAATTACAGATCTGTGAGATTGAGGAGTGTTCCGGACAAGCGGATAAAGAAGGTAGTAATAGGTGAACTTGCGATGCATTTGGAGACCTTTTGTTTGCTTAATCCATGGCAACATGGATTTCGCAAAAGCCATACCTGCCCGACCAATTTACTGATGGCACGCGAACAGTGGGCAAAGTCTGTAGATCAGGGTCAAGCTGCGGATGCTCTTTTCATAAGCATTGCTAAAGCATCTGATACTGTCTTGTATTCTCGCCTTTCAGGATAGCTGCACTCATATGGATATCCGGGCAGGTACTTCGATGGATACCGGTTTTTTGGAAGGTCGAGAGGTGTCCGATAAAGTATGTACAAGCATGTCATTCCGAACGTACGTCAGTGGGATTCCACAGGTAAGGTTCCTTGGCTCAGTTAGTTCGCCGTAAATGTAAAAGCTTTGTCGGAGGGTTTAGGCGTACCGCCCCTCGTGTTCTACAAGTACATAACAAGCTGGCCCATAGCGACCAACTTCGATAGCCCCAGTATTTATTACAGGCTCGTGGTAGGCTTTAGGAGTGGCCTACCTTGTGGAGAATGCCTATTAATAATGCAAAGTGAGCAGTGAAGCGCCTAGGGTCAAGCCATCCCCTAACATGCTATCCCCTTAGCGGGCATAAGTTACCTTAGGTTTCTCAGCAGGTTGGCCCGGCTGTTGTGCTTTCAGCTGCTTTCAAGTCCAGTAAGCACTAGCAGAAGACCGATGGCAAAGGTTTCAGAAGGCCCGCAGGTCGCTGATATTGCTTGCATCATAACTGCGTACCGGAAATTTTCCGGCCTTCGTTAGAATGCACCTAGGGTAGGGCGCCTAAGCTTGTCCACCGTGCTTGGTTAGTGATAGTATGTCAACGGTGCGAATTATTAGGCCCGGTACAAAAGGTGTTCAAGGACCACGTCATCTGTCGTATCCCGGAGCATTCTTAAGATCGAAATATTTTCGCCTCACTGTCGCCGATATAGTGGAAACTTGATTTTGACGTATCGTATTCTGACAAGGAAAATTGGCCACGCTTAATCTTGGTTTTGGGGCTAACCCTACTGCCATTTCTAGGTGGTCATTCGATGAAGTTGCCCAAACCACAATCCGACGGGGTTTTGACCAAGGTTCGACTGGCAACAAGAGTAGTTAACATGTGGAACGCGTTACCTGAGGGTCTGGTGTCATCACGAACAGTGAAAGTGTTTGAACCTAAATTCTACGCCCCGGAGCCGCAGTCGAAATTCATTAATTTCATATATTATATTTTAGACCTACCTTTTATTACTGTTATCAATTTTCTATTTCCGATTATTTCCGCCCATTGTTACTGCCCATTTTTACTTTTACTTCACGGTTCCGGTGCAGCGGGGACTGTTAGTGCAGAGAACTTGGGACATTAATTGGTTGTCCATAGTTTTATTCTAACGAGGTGATTTAGCTCCCCCAGGTGGCCGAAATTATGATCCACATTGATCATGGATAAACGAAGCTTTCAGAAAGGAAGCTACACTGCAGTTGCCTACTGTACTAGTCCCACTGGAACTTCAACCTTATGAGAGACGCCTTTTACTTCATGCGAGGTTCTTCCCATGCTTTTTAGACTTAACAGTCGTGTAGCTTGAGTGTCGAAGTACCGGTGGCTCTGGCTTGCTTGCTTGTACATGAACCGGGACGGGCCTTAGGGTAAGGCTTGTTTCGTCGCTAAAGACCTAATCTAACCTGTAGTAACCAGACTCTTTTTTTAGGTCACCTGTACCGGACTGCGGGACCGTTGGATTTTACACTGGCGGATTCTATTGAATTTCAGTTGCTGCTTGTTCTGTAGTATAGCATTCAGCTACATCATTAAAAACTTAGTAAAAACAAATTTTTGTAATATTTAATAATACAAAGACGGTTGCGATAATGATGCAAAAATTACTAGAAAAGTTGAACTCAAGATTCTTGACTCTAATTTAGTGCACGTAACCGTGCGCGCAAAACGAGTGATCCCTCATGTACAGCAAACTAATTGTTGGATAAGGCAGGGCTATATAGCAACGAAAAATGTAGAAAAATATTATTAATATTTGTGCGACCCTACCTAGAATATCGCGTCCAGGCCCGTCCACCATGCCTTGTCCAGGACAAAATGCCACTAGCAAGAGTGTTGCTTGTCGGTAATAGTTTGGTCGAGTGGCTACGAGAACAAACGTACCCCGAACGCCTACTTAATTTGTGGATGCAGTCGATGCATTATTGAAGAATTAGAGGAACCTAATGTTAAGCTATTGTACTTCGACTTGGAAGGTTGGCCCTAATTTGACTTCGCTATTTACTCCTGCTAGATTATCTGGTCTCCGCGTGCACTATACGAAGCTGGACAAACTGCGGCCCGATCAAGCTAGAGCGGAGACACGGTTTTAGCGCAGAGTCATCAAGCGCTGGAACTTGCTTCCAGAAAATTTGGTCAAGAAAGCTACGGTTAAGGGGTTTGAGCGGCAACTAGATGCTCCTAGGTGGCAACACGAACCTTTTCCTTTTTCCTAACTACTTCCCATCTTCATACTTCGTTTGTATTTCCTGGTATTGGTATTAATGGTATTATTCTCTCTTTTAACTGATTTCCCTTACTCTTTTCCATCGAAGTTTCCTCCTATCTTACTTCACGTAACTGGCATAACAGGGACAGCTAACGTAAGGTGGGTGGGCAGTAGATTGGTTCACAAGGGTTTATTTTCTGGTGTTTGGTTTTAGGTCCATCAAGAAGTCGGAGCAACCTAGCAACACATGGTTCAACGACCCGCTCAAGAATGAACACTTCGGGATTCATCCTATTGTCCCAGTCTCACCTGAACTTGAAATTGAACAATATGGCTGATACGTCAAGTTTGTACTGCAGAACTCCCACCGGACAAACATTTTTTGGATCTTTAGAAATTGAACGCTACTCCGGACTGACGGACGTTTGTACTGCGAATATACTCCGCCCGCGCAACATGCATTTTCGTTCCCAATTCTGACGGTGGACCGTCGAGTCCGCCAATCGAGAGATTTCGAATACGGGCTGTTGCTTTTCAAGACAACTGGTTTCTGCGTTCTCTAAATGTATGGGTTTTAAATGGGGTAATTGGTTGCGGAAGGTTTTTATAATGAGGTCAAGAGCTCCAAAAAGCAGGAATTGTACCGTACCATGTTTACTTGCAAAGTCGTATAAAAGTGGAAAAGTTAATATATAACGATACGCAAGTGGTTAAAAAGAAACAGAATGTAAAAATCGCTTAGGGATGGCCGCACTATGTCGTCGTAAATTGAGCAAAATGGCATCCTGTATGGTAGAAGTGTCAAAATATACGACTGTCGATGTATAGCATATGGTTTGTTAGTAGGCATTGGTTTGCAAAGATACCTGTGGAAGTCGCAACCTGGTGATGAAAAGGATGGCTAGAATCAATATTATTCCTTAGATAATTGACTGCGTGTGTAAACATGTCCCCTGCTCCGAAACGAAAAGTAATATATAAATATATATATATTACTTTCCCTTTTCTCTGGGGTCCGGGACATCTTGGAGATCTGGGATTGCACTGAGGAACAATTTTGGCCCAAGACGGACGTAACAACCCACAAGGACTGACATGGAGGATAATAAAACTCCGCAAGGACCAACCTACAATCACCATAACCCTTGTCCAGTATGGAGAACTGTACATATCCTCATACTCCCATACATTATCCATCTGAAATATCTGGACAGCGGAAAAATTGAAACTTTTGCTCACCTGGACATACAACAAGAAGAAAAATCGTGATGTCCCTCTCCTCCACCGACCTCAAAAATCATGGCGACCCAGAGCAAAATACCCGTCCAACTAACAGAGGGGATTAGAAGCCATTACCCCGCGAAAAACCGAAGGTGAAACCAGTCGTCAAGCGGCTTTGCCAGTTCAACATTAATGTTCAAAATGCTTTACGGCAGTGTTGCAGGACGTGGTGGGTTTTCGCCTGGCAAGCCTTCTCCCTATAAAAAGCCACAAATGTCTATTTAACAACACTGCGACGTGGCGGATGTGACTCGCCACTGAATAAAGTCACAGCCCACAACTACATACTGGCAAGACGACTAGCTTCACATATCAACTCTTCTTGACACCGTTTCAACTACACACGATTAAACCCGGAGTATCATCGTGATACACGACAGTTTTTAAACCTTGATCATGCCTAAGTTGGTGCGTCTCTATGAAACTGAGAATAAACTATCTATTTATTTATTTTATCATGGACATAAGACCAATTTTCTTCTATTACTGTCACAGTTGCCATAAAATGTTTGTACAGTTGTACATTTCTGATCATGCCTCCATGGGCGTGCCTCGCATAGTCGAGATTAAAGTATATATATATATATATATATATATATATATATATATATATATATATATATATATATATATATATATATATATATATATATATATATTTCATTCTTGATGCTTCTTCACCTCAGTTGAGCTAGACCAACTTACACTCAAACTAGGTCGTTTTAAGCTGCATGAATTTCATTCCAGCTTATTTGGTTTGTTCTGCCTAGCTGAATAATGTTCTATAAACTAGCCACGTTGCCTATGCTAATTGCGCTTCTCTTCGGTAATTTTGTTGCGTTTGTAGCATTTTTGAGTAAATTGTGGACATTTCTTAGTTATCGCGGATTCGTTGCTAACCAACTTACTTCATATGCTAATTTAGCGAAGAGTTATGCCACCATATCTGTATGCATTATTGGATTTATTTCATTTCATTTTGTCCTTTCAAGTGATTGGCTGTTGCGTGATATCCCCGGTGTGGCAGCGCTTGCTGTGCATGTTGACAAGGTGCCTACCTGTCTATTACCCACTACCTCGTCCATGCTGGCCCCAGGAGACAGTTGGTCGTTGCAGGAGGGGACGGGGTGCACGGTCATTGTGGCCGTGCTAGGCTCAAAGAGCGGATCCATGCACTCAGTGCGGAGCGGACTACGGTCCAGCCACCGCCTTGTGTGCGCTTGATTCCCCAAATACAGCGTGCTTGTGTTTGTCTGTTAAGGAGTGTGGGCCGGCTCCGAGGATGAAACGTGGCTCCCATCCACATGCCTCCCGGTCCTATTCCTGCGGGTTTACACTGGATATGGGGTGTGTGGTTGGAGCTGTGGGTGGTGCAGCGCAAGCCACCCATGGTCCCTCTGTAGGCGCAGGCGTCTTGTGGGTGGCTATAGTGACAGACAAATCCAAAACCGGATGCTGCCAACCATGTATACATATATATAGGATACGCCTATAAGTTTATGCATATGTAGAATAATGTAGTTTGTAATGAATAATGGTATGTTCATACGTAAGAAATGCAGACGTGAATTAATGTTTGTGTGTAAGTTTCTCTAGCTCTGCATGTTTGATGCATAATACATGTGAAAGGGAGTTTGAGGAGATTTCGGCGATGTTACTTAGCCAGAACAAAAACTTTTGTTTAATTACAGATGGTTTCGTTGCATACAAATTAAGTAGGGTGGAGGTTGGTATAGGTTACCGTAATAGCTAAATAATACTCGGTGTTCTCTGTTCCTTAATATTAAGTGAAAAGCAGCCAGAACTGCGTTACTTATCAGTGTTGCATTTTAATCATAAATTAACCCCAATGCTGGTGCGACTAACAAGACATACTGAGTAGAAAATATATCAGTGGAGCCACCGAATGTCAGTAGATTGGGAAGCGTTACATATTACGACGTTGCACGGATGCACGCCATGCGTTTTCAAGGTTGTAGCTGATTGTATCAGGTGGGCAGAGGAACGCTCAAACCTAATGCAAATATTCTCGTCCTTGTGGGGGGCTTTGCGAACTCTCATCACGTAACAAGCGACAGTAAGGAAAAATGTTTCATTAAGTATTATGACGGGACGAAATGAGAGCTCTGCGAGGTAAACATTCTAAAGGCTGAGTGAAATGGGGAAACAAGGTTTTACGAAGAATGTAGGGCTACAGCGGCGTGTTCATCGTTGAAATTAACTGCATACGGTGAACTTACCCCGTTCTTAATGGACGCGCATGTCGTTCGCATTGCAAGTAGTTTGGCGGCACACGTGATTAGGTAGTATTTGTCCCCTATATTGTCTCAAGTGTACGGAACCACCCACTGAACCTGTAAGCTTGTAGTCCGCCGCAAGGTATGTGCAGACTTTGCATGTTGCCTACCCGACGTGTGACGACAAGACACGGTGAAAGAGGATGGCGCTGAAGGTGGTCATTACTCCGTTCTCTAAGGAATGTAAAATGTAGACGAACCTGAAAAGCGAAGGAAGAGCAGACCCTGGGCTATGACAGGAGACGGCAAAGGCACGTACACCACAGGTTGACCAACGGCGGTAATGAGGACGGCGGATTGCGGCGCAAACTTGCTATGTCTCTGAAAGGGGCGTCGTCATTGCGATTGTATGTGGCCTGTGGCTCGCATTCACTAAGGCCTGATGCAGTGGTATCTGTCGGTTGGAGGTGGGCCAGGGGCAGCGATAACCATGACGTTGTAGCGGCATATATGTACTTTGGCTGTGAAAGGGATGTCGCCATTGAAACACAACCTTACCGCGTAAATATATCGCTGAGTAACGCTCAAGTGGGGCGAGTACGTGGGGAAATAGACAGTGAAAGGGTTCATTTTGACGTCGGCGCATCATATTATGGCTGTGGAAGGGCAGTCATTAATGAAATGAAACAACACCTGTAACCAGTTTCACAGAGGCATCGTATTGCGGAGGCATACGTTTGAGGAGACTCAGTGGCAGCGTTAAATAGGATGGCAAAGCGGGGCGCACATAGCTTTGGCTCTGAAAGAGAAGTGCTCATAGAATTTCAATGGTACCTGTAGCTATGCCCTAATGACGCATCACATGCCGTTGGCAGTATGTGGATGGAGGCTTATTGGCTGGTTGAAGTACCAGGGCCAACGGCGGCGCATTGCACTTGGGCACTGAAAGAGATTTGAGCATAGAATTCCAATGGTACCTGTGGATATGAATCAATGGTGCATCACACGCCGGTGGCAGTACGTTGGAGGAGACGCGGTGGCAGCGTTAAGTAGCAGGTGGAAGGACGGCGCATATCAATTTGGCGCTGAGAGAGAGGTGCGCATAGGATTCCAATGGAACCTGTGACTATGAAAAAATGATGTATCACATGCCGGTGGCAGTATTTGGGAGTCGGTGCAGTGGCTGATTTAAATACTAGGGCTGGTGTATCCTGCCCTAGCAGTCCCTGCTGGGCCGGGTAAAAGAGAAAGAGGAAAGAGCTAAACAGGCCAAGTACCAAGATATTCGAGTCGTAAAAATTTACTGAAAAGTGCAAGTGATTCAGGTTGGAAAAAGTAAGGGTTTGCTTGTGCCACAGAAGAGCATGGAGCTGGAGAGCAAAACCCCTAACCGTAGGTTCCCTAACCACGTGACCTGTAAACGAATTCCAACGACCTATAGCTCGGCGCGTTAGACGAGTTTCCGTCCTAATCCTATCAGCTCTTGGTTTATGCAGTTTCAGTGGATGATTGCGGAGATTAGGTAGCGTAGCGGGACAACATAGCCCCGACAGGCCTGGGCCAATCTTACCCGGCAAAATACGATGAGTGAGAATCAGGTCCCCTCTTATCCTTCGATAGTGAATTGAGTGAGACCCCAACCTGAGCAATGTTCAGGATACGTCTGTCCCCGTGGACCCGGCACCAACCAAGTGGCCACTTGTAACACCCTTTCCAAATCCACTTTTCTCGGCATTCACTTGGTGGACAAGCCTGAATACAACATTCCAGGTTGGGTCGGACGAATGCCGAGCATAGCTTCCCAAACTACTTGGCCGTTAGGATTCCAAAAGAGCGGCGGATAAACCACATCATACGAAACCCCCGACAAGCAGACTTCTACCAATTGTCGCCAGAATGATGTGCTGATGAGTGTACGACGCAGAAATCAACCTGCTGTGTGACAACAAGGAGTTCACCACCGCCGACAACGCATCGGGTGGGACGATTAGCTGCTCCGATTCCGCGAAAAGAACACATGGCCCTAGTACTGGGCATCAACCATAAGGCAAACTATTCCCAGAGCCTATGCAAGGCACGCAGAATTGCCTCCGGACCCCCGGGATGTCTATAATATATCAGAGCTTAAGCTCTTCAGCAAACATTAGTGATGACACATCCATCTCTCCCGGGCAAGTCATTTACATAGATCGCGAACAACCATGGCCCCAATACCCAGCCTGCGGGACGCCCTAAGGACAGCTTGCCTAAGCAAAAGGCTACGCCCCACTCGTACGCACTGTGCCCTTCCCGCAAAGAAGGCTACACACATTGAAGGGCGCGACCAAATATTGCGTAACAGCTCAACTTTATTGCGTGTCGAAGATGGGGATAGTATCAAAAGCTTTCGAAAGGTCCACGAATAGCACGTCCACAGCGTGGCCACTGTCTTCCGCGTGTGCAGAGCTTTCACGAGGTACAAGTAGATTAGCGTGACATGAAAATGCATTGCGGAATGCAGGTTGCGCAACACTGAGAAGGTTGGATTTATTCAATTATTTCTCCACGGATTTCCTTATCACGTTTTAAAAGAACCTGACCACTATGCTTGTCATAATAACAGGCCGGGAGTTCGCGGTCAGGGCACCGCCGTCGCAAATAAACATCGGACACTTGACTGCTTCCTTGCATCCCGAAGGTAGGATGCAGCTGTCCAGCGATATTGAAAACACGCATGTGAGAGGACCACTAAGCGCAGTGGCCAATGCGTGCAACAGCTTCGGATGAATTGAATAAGGACCGGAAGCTTTAGATAGATTAATGCCTTGCAGTAGCTCGAGGACCTGATTCTTCGTTATGTTTAACTCAGCTAAGCATTAATCCTATGGAACTGGTGAGACCAATTCAACCTGTGGTGAAGAAGTCTCCCGAGCAAAGACCCCGGTATACTGATCAGGAAGTATACAAGCATTGTCATAATCAGTTTGCGCACGGGTCCCGTCTGCTCGCAATAAAGCTGGTAGAGATAGTTTTGCGCCGCTGCGTCTTTTAACGTAAGCGAAACGCCGCCGTATGTCATTCAAATCGCGCCTTGTTCAACTAATGTTATATGACAGCCGCACAAACGCACGCATCTCCTAGGTCTGACGAAAGGTCTTCATTAAGTTAAGTACCATGATTTCCTACTCCTCTGTCAGCCGCCGATTTTTGGCATACGGCCAAGGCTTCCCCAAGGGAAACGTGTACGAATGCCGAAGACAGGTGTTTCTAATATCAAGTTCAAGTTCATATGGGCTAGGTCGATAGGCGAATCCCGTGAGTGTTCAATTTTGAATGGATTGTTAAGCAAGGAATGGATGAAGTGCTCAGTTATTGATGGACCTAAAGACGGAACACCCGTATCGTACCCTGGCCAACCAGTTACTGCCCAAGTTTCTAGCCCTAGCAGTCCCAGCTGTGGCAGTCAAGTGAAGTAAGCAAGGATGGGAAAAGAAATCGAAGGTACAGAATAAGGAAGTGCACTTGAAATAAGTAAATAATAACAATGCGTGAACGAAAGTAGAGAAAAGAAAATGGAAGTGAAAGATGCGAAGTACTCAGGAAAATGGAAAGGTTTCGTGTTGCCACCCAAGAGCGTCAAGTTGCCCATCAAACCTCTTAACCGTAGATTACCTGATAACGCTTTCTGGAAACATGTTCCAGCCCTCGAGGACTCTGCGTGACAACCGGATTTCCGCCCTAATCCTACCGGACCACGGTTTGTCCAGCTTCAAGGAGTGACCGCGTAGAACAGACAATCTAGCGGGACTGAACAGCTCAGATAAATCTGGACCAACCTTCCCAGTTAAGATACGGTAGGTTAGGATTAGGTCTCCTCTAAGCCTTCGGTAGTGCATTGAATGCATTCCCAAACTAAGTAGACGCTTGGGATACGTCCGTCCCCGTAATCCCTCGACTAGCCTAGTACCCACTCGTAAAACCCTCTCTAGCTCCATTTTGTCCCGGACGAGGCAGGGCGGACAAGCCTGGACGCAGTATTCCAGATGAGGCCGAACGAAAGCCGAGAACAGTCTCGTAAAGATGCCGCCCGTCAAGACTCCGAAAGAACGTCGTATTAACCACAACATGCGGAAACCTCTGCTTGCGGCCTTCTTCCAGTTGTCGCCGGAGTGTAAAGCCGAAGAGTGTACGACGCCTAGGTCAACCTGGCTAGATACACGGGGGAGTTCGACCCCACCGACCAAGTACTTCGTAGGAGGACAACCTCCTCCAATTCGAAGAACGGAGCACTTTGCCTGATTTATGGGCAGTAACCATAAAGTAGACCAGTCCTAAAGCTTATCCAATGCTCGCTGAATAGCTTCGGAACCCCAGGAACATCGACAATGTTCCACAGCTTCAGGTCATCAGCAAATAGCAGCGATGGTACCTCAAGCTCCGCGGGTAGGTCATTCACATAGATAGAGAACAGCAGCGGTCTAAAGGACCGAGCCCTGCGGCACGCCACTGAGGACAGACTGCCTAAACGATAGGCCCCGGCCTACCCGTACACACTGTTCTCTACCACCCAAGAAGGCAGTCACCCAATGAAGGGCGCGGCCAGATACCCGTAGGAGGTCAGCTTTTGCGCGAGCCTCAAATGAGGTACCTTGTCAAATGCCTTCGAAAAGTCGACGAAAAGTACGTCCAGTGCGTGGCCGTTATCCACTGCATCCGCCCAACTTTCGTGAGCCACCAGTAGATTCGTCAGACACGAAAATCCCTTCCGGAATAAGTGTTGTACATTGCTAAGTACATCAAATCTACTCAGACGACTCTCCAATGAATCTCTCACCAGTTTCTCGAGGTATTTGACTACTACACTCGTGAGGCTAACTGGCCTGTAATTTGCAGGCAGACTGCTGGTCCCCTTTTCTGAAGATGGGACAGATGACAGCTTCCTTCCCTTCGGAAGGCAATGCACATCTGCAAAGCGATTTCTAAAACACCATAGCGAGCGGCCCACTTAGTTCCGCAGCCAACTCATGCAACAGTTTCGGGTGAATTAAATCAGGCCCAGAGGCCTTAGAAGGGTTCAGCCCTTGTAACAGCCTACGGAATTCCGTCTCCGCTACAATAAATTCAGATAGTCCTGAACCCTCTGGGATCCCGCAAACCAGCTCAACGCTTGTTAAAGAGGTTTCCTTTTCAAAGGCTGCCGCATATTGTCCACTAAATGCGCAGGCCTTGTCATAGTCTATATGCGCATTAGTACCGTCATCACGCATCAATGCTGGAATTGACATGTTCGAACCGCAGCGGCTTTTGACATAATCGAAAAATCTTTCTGGACTATCCGAAGATTCGTCTGCCAACACTTCCTCGAAATTGAGCCGAGCATCCCTTAGGTTTTGCTTAAACCTATTTCTAACCCTACGGGACCTGTCATCTGTTTAGGTGGACGGAGCATCTCGGTAAGTCCTTCAACTCCTAGACCTCTTTGTGAGCAGATGCCAGCCAGTGGGATCTATTCAGGGCGGCTGTGCTCGTGCCTCCTTTCTCCTTGTGACTGGGATGAAGTGAGCAGAGACATCTGTGAGGCTGGACTTAAACTTATCCTATCCAACCTGGACAGTATCGCCGTCTGAGATCTCACAATGGAAACCCGAAGCCTTGGCTCTCATTGATGGATAGTCTGCGTGCCATATGTTTGTGCGAGACTCAAAAGTACTCTGGTAGCGTCTAGAGAGAGTACAACTGAAGAGCAAACAAACGTGATCACTGGAGCCCTGGGGCCGTCCGTAAGTGATGTCACCAACGAAGTCGAGTGCGTTAGCAAATACGAGGTCTGAGCTAGACGGTACATGGGCGTCCATGAACCTAGTGGGGAGGTCAATGAACTGATGCAAAGATACTTAGAGGGTAAGCTCAAGCAGATCAGCGCCGAATGTGCCTGACGCTGAGTCGCAAGAAAGCTATGCCCAGCAAACATCTGGGAGGTGGAGGTCGCCCATCACGGAACACTTGTTTGCGGACTGGAAGCAAATGAAGTGAAGTACCTCTTTGGATACGCTCCCAGGGCGTTTATACACGATTACAACTGCAACCTGAGCCGAGGATGTGCTAATAACTGCTGGCAGAGCTTCAGCAGCGTTGTCTGTTGCCTGAACTAAGCAAGTCTTCAAAACCTCAAGTTTGCAGTTCACATAAACAGCGACGCCCCCTCCCCGCCGGCCAGCGGAGCGATCGCAACTAAATAGTGCGTAGCCAGGTAGATGTGCTTCACAATCCGTGAGGTCCTGAGACAACCGCATTTCAGTGAATGCAAGTATATCTGGATGAGATCCATCTACAAGCAGACCTAACTCGTACACTTTATTCCGCAGGCTGCGCCCATTACTTTGTACTATCTTAAGGTATTCGTTAGCTCCAGACCTGGGTGGTGCTCTACCAGAATTGGCAGTGGAAGGGCGGTAGCGACCGCCGGCTGACCACCCGAAAGCCCACTAACCGGAGACGTTGTTCACCGACCGCTCGCTTGCTTTTGAGGT
Organism: Dicrocoelium dendriticum; assembly: GCA_944474145.2. NCBI lineage: Eukaryota > Metazoa > Platyhelminthes > Trematoda > Plagiorchiida > Dicrocoeliidae > Dicrocoelium > Dicrocoelium dendriticum. The sequence continues at coordinate 29,829,896 of OX104064.1, forward strand.
CCTTGATGCCCTCCCTATGCTTCAGCCTATCTGCCAGCGGAGGTCCGGCTGAACACTAATATTTGTACCTTACAGCTCAAACGTAAACCGCATATCTGCGCTTCGTTCCTCCGGGGTAGAGAGTCCCGCACCAAGTAGCCGCGGTCGAGGGTCTGTTACGTTAACTGGGACGTTCCCCAGTCTAATCAGCTTCCTGACAGTAACGCCTGGAAAACCAGACTGAAGAAGGTTCGTTACACACATTTTCAAACATTTATGGTCGTCCAACCTGTGAGCGGCAGAAAGGTTAGCAGCAGATTCCGCCGCGCTACGGAATAAGACGCTATTATCCGTGAAAGGATCGATACGGCGGTGTATATTAACCTTAGGGTCCTTGATTAGATACTTGGAGTAGTTGGCTTTACCACTGGTGATAGGACTGTCTTCAGGTCCTCCGATGATGTGGCAACGGTAGCCTATGCGTTTCCCTCCATTGTCGATGTCTTACCTTTTTCGGGTCACCAATTCCACCGAAAGGCTTTGTGGCAGCTATAGTCTTCTTTTACTTCTTAATAACGGGGGTAGGGTCCCGTGACGATTTTTCGCTTTGAGCAGCGTCAAGGAAACCTGCAGAACATGACTTCTCGGTGAGAACCGAGATATCCGGCAACTTCGGCTGACAAGTAGTGCGTGTTGGAATCTTCGCCTTCGCACAACCGTTAAACGGGCTGACAAGTAATGACATTTGGCGTGTTTCCGGTGCCGAGACAACTATAACTTCTTGTTTAGCAAAGCTCTTACGGGGTTTCCTGGCTCTCTTTTGCTTTACTCGAAGGGACCCCTGAACCAGCAATTCGGCGTCGATCAGGATAGCTTTAGATAGGACAGCCGAAGCAGCTTTATTTTTGTGCTCGGTAGCCACCTGGACGGGTGACATAATGATTGGTGTCACTAGATGATCTCCAGTGTAAGCGATCAAATCTGCGTTGCTAGAGACTGGAAGCCTCGTCATGAGCAGAGCAATCTTAAGGCGAAGATCCGAGAGCCTCGAGAACGAACATTCTGCATTTCGCAGCCAGGTATCAAGCGATTCGTCTCTCGTTCGAAAGGCCGCGCGGCCTTGCCGGCTGCTACAGCAATTGGCACAACTGAAAAGTAACATTTCGCTGGAGGCCAGCTAAGCGTACTGCTCGGTATTTGGGTTCGTACAAAGCTGGTGGCGTTATCGGTTGCAGACATCGCACATCGGAACATTCCCACTTGAATACAGTTGAGAAACCAGCAGGATAATTGTAACACCGGTACATGTTATGATCTTTATTTTCTGGCAGACACATAACAATTCTCGCTTTCCAGCAACCTTAGAGCGCTTGCTAGGCACTTACAAAAACTGAATATATCGGTACGGGCGTCATTCCTGTAGCATCTGTCCAGTCCCCTTTGGTAAGCTTTCGCAGTTTTCACGCTCCGACGAATAAACGATGTCGCGGTTTCAACCTGAAAAACTTCCAGATCCTCATTCACTCATGAGAAGTTCAGATATTGACTCCTGAAGCTATGTCGGAATGCACAAGACTCTTTCACCATGGCTGCGATCGCTAGAAGCGGAAAAATGATTAACCAAAGTAGCGCAATTAAACCGTTAAGCATATTGATTTCCAATCCACCACTTAGCATTTTAACAAGGATGTTAACATAATAATAATCATACACATACGTCGCAAGGCCCAAACTTTGCGTTTATCATTATACAACCTTGTGTACCACAATCACACTGCCGAAAGATCATTGATTCGCAATTGGCCGATCCCGGGATGGACCGCCTAACACTAAGCGCGATTTCAAAATCGGGGTGATGCCTCGAGGTACAACAGATCTAGGGATCTAGGAAACTGCGGTGAAGTGTGAAAAATAAGGCTGGAATGTTTTGTTTCAGCAGGTCTAGATACGCATAAAGCATCTATATGTGATATATTAGACTAACTAAAAAGTTCGCGCTTTTCATAAAAGTAGAAATGGAATACCAAAGAGGTGCATTAACTGCAGTTTGAAAATGAAAAAGCAATGCTTGCAATATGATGGAAGCATATGCCGGGTTATTGGTGCACGGCAACAAGAATTTATGGATGGCAACTGCATGTACTGCTTCGCACTTCTGCGCTTGTCCTTATATGTATGAACCATTAACAATGGCAATATAAATGGGAATCGAAATAGCTTCCTATATATGGTATTAAAGAGTGCATTAAATTACGGATGCACGTACCTATGAGTATAATCGTATGCAACGAAAGGCTGCTTGTAAAAGCGTAATGTTATACCTATGGTTGGCGGCATCCGGTTTCGGATTTGTCTGTCACTATAGCCACCCACAAGACGCCTGCGCCTACAGAGGGACCATGGGTGGCTTGCGCTGCACCACCCACAGCTCCAACCACATACCCCCATATCCAGTGTAAACCCGCAGGAATAGGACCGGGAGGCATGTGGATGGGAGCCACGTTTCATCCTCGGAGCCGGCCCACACTCCTTAACAGACAAACACAAGCACGCTGTATTTGGGGAATCAAGCGCACACAAGGCGGTGGCTGGACCGTAGTCCGCTCCGCACTGAGTGCATGGATCCGCTCTTTGAGCCTAGCACGGCCACAATGACCGTGCACCCCGTCCCCTCCTGCAACGACCAACTGTCTCCTGGAGCCAGCATGGACGAGGTAGTGGGTAATAGACAGGTAGGCACCTTGTCAACATGCACAGCAAGCGCTGCCACACCGGGGATATCACGCAACAGCCAATCACTTGAAAGGACAAAATGAAATGAAATAAATCCAATAATGCATACAGATATGGTGGCATAACTCTTCGCTAAATTAGCATATGAAGTAAGTTGGTTAGCAACGAATCCGCGATAACTAAGAAATGTCCACAATTTACTCAAAAATGCTACAAACGCAACAAAATTACCGAAGATAAGCGCAATTAGCGCAAGCAACGTGGCCTGCGAATAGAAGACATATAGGCCAATCAAACCAAATATGCTGGAATGAAATTCATGCAGCTTAAAACGACCTAGTTTGAGTGTAAGTTGGTTTGGCCCAACTGCGGTGAAGAAGCGTCAAGCACGCAACAACATCTGCCTCAGCATGGGGCACATTGTTATATATATCCATATGTATGTATATATGTATATGTATATATGTATATTTATAATATGTTTGCAAAATAACGTATACGTTAATGCATTAACACATGTGTTCATGGTGCACACATTTAAGTATAGTTATTTAAATGTACATCTAAGTATATCTTGTAATATACCAGTTGATAAGGAACTGCAATGTGCTCGAGAAAATCTAGCCACTAATTATACAGATGAACATATCTACGTGATTTTACATGTTGAAATATGGTGATTAGCGTCGTTGGAATGAGCGTTTCATGGATAACATTACCTAATTAACATAATAAATGGTAGCTGAAATTTTTAGGGTACGTAAATGTATGACTTGTAAGAAGTACATGCAATCACACTGCTAATTGGGCAATTTAGAGCAGTTATGAACAGGGATGGGAATAATTTTATGCATGTATAGCACACATTTACGCATGAGTACGTATTACTGCGAAGGTGACGGTTGCATATTTTGGCCATGTTAACGTGTCATTGTATTGCATTAATGTGCATACTTTACCGGACCCATGGATTGCGTTCGTTGCCGTTATGCATGGAAAGAGAATATAAGTACGGTAACCGTAGCGTCATCATCAACTATGAAACTGTGACTAATTGGATCTTTTCACCATCGGATATTCAAGCTGCGTAATAAAGGTGTCCATGCCCCGATAGGGAGAAGTTATGATTAACTGGATTAGAACGAATGTCATTGGGCCGCACCAGTTTCCATGAACGTTTGTCAATTACCACAAATCCGTCCCATTAGATGTGCGGCAAAAGTACCAATCTGGAAACAATATGCGTACACGAAATAATACGCTTTACACAAAACAAATCAAAGGTAATCGACGCAGTGCACATGTAGTTATTAATGGTAGAATTCCGGGTCATGAATGTTTAATATACGGTAGCATGTGAATAAGCGGTTGATTTCTGCATGGATTCGTCGGGACTTCTATTATCCGTTAAATTGGACAACTGGGTGAATATGCCTCTGTTCGCAGTTCTGGAGCAGCAGATAGCATGCAACGGTAATAGGCTCATGGAAAACATCTGTGCTGCACGTTTTTTGAAAATTCAGTGTTATCAACTTGTCACGGCTCTGCGCACAGCTTGGCGGACAAGCGGTAGATGCAATGCATATACATATCGGTTTACTGCATTTATGTTCATGATTTTGCACAGCTACCAGGTATTACCCGACGTGGTAGTTGTATCAAGGCTAATTGCTAAGGCAACAACCGTACGGGGTAACTTTCGAGGTGGTAAACAGCGGTGGATGTTAATGGTTCCGGACATAGGGAAAGCTGATGCGATAACCGTGACGGACGTTTGGACCATTCAGCAATATTCATCACTAGGTGAGCAAACGTGTATGTAGCTCTGAACACAACAAGGGTGAACACTGATAAATGGTTTCGCAAGCCTCATAAGAGGCCGCGGTGACAATTCCAAATCAATGTAAACCGGATATTGGATCAAAGAACACGCAAGGCGGTATAAATTTGTACTATTGTTTAAAAGAAATGTTGCATGCAAACATCTGGTGTGTAAATTACGCAGAGATGAACATACGCACGGGGTTCTGCATTACTCCGGAAGCGACGAGACTGTCAGCGTAGTCATGCATATAAAGGGAATATGCGCCCGTTCTAGAAGCCACATGTTACAGGTTAAGACACCAAACTGACGTGCTAAGAAGCACTTCTGCTGTGGCACACGTGAGGTGGAGGCGGACCAGTACTAGCTGATCACTGAAGTAGGCACCACGGAAAGACAGGGGTTCTGAAAGCGAAAAGTGAACAAGCAATGCACCAAGCATAGGTGCACCGGAGTACATAGGCGGCAGCACATGTTACATGTAGGAAAAGCAGTAGAGGCGGATTACTCAGCACAGATAGACAGGGGTTTTGAAAGCGAAAAGTGAGCAAGCAGTGCACTTACCAGAGGTGCAACGGAGTATATACGCGGCAGCACATGTTACTTGCAGGGAAAGTGGTAGTGGCGCATCACTTAACTAAGCATCAAGAAGAGTGGGGTTCTAAAAGCCGACCAGCAGTGGCGGATCACACAAATAGACAGTGCAGATGAAGGGGTGTTCTAAAAGCCACTCAGTAACAGCGGATACACCTACCTGAGGTGCGACGGACTTGATAGCGGCGGGAAAGTTGACATGGAGACTGACCAATATTGCCGGATGAACCATATAGGCAGCGCAGATGGACGGGGTCTCTAAAGCCACTTGTTAACAGCAGATATACTTACCGGAGGTGCAACGGATAAGCTATCAGCGGCAAAGGTGACGTGGAGGCGGACCAGCAGTGGCGGATCACCCAAATAGGCAGCATGGATACACAGCGATTCTAAAAGCCACTTAGTAACATCGGATAGACTTACCGGAGGTGCAACAGACCAGCTGGTAGAGGCAAATGTGACGTGAAGGCTGACCACTAGTGGCGGATCACCCATATAGGCAGTACAGCTGGTCGGTTGTTCTAGAAGCCACTTACTAACAGCGGATACACTTACCTGACGTGAAACGGACTTGATAGAGGCGGCATAGGTTACTTGGAGGCTGAACAGCAGTGGCGGATTACCCATATAGGCAGCGCGGATGAAGGTGTGTTCTAAAAGCCACTTATTAACAGCGGACATACTTACCGGATGTGCAACGGACTTGATAGCTGCGGGAAATGTTACGTGGAGGCTGACCAGTAGTGGCGGATTTATCACATAGGCAGCGCAGATGCACAGGGTCTCTAAAAGCCACTTGTTAACTGCGGATAAACTAACCGGAGATGCAACAGACATACCATCAGCCGCAAAGGTGACGTGGAGGCTGAACAGCAGTGGCGGATCACCCGTATAGGCAGCACGGATCCCCAGCAGTTCTAAAAGCTACTTATTAACAGCGGACACACTTACCCGACGTGCAACGGACTTGATAGCGGCGGGCAAAAGTGACTTAGAGGCAGGAAAATTTTGGCAGCTTAATCATATAGGCAGCGCAGATGGACGGGTTCACTAAATGCTACTTGTTAACAGCGGGTACACTTGACGGAAATGCAACGGACATACTAGCAGCGGCAAAGATGACGTGAAGGCTGACAAGTAGTGGCGAATTAACCATATAGGCAGCGCAGATGGACGGGTGTTCTAAAAGCCATTTACCAACAGCGGATACACTTACCTGACGTGTAACGGGCTTGATAGCGACGGTAAAGGTTACGTGGAGGCTGGGCAGCAGTGGCGGATCACCCATATAGACAGCATGGATGCACAGCAGTTCTAAAAGCTAATTATTAACAACGGGTACACTTACCGGACGTGCAGCGGTGTGATACAAGGATGTCTGTTGTCACCTTCTCTCCGCTAATTCCCAGTTGAGCAAGTAAAGGGAATCACATTCCCACTACCTGGAGAGCCTTGTGGGCTTTTCCCACCTTTCTTCAATAAACTTTTCTCATCCTAAATTAACTAATTTTTAGCGCACTTGTTTTCAATTCTTCTTCAACTGAAGTGCCAGATATCACTGCCCTGCGGTTATCTAGTCCCACTGACCAGCCACTTTCTCCTTGGTTGCTCCTATGCGACCCAGACTTAATTGACATAAATACCGAGCAGTACGCAGCGCTGGCCTCCAGCGAAATGTTGATATTCAGTTTTGCCTATTGCTGCAGCCGCCGGCAACGCCGCGCGGCCTCTCGTACAATAAAACGCTTTTGAGACCTGGCTGCGAAATGTACAGCGTTCGTTCACAATGCTCTCAGATCTTTGCCTTAAGATTGATCTACTCATTACGACGCTCCGGGTCGTCAATAACGCAGAGTTAATCGCTTACATTGAAGGTCAGCTTGTGGCACCAATCATTATGTAACTGGTCCAGATGGCTACGGACCACAAAAATGTGGCTGCTTCGGACGCCGAACGACCTCCTCGTGGTGCCAGCTGGGTGGTTCGGGTTTAAGTCGTTCCAGCAAATAGTTTGGCGGCGGTATTCCAAAACGTGGTGGGTTTTCGTCTGGCAAGCGTTCTCCCTATAAGAAGCCACAAATGTCTGCTTAACAACACTGCGACATGGCGGATGTGACTCGCCACAAACTAAAGTCACTGGCCCGTGGATATTCGGAAACTGCCATCCAACCCACGAAAATCAATCTCTTACGCTCACATTTTTGACAATACCAAACAGTAAAACATTCTCGGTGCATTGGAAACCACAAGTTACATTCCTACACAATTACATACGTATATACACTCATATACTTACATACACTGTTATGCCAAACACACTATGTTCGCTAAATATGATCATGCCTGTAAAGGTGTGCCTCGCGTTGCCAAGAATAAAAAAAACTAAATTTATTTATTTATATAAAGCTGCCCTGATGGACGCCGAATCGCTGGTTAATGGGTCCCTTCGAGTAAAGCGAAAGAGGGCCAGGAAACCGCGTTAGCGATCTGCCAAACAAGCTGATTTAGTTGTTTCGGCGCCGAAAACAAGTCAAGTGCCGTAACTTGGCAAACCGTGTGACGGTTGTACGAAGGCGAAGATTCCAACACGCACTACTTGTCAGCCGAAGTCGCCGGATATCTCGGTTCTCACCGAGAAGGCATGTTCTGAAGGTTTGCTTGACTCTTCTCAAAGCGAAAGATCGTCACAGGACCGTGCTCCCGTTATCAAGTAGATAAAACAGACCAAATCTGCCATAAAGCCTTTCGGTGGAATCGGTGATCCTAAAAAAGTAGGACATGGACAATGTAGCGAAAAACATACTTTGCCGTTGTTACATCATCGGGAGGGGGGGCTAAAGACAGTCCCATCACCAGTGGTGCAGCCACCTGCTCCAAATGTCGAAGCAAAGACCCGTGTGGTTAATACACCCCATCGTGGCGATTCTTTCACGGATAGTAGCGTTATATTCCGTAACGCAGCTGAATCTACTGCTGTCCTTCCTGCTGATCGCATGTTGGACGACCTTCAATTTTTTAAAATGTGCGTAACAAAGCTTCTTCTGCCTGGTTTTCCAGACGTTACGGTCAGGAAGCTGCTTAGATTGGGGAAGGTCCGAGTTCATGTACCAAACCTCGACCTCGGCTACTCCGTGTGGTACTCTATCCCGGAGGAACGCAGCGCTCTCATGCGGTTTGCGTTTAAGCTGAAAGGTACAAATATTAGCGTTCAGCCGGACCTTCCGCTGGCCGAACGGCTAAAGCTAAGGGAGGCCATCAATGACCTCAGAAGCAGGCGAGCGGCCAGTGAACACGGTCTCCGGTTAGTGGGTTTTCGGGTGGTCAATCGGCGGTTCTTTTGCGCCCTACCACTGCCAATTCTGGTAGCGCACGACCGAGGTCTGGATCTAACAAATACCTTCAGATAGTGCTAAGTAATGTGCGCAGCCTAAGGAATAAGGTGTACGAGTTAGGTCTGCTTGTAGATGGGTCTCATCCTGATATACTCGCATTCACTGGAACGTGGCTGTCTCAGGACATCACGGATGGTGAAGTACATATGTCTGGCTACGCACTATATACCTGCAATCGCTCCGCCGCCCGACAGGGAGGGGCGTCGCTTTTTGTGTGAGCTATAAACTTGACGTTTTGAAGACTTGCTTATTTCAGTCAGCAGACAAAACTGTTGTAGCTCTATTGGCTGTTATTAGCACATGCTCGGCGCAGATTACAGTTGTGATTGTGTATAGAAGCCCTGTGAGCGTATCTACAAAGGTACTTGACTTCATTCGCTTCCAGTCCGCAAACAAGTGTTTGGTGATGGGCGACTTCAACGTCCCAGAGGTTTACTGGGCAGATCTTTCTTGCGACTCAGCGTCAGGCACATTCGGCGCTGATGTGCTTAAGTTTACGCTCAACTGTCTTTGCATCAGTTCATTGACCTCCCCACTAGGTACATGGACGCCAAATACCGTCTATCTTCGACCTTGTATTTGCTAAGTCACTCGATTTTGGTGACTACTTACGGATCTCCACTGGGTTCCAGTGATAATGTTTGTTTGCTCTTCAGTTGTACTCTGTCTAGACGCTACTATGGTACTGTTGAGTCTCGCCCGAACATATGGCACACAGACTATCAATCAGTGAGAGCCAAGGCTTCGGGTTTCCATTGTGAGATCTCTAGCGACGATATTGTCCAGGTTGCCTGGGATAAATTTAAGTCCTACCTCACAGAGGTCTCTGCTCCCTTCATCCCAGTCACAAGGAGAATGGAGGCACGAGCACAGCCGCCCTGGATAGATTCCACTGGCAGGCATCTGCTCAGAAAGAGGTCTAGATGTTGGCGGACTTACCGAGATGCTCCGTCCAACTATACTTATGACAGGTACCGTAAGGCTAGAAATAGGTGTAAGCAACATCTAAGGGATGCTCGGCTTAATTTCGGGAAGGGATTAGCTGACGAAGCTTCAGAGAATCATCAAAAATTCTTCGCTTATGTCAAAAGGCGCTGCGGTTCGAACATGTCAATTCCAGTATTGATGCGTGATGATGGTACTCATGCGCATACGGACTATGACAAGGCCTGCGTACTTAGTGGGCAATATGCGGCAGTTTTTGTAAGGGAAACCTCTTCGACAGGTGTTGAGCTGGTTTGCAGGATCCCAGGGGGTACAGGACTGTCATAATTTATTGTAGCGGAGACGGAATTTCGTAGGGTCTTACAAGGGCTGAACCCTTCTAAGAATCCTGGGCCTGATTTAATTCACCCGAAACTGTTTCATGAGTTGGCTGCGGAACTAAGTGGACCGCTCGCTATGGTGTTTCAGAAATCGCTTGACAGCTGTGCATTGCCTTTCGAATGGAAGGAAGCTGTCATCTGTCCCATCTTCAAAAATGGGGACAGGAGTCTGTCTGTAAATTACAGGCCAATTAGCATGACGAGTGTAGTAGTCAAACTCATCGAGAATCTGGTGAGAGATTCATTGGAGAGTCATCTGAGTAGATTTAATCTACTTAGCAATGTACAACACGGATTCCGGAAGAGATTTTCGTGTCTGACGAATTTACTGGTGGCTCGCGAAAGTTGGGCGGATGCAATGGATAACGGCCACGCACTGGACGTACTTTTCGTAAGGCATTTGACAAGGTACCTTATTTGAGGCTCGCGCAAAAGCTGACCTCCTACGGGGTATCTGGCCGCGCCCTTCATTGGGTGACTGCCTTCTTGGAGGGTAGAGAACAGTGTGTACGGGTAGGCTGGGGCCTATCGTTTAGGCAGTCTGTCCTCAGTGGCGTGTCGCAGGGCTCGGTCCTTGGAGCGCTGGTGTTCTCTATCTATATGAATGACCTACCCCGCGGAGCTTGAGGTACCATCGCTGTTATTTGCTGGTGACCTGAAGCTGTGGAACATTGTCGATGTTCCTGGGGTTCCGAAGCTATTCAGCGAGCCTTGGATAAGCTTTGGGACTGGTCTACTTTATGGTTACTGCCTATACATCAGACAAAGTGCTCCGTTCTTCGAATTGGAGGAGGTTGTTCTCCTACGAAGTACTTAGTCGGTGGGGTCGAACTAGCCAGGTTGACCTAAGCGTCGTACACTCTTCGGCTTTACACTCCAGGCGACAACTGGAAGAAGGCCGCAAGCAGAGGTTTCCGCATGTTGTGGTTAATACGACGTTCTTTCGGAGTCTTGACGGGCGGCATCTTTACGAGGCTGTTCTCGGCTTTCGTTCGGCCTCATCTGGAATACTGCGTCCAGGCTTGTCCGCCCTGCCTCGTCAGGGACAAAATGGAGCTAGAGAGGGTTTTACGAGTGGGTACTAGGTTAGTCGAGGGATTACGGGGACGGACGTACCCCGAGCGTCTACTTAGTTTGGGAATGCATTCAATGCACTACCGAAGGCTTAGAGGAGACCTAATCCTAACCTACCGTATCTTAACTGGGAAGGTTGGTCCAGATTTATCTGAGCTATTCAGTCCCGCTAGATTGTCTGTTCTACGCGGTCACTCCTTGAAGCTGGACAAACCGCGGTCCGATCGGATTAGGGCGGAAATCCGGCTGTCACGCAGAGTCATCGAGCGCTGGAACATGCCTATAAAAGGTGTTAGCAGGGAATCTACGGTGAGGGGTTTTAATCGGCCACTTGACGCTCTTGGGTGGCAACACCAAACTTTACATTTTCCTGAGTAACTCGCATCTTTGCACTTCCATTTTCCTTTCTCCACTTTTCTTAACGCATTGGTATTATTTAATTATTTCAAGTGCACTTCCTTATTCTGTGCCTTTGACTTCTCTTCTTATCTTTGGCTTACTTCACGTGACTGACACAGCAGGGACTACTAGGGCAAGAAACGTGGGCATTAACTGGTTGGCCATGGTACGGTACGGGTGTTCCGTTTTAGATCCATCAATAACTCAGCACTTCATCAATTCCTGGCTCAACGATCCACTCAAAATTAAACACTCACGGGATTCTCCTATCGTTCCAGTCCCATCTGAACACGAACTTGAATGGTTGCTTCTCCTCAGGCGTGAATCTCAGGTTCCTCAACAAACGGATCAGAAAAGCTTTTTACGCTGGTTCCGCAACTGAGGGCTGACTGCACCGTCGGTTTATGTCCCGTAACATGTGGACACGGCACAAAACCATGCACGCCTCCGGATACACCTCCTTAAAAGCGTTCATTTGTAGCGCGCACTTGTCTACCACAATAGTCCACACGGATGCCTTTCTAGGAACCATTGCACGCATAGCTGTTACCGCCTCCAACTAATTCTCTGTCGTCTCATTCAGTAACAAGGAGTAAAAATAGAACATCCCCACTACCGTGACGTCAATGAACATGCAGTGCCATAGAATGTAGCCCCGTAATGAACCTGATGCGTCGAATCAGCCAGTACAACTTCGCCGTATCGTGCAACCAATCTCCGAATGCACACAGATACGAAAAACAGGAATCGCAGCTTCAACAGCTCCTTCACAACCGTACATGAACCTTCACTTTCCAGCATGGTGATTACATGTTCCACCTCACTAACTTGCTCGGCCTGACTCCGACGCCTCAGATGATAAAATCACGTCTAGCAATACGGATGCCGTATTTCGTTAACACGAAATTCCTGATTTCACGTGTCTGACGAAAAGACTTCATCAACTTTAATACCGCTGCTTCTTGTACCGCATTAAGCCGCCGATAAGCAGGATAAAGCCAATTTTTTCCCAACTGGAACACATGTGAATGCTTCAAGCAGGCGCGGCCAATCTCATAATACAAGTTCAAGTTCAAGTTGGATATGAACGGTAAGAAAATTCCCATATGTGTTCCTTTTTCAATACGTCGTTGAACCAGGATGGAGTTTGTAGGAACCATTTGACACCGAGAAGAGCCAACTCGATACACACGAATCACACCACGGTCAACCAATCAACGTCCACACGGCCTGCACTAGCAGTCCCCGCTGTACCGGCCACGTGAATAAAAATAAAGGCTAACAGAAAGGAAACAAAAAAATAACAATAATGATAACTGTAGTACAGGAGAGAATGTGTGGATAAGACAGTAATAGTAATAGGTGTGAGAAGCCAAGGAAATGGATGTAGAAGTTAAGAACCAAAAGGAAAGGTCTGAAACTGCAACCCAAGGGCGTCGAGTCGATGTTCAAACTCCTTCACCGTTGGTGCTAATACTACTTCGCTGGGTAATGCGTTCCATGAGTCGATGACCCTGCGTGATAAACGAAAGTCAGCTCTAACGCGATCAGATCTGGGCTTATGCAGCTTCAGAGGGTGACCACGAAGAGATGGTATCTGAGCCGGATGGAACAGTCCAGTTAGATCAGGCCCAATCTTGTTGGTCAATATACGGTACGTAAGAATCAGGTCTCCCGAAGGCGCCTATAGTGCAGCGAAAACATCTGCAACTTGAGCAGCCTATCAGGATACGAGAGATGCCTCAATCCTTGTACCATTTTTGTACCAACCCTCAGAACTCGTTCGAGTGTCATCTTGTCGCGTACCAAGCATGGAGGACAGGCCTGCACGCAGTACTCCAAGTATGGCCTGACAAAGGCTGAGAACAATGTAACAAACATTTCATTTGTTATGATGCCGAACGACCTGCGGATCATCCACAGCATTCGGAAACCCTTGCGGGTAGCATTTATCCAGTTCTCGCTGGATTTGAAGTCAGAGGATAGCGAGATACCCAAGTCGGTTTGTTCAGTCACTTGACGCACTACATTTCCGCCAAGTACGTAAGGAGTTGTGGAAGTGCTTGATCCTATGCGCAGGACCGAACACTTTGCAAGATTGACTGGCAGCTGCCACAATTCTGACCACTCCCAAAGCTTGTCCAGAGCTGTCTGCAAAGCCGTGGGTCCAACAGAATCGCTCACTGTATTCCAAAATTTTAAGTCATCCGCAAACATAAGGGATGGTACCTTAAGCTTCTCAGGGAGGTCATTGACATACAATGCAAACAGCAGAGGTCCGAGAACCGACCCCTGAGGAACACCACTCAGGACGGCTTGTCTGAAAGACAGTCCGGAACCCACTCGAACGCTCATCTGCCTTCCTTCCAGGAAAGCCGAAATCCACTTCAATACTTGGCCTGAAACGCCGTAGGATTCTAGTTTAAACAAAAGACGGCAATGCGGTACGGTGTCAAAGGCTTTAGAAAAGTCGATGAACAAAACATCCACCGCCTGTCCTTGATCCACAGCCTCAGCCCAGCACTCTCGGGCTACCAACATGTTAGTCAAACAGGAGTGGCCTCTGCGGAACCCATGTTGAGACGGGCTGAGCAAACTGAACTTAGCTAAGTGCTTCTCCAGAGCATCTCTTACCAGCTTCTCTAATACTTTCACTAGTACACTTGTTAGGCTAACCGGTCTATAATTTTCAGGTAGGTGCTTATCACCCTTTTTGAAAATAGGGCACACGATAGCATCTCTCCAGTCAGCAGGTAGGGAGCAGCTACGAAGAGACTTCTCAAAGATACATTTAATCGGTTTACACAGTAACTCAGCCAGCTCGTACAAAAGTTTGGGATGGAGGGCATCTATCCCGGCAGCTTTAGTGGGATTCAGGTCACGCAGGAGCTTCAGTACCTGAGCTTCCGAGATAGAAAGGTCCATCAGAAAGGAGTCAACTGGTATCTTTGCCTGCAATTTGATATTAGGCAACGGAGATTCATGAACAAACGACCTAGCATACTGTTCCGCAAGTAAGCAGGCCTTGGCCTGATCGGTTGATGCTTCAGTGCCGTCAGGTCCAAACAGCACAAGGATAGGCGAATTTGCATTGCATCTCCGTTTGACATAGCCAAAGAACCGTTTCGGATTTGTTGATGCGGACCGAGCCAGCGCTAGTTCATACCTCAAGCGTGCGACCCGCAGATGCTGTTTACATGCATTTCGCACGCCTAGGTAGCGATGACAGGTACTTTCTGAGGGAGCTAATACATAAGTCCTCCAACACTTGGATCGCCTACTGAGCATCCTGCGCGCCTCAGAGTCAAACCAGAGGGCTTTGCCCCCACTTTATTCCTCGCTGAGATTGGAATGTGGGGGAGGGAAATCTCGCAAAGGAAGGATTTGAACTTGTCCCAAGCAACCTGGACGGTATCATCCTCTGGAAGAATACAGTGTTGATTTGCAACCTTGTCCTTGATGGCTTGAAAATCAGCGCGCCAGATATTTGGCCTTCTGACCATACACTCTTCACGTCCCCGATTTAAGGCGCATTTGAATAATACGCAAACGTGATCACTAGAGCCCACGGGGGAATCATACACTACATCTCGTACAAAGTCCAGCGATTTCGCAAAGATGAGGTCTAAAATGGGAGGCTTTTGGCCCTGCATAAACCTAGTTGGCCTCTGTACAAACTGATGAAGGGATGCTTGTAAGGATAGGTCAAGGAGATCATTAGAAAAATGTCCAGACGCTGATGTGCAGAAATTGCGCCAGTCAACCTCAGGAACAATTAAATCACCCATAACCAGACATCTATTTGTCGTATGAGTACGAATGAAATCAATGAGCCCGCTTGACGCACTTTCGGGGCTTCTGTATACTAACACAATTTTGAATTGCGTGAAAGAAGCGCAAACATCCACCGCAAGAGCCTCGGCAGTTACATTGGGGGAATTGAAGGTATATGTTCGCAAAATAGTCAAGGTGGATCTGAGGTACAAAGCAACTCCACCTCCGGGAAAGCATGAGGCGCGATCCGCTCGCAGAAGGGTGTAGCCAGGCAAACACATTGCACTGTTCAGGATGTCGGAGAAAAGCCACGTCTCAGTGAAAGAAAGTACGTCTGGCCGGGAACTTTCTACAAGAGTGCCAATCTCGCACATCTTGTTCCTCAGACTACGCACGTTGCTGAGGACTACTTTAAGGAAATAGGGATCGTGAGCCGGGGATCGGGTGCCACCAGAACGGGCTCTGAAAGGGCGGAAGTAGACCTCCGGCTCACCACCCGAAAACCTACCAATCGAAGACCCGTTTCACCCGCCTCGCGACGGGCTTTGAGGTCCTTTATGGCGGCCTTCAATTTCAACCTATCAGTCAATGGGAGGTCAGGTTGAATACTGACCCCAGAACCTTTGAGTTTAAAAGCGAAACGCAGAAGCGTATTACGCTCGTCCGGTGTTGAAAGAACGACTCTCAGTAAACGGGGTTTTACGTCCGAAACATCAAGCGGCACAGACCCAAGCCTAATGAGTTTCCGCACAGTTACGCCAGGAAACCCGGGCGGTAGAAGTTTGGAAACCCAAAGCTTAAACCATTGTAGGTCATCAAGCATTCGCTCCTTTGGAAGAGCGGCGGTGGACTCCGTGACACCCCTAAAAATGACACTGCTATCAGTGTAAGCGTCACTGCGGCGGGAGTGCCTACTCAACGCGCCACAGAAGCCTGCGACTGGGTGGCTGGTTGCTTGGATGCACTAGCTGCATAGGAAGTGGCTTTGGGAGGAGACGTCGAAGAACTCAATACTGAAGGGTCTGCAAGTGACGTGCTTACCTGATCCTCTGTAAACTCCGATACTACCGCATTTTGAGTTTACAGCTTTCCTTTTCTTGCTCCGCTTGCGTTTTGCTGGCAAGGTCTGTAATATTTCGTCACTAGCTGTGGAATCGCGTACTCCTTCCAACTGTTTAGCGCCAACTAGCTCACAATCGGTTGCTGGATAGGGTGTTAGGTCGACGGAATCCGTTTGCGTGCTACTATCCGCTAATTTCACCTGGCCGAGAACAAAGGATGGTGTCAGGCGATCTACTAAACCTTCAACTTTCCCATCCAAAGTTGTCAACAGCAAAGAGAACACTCTTTCCATATTTGTCAGTCTGGAAACGAGCGAGTCGAAGCAATCCTTCGTGGTTACACAGCGCTGAGCTTTAAGCTTAAAACAATCTTCACAGCTATAAAGGAACCTCTCATTGCTTGCCAAGAGAGCATACTGATCAGCAGGCAAACCGGTGCATGCCTCATGGAACCACCTACCGCAAAGATCGCATTGCATACCACACGACAAGTCGGTTACAGGTATAGAGCATCTCTCTAAGCCGCATAGGTAAATTGAATCAGCTGTTTTAAGACCAGGAGGCACACCCACGACTTTTCTAACCATCTTGACAGTACTGAAGAAAGGGTAAGAACAACGAAAAGATGAGGACCGGTTTGCGAAGACCTACAATGCAGACAGCTAGAGCAAAGTAGGGTATTACCGCACCAGCAACATACGCACCGATTTGAACTCACCGGGGGCAACCGATGGGATGCACTTTTTCAAGCAGCGCAGTGCTTACACAAACGTTTTCGTGCAGATGAAAGAGTATTCAGCGTATGCAGAGTGTAGCAAGCCGTAATTCGTACGGAAAAAGAGATTGCGAGTAGGCTAGGACTTCTGACTCCATTTGAATCCCAGGAAACAGAGTTCGTCGAACAAGAGCTCGAAAGATGAAACACGACAGGTAGGCCGTGATCAAACAGTCCGGTAAGTTGGCACTTCCCAGTCCTTTCGGATTTCAAGAAGACTGACAAAGACCAAATTTTCTGTGCAGTGTTATTCAACTACTGTTTTCAAACAGGAATTTCAGCCTTTCAGCACCACAAAAACTCGGGCATTGCAGTTGTAGCACTTATATCTAAAAGAGTTAACAGCATTCAAATTATCATGCACCTTACCGCTTCCTTTTCACGTGCTTACGCTTGCTAAGCACACATCGATATTGAATGAATCGACAACGATAACCATCAAGGATATCTTTTCCAGTCCTTCGCGTATGACCCGCCGAAGTTATCACCGCGCAGCTATAAAAGGAACTTGCAGTGTTTCTTTGGAACCGCATCAAATCACGTTGGAACTCCTCAATTGCCTCGTAACCACCAGTTATCATGCAACGAAATGCTGCGGCATCACCCTGCATGGCGGACGATACGAAACGCGCCAAAATGTACCAGCTAAATAACTCATATGAACAAACCACTTACACTGCCTTCAATCATTAAAGCTATGGTATATAGAAATTGTTCTTAACTTGCCCTTACCATTTACATGACCATACAACATCTAAACAGCATTAGCAAGTTCACCCTAACTGTACCAGGCATCCGTTACGGGCAACACTTTAATCGCTTATCGTTAGAAGGTCGCTCCGACCAGTCCCACGCTCTGTTTGCTTGCCTGTGCCGTAACTGCATTTCATAGTGGTAAACCATTGGGTCTATGATCCAAGGAAGTACAAAGGTTGCCCTTGTCTTGCTTCATTTATTTTGCCTAGGCAAGGGATACAAATCAGGAGTCGAAGCGGTGTGATTTTCAGAAATGTCACTGAATCCACTGCCCCTCTTCCCACCGAGCACATGCTTGATGATCTTGGTTGCCTTAAAGTTGGCGCGGAGCGTCCTATCCGCCGCTTGGAAATAATGTTCTTTCGGCAGTGTGATTCCGGTACACATGGTTGTAGGTGGTATGAGCTCAATTTTAGGCCATTAAACCCATTGTAATATTTATTAATAATGTGGGATGCTTGTTGAAATACATGGGTTTCACGGGTTTCACGGGTTTGCGCAGAACGAGTAAGCGTAGCTTTTCGGTGGTTCTGCCTCGGGATCTTACGGCAAGGTCCTGATCTCGTCGGTAGGTACCAGATGTTGTGGGTCTCGACGCAGTAGTGGTGTTCAGCACAAGAATTCAGCGAGTTGACTGTGGGAACGTGGATACCTGGAACAAGAGAGTGGTGTAGGTAAATTCGGCAAAGTTGGATAGAAGCAAAATGATAGAAGCGCCGCGTGTTAGCTTGGCAAATGGCCAGATCTTAGCAACGTGGAAGACCAGCGAGGTAAGAGCCAAGCGTCTAGGCGCTGTTTGAAGGCCTCCGTATTGGGCGCTGAGACAACAACTTCAGGGAGGGCGTTCCAAGCGAAGGCAATACGCACACTGAAACTGTTTCTTCGGCACAGAAGGCGACTGCTACGAGTCATCAGTTTGAGTGAGTGCCCTCGAAGATGATCTGTACGGGCGCGGACCAGCAATCCTGCGTTTGGGTGCCTGTTATTAGTCAGGACGGAATAAGCTAAGATAAGGTCGCCACGAAGCCTGCGATATTTCAACGGGAAGAGGTTAAGGGCCGCCAGACGCTCCTCATACGAGAAGTGGGATAGTCCGTCCACTCTCTTAGTGGCTCTGCGCTGTACAGTTTCCAGCATGGCCTCGTCCTTCTTCAGGTACGGCGGCTGGACAAGTATGTTGTACTCCAGCAGCGGACGTACTAAAGTGCTATAGAGACGGACAAATGTCTCTCTAGGGAAAGACCCTAGTGCACGTCCAAGGAGGGCCAGGCGAACGCTAGCCTTTCGCGCCAGTGTAGCTACATTGGCGCTCGGGCTCAGGTCGGCGGATATTATGGTCCCCAGGT
The DNA here is from genome assembly GCA_944474145.2 of Dicrocoelium dendriticum. Taxonomy (NCBI): domain Eukaryota; kingdom Metazoa; phylum Platyhelminthes; class Trematoda; order Plagiorchiida; family Dicrocoeliidae; genus Dicrocoelium; species Dicrocoelium dendriticum. Next base: position 29,848,926 of record OX104064.1, read on the forward strand.
CGCGTTCCTGGGATGTGGCTTTAAGATGCACACCGCCGATATTGTACGGATTAGCCACACCTTGCCCAATGTGCATGACTTTGCACTTGTCGATGTTAAACGGGAGCGAATTTTTCGAGGCCCAAGAATAAGCAGCATCGATATCTGTCTGGAGAAGTGCCTGATCACTTGGCCTGCGGATAGGTCGCCATATCTTAGCGTCGTCCGCATAAAGCAGTATGTGGCTGCTGATACAGGATGGGAGGTCGTTGATGAACAAATTGAACAGCAGGGGCCCGAGGATGGATCCCTGGGGCACCCCGGTCGTTGCAGCCAGAGCGCTGGAGAGTGCGCCGTTTACACGAACTCGGTAGGTGCGGCCAGACAGGTAGGTACTTAGCCAGCAGATTGTTTGCTGGTCGATCCCCAAACTCGGCAGTTTACTCAACAGCAGTGCGTGATTGACCCGGTCGAATGCTTTTGAGAAATCCACGTAAACCACGTCAGTTGGAGTATGATTGTCTGCCTCTGCAGTCCAGGAATCAAGGGCTGCGAGAAGATTCGTGGTGCACGAGTGAGCCCTGCGGAACCCGTGCTGTTCCGGGGCTATTAAGGACAGACTTTCTAAATGGCAGCGCAAGAAATCGTCTATGATACTCTCCATTACTTTGGAGGCAGTGGGAAGCAGTGCTATCGGGCGATAATTAGAGGGGTTTGTCCTGTCACCACCCTTGTATATCGGCGTTATGACCCCTTGCTTCCAAGCATTCGGGTATTCGGCACTGGTGTAGGAGCGGCTGTACAGTAAGGCAAGCGGCTCGGCCAGTACCGTAGCGCACTCACGTAGAAAAATGGGAGGGATCCCATCCAAACCCGGCGATTTGTCTGTCCTTAATTTTTTTAATTTCTCCAGGACTTTCTCTGATGTAAACTGCACGGGATGTCTGGCAGCGATGGGGGTAAAGTTAGCGCCTTCCATTGTACTGCGTGCGAAGGTGCCGAAAACGGACTCGTACTGAGTCTTCAGCAATTCCGCAGCTTCTTTGTCCGACGTTGTGGTATTGCCTACGGGTCTGAGCAGGCTGCCAACGGCAGCGCGCGATTTAGTGAGAGACGCTATATGCTTAAAGAAGACCTTGGGGTTATCGGTGAAGCTTTTAGCGAGAGAGAGCTGGTACGCTTTTCTGTCCTGGCGAACAGCTGCTATACAGGAATTTCGCACTCTACAGTATTGTGCTCGCGAATCAGAGTCGCCAAAAAGTAAGAATCTGTCCCAGAGGGCCTTCTTCTCCCTGATCAGCCTAAGCGTAGCAGGCTGAAGTTGCCTGTGGCGTTTCGGCGCATAAGCGCGCACTGTGGGGACGTGTGCCCTAATTGCGTCGTGGATGTGAGCGGCGATGTAGTTCCAATGGTCGTCGACTGTGGGGGTTTGTGCTGCCAGGGACCAGTCGACTCGTGAGAGGAAATCTTTGATCGCGTCATAGTCCGCTCGACGAAAGTTAAGCCTGATGGGCAGTGCTTTAGCGTTGAGCGTGACGTTCGCCACCACACGAAAACTGATAACTGCATGATCACTTGCACCAACTGGGGCGCTCAAATTAACGTTGTCAATTAGATGTGGCTCGTTGGTGAGCAGCAAGTCGAGTTTCGACGGGTTTTGACCGTCTCGCCACCGAGTGTACTGCTGTACGTGTTCGGTTAGGCCATGTTCTAGAACACTGGCAAGAAACTCAAGGCTGTGCTGACTGCGAGCTTGGCCAGAGGTAAAGTCTATCTCCGGGAAATTAAAGTCACCTGCGACGAGTAGGGGGCACCCAAATCTGAAGCAGCTGCTCGGAGGGCGGCGTTCCAGCACTGCAGCCATTCTGGCGCAGCTGAGGGAGGGCGATAAACCACTCCAAGGGTGAGACTGGTGGAACCAGAGCCGCGGACGCGAATCCAGAGGGATTCGGGAAGAGATAGTAGTTCCGGAGATTTGAGAGGGACGCATGTGAGGCGGTCTGATACATACACAGCTACGCCTCCGCCTTTGCCGCTTTCACGATCGTTTCGAAAGAGCACGTATCCCGGGATAGCTACCTCGGCGTCCACAACGTCTGGGCAGAACCAGGTTTCGGTTATACATATAACTTTAGCTTGCGTGTCCAGCGCAAGGGAAGAGATTTCGGACACCTTGTTCCGTAGCGATAAAGCGTTGGTGTACAAGCAGTTCCACGTGCTAACATGAACTGCTGGCGGGCAGTGGCTTGAAGGCATAGATGGTAGGGTAGTTCCAGTGTGGTTTGCGCCGACCCCACAGGGGCCGGCGCCTACTCGTTTTTTGGTATATCCACAAGTCGCGTAATAGGTAGTGATGGCGTGGCTCGGCTGAATGGCGTGGAATTACGTCCCTGAATTTGCCTGCGCTCCTCCCGCGGTTTGTCTGGATGCATCCTGACTTCGTACGGGAAGTTTCCACGTAGCTCGTACCACCGTTGTAGTACAGTCTGGCGCATCTCAGGAGTGAAAAGAATGACCCTGAGCAGTTTAGGCGCCTGTATCTGCGAGAGGTGAGCTGGCCTCGGCAGCCGGTGAACAGACCACGCCCCACAGTTGTCCACTGATAGGTTAAGCTGCGACCGAATATAGCACCACTGCTGAACATCGTGGCGGGATGATTCAACCGGGTCGGCAGTGTGGAGTTCTGGGACTCCGTGTATAATTATACTGCAAGCTCTATCGTGGTTGGCGCACGTGCTGTTGATACGCGCCTCTCTTCTTGCCTCCCTCACAACCCAGGGAAAGTCTGGCTGGGCGCGGATCTTTGTGTTCAGTTTATTCAAGCAAGCCGATGCCAAGAGCGTTTCCTCGACGTCATCAGCACTTTCCAGAGTGACGCGTAACGGCCTTGGGCGTTTGTCACCTGGTGAGCGGGGTGCGCGTAGACGGCAGAGAGAGGGCGAGGAGGTAGGCGGCAGTCCAAGGAGTTGCCGCAAGGATTGCCATTGGGATAGATCGGCACTGGCTCTGTGGGATAGTGACGGGTGGTCGCTCTCGTCCACATTGAACAGTATCAAAGTCTTGCGGTTGAATTCTGGCAAGCCACTGCTCCGAGGCGTATTGGTGCCTTGGCTGCATTGTGAGGGCCTCGGCTGTGTAACATGTGTGAACTGGGGACCTGGGTTCTCCTGCGATTGCATGGCGCACTGAGTGTGCTTGGCGCAGTTTTTAGCACGGTGTTTGTCCCTCGATTGTTTGGGGGGTTGCGACATTTGCACCGTGGGATTTCGACACTGGTTCCTGTGGTCTGCTCACTTGCTGGCGAGTCATCCGTTAGTTTTCGGGTGTTGCTCCCATTTGTAATCAGAAACGGATGCGGGTCGCGTGGAGGAGATGAGCCAAGGATCATAGGTATGGTGTCGTCCAGCTCCTGTTCACCGGAGACTGCTCCTGCAGGCAGAGGGTTGCTTGGGCAAACACAGTCGAAGCCTTGAGGTTGTGGTGAAGATGTAACTGAGATGTCGACTGATGCCAAGTCACGAGTATCAACGCCTACGTTTGCTACTAAAACGCCAGAAGGCAAGTCACAAGTGTCGACGCCTTTAGATGTGGACTTCGTCGAGACTTGCAAATCCCTGCAAAAGTTTCTAAAGGCTGCCACATCTAGAGAGCCAATAGGGCTGTTTTTGAAGCCTCTGTGAAGTAACTCTGCGCAGTCATTGCAAACCCACTTAGCTTTGGTATGTGAAGTGTAGAAGTCCACCTCCGGCTGTGTGAGTTTAGCACAGCGCCCGTGGTACTGTCGCTTGCAACAAAGACAGCGAACATGTGGTGGCGACTCGGAGTGACAAACGTAGCATGTACTGTTACGTGCAACTGTTGGCATCGGGACGTTGATCCGATGGTGATTAGAGTGAATACAGTAAACACAGTAAACAATGTAGATGACAAGATGGGAAAACGACCTAATGCAATCAGAACAGCAGATACGGATGTAAACAGAGAAAAAAAACCGGAACGGACTCACAGCGGATTCCACTCCACTTCAGGTCTTGATGACAGCGATCCGATCTTTGAAAGAAATGCCACCAACTGTACTTTTCAAGCTGTTTTCATGTAATTGTGAAATCAGATGGTCCCGCAAGGCTAATTTTCTCGACTGACCCCAACGTCCAGTTTGGGGGGACCGTCTGAATAGAGATCCGCGGTGACCGCGGACTTCCTTAAACCATATTTTTATATTCCTTTTTCCTTTTATCAACTCACTCTTATATTTCAACTTTTCCACTGAACTAAAAATTCAACTTTGCAAATTGGGAGTGGTACATATCAGTTTTTGGATGTTTGGAGCCACTGACCTCTTTACAAATACGTTGCGCAAGAAGTTTACCCAATAAAACCCTTACTTTTTAAGAACGCAGAAACTGGTTGTCCTAATGAACAACAGCTCACATTCAAAATCGCGCCATTGGCGGATAGGACGGTCCCAAGTTTGCGTGACCAGGATTTTACCACCAGGTTTCCCTGGCGTTACTGTCAGGAAGCTCATCAGATTGGGGAATGTTCCGGTTAGTCAACCAAATCCTCGACGCCGTCTGCTTAGGGTGGTCCTCTCCACCCTAGAAGCGCGCAGGGCCTTACTGAGATTTACCTTCACGCTCAAAGGTACTAACGTTAGTGTACAACCAGACCTTTCGTTAGCGGATAGGTTAAAGGAAGCCATCAGGGACCTAAAAGCCCGACGTGCAGCTGGCGAGCAAGGTCTCCGATTGGTGGGTTTTCAGGTGGTCAGCCGGCGGTCCTTCTCCCCTCCTACAGAACCTTTACTACTTGCGCACGACTCAGCTGGTCGTGCCGAAGCCCTCCAAGTAGTACTTAGTAACGTGCGTAGCCTGAGGAAGAAGTGCGAGGTAGGTCTGCTTGTAGACAAGTCTCGTCCAGATATACTTGCTTTCACTGAAACGTGGCTGTCTGAGGAAATCACAGATGGCGAAGTATATCTGCCTGTTTAAAATGTTTCGAAATACTGGTAGCTCGGGTTGATAAATCCATTGTTCATTTGTTCTCCGAGCTTGGCATCCGAGGATGCCACCTCGGATGGTGGTGAAACGTTTGCGAAAAAACCGCCAAGCTCGGAGAACAAATGAACAATTGATATATCTGCCTGGCTACGCACTGTTCCGCGCTGACCGCTCCACTGGCCGTCAAGGGGGTGGTGTAGCTCTTTATGTGAGTTATCACATCGACGTATTGAGGACCAGCGTTTTTCAGTCTCTCAACAAATCTGTTGAGGCTCTCGCAGTCTTGATTTGCGCTTCCTCGGTTCAGGTTACGGTTGTGTTATTGTATAGAAGCCTTATGAGCACATCCAATGGAATCATTGAGTTTATACGCACTCACTCTGCGAACAAGTGTCTGGTGCTGGGAGACTTCAACCTCCCAGAGGTTTGTTGGGATGATCTATCTTGCAGTTCGACTCTGGAATCGTTCGGTACAGAACTGTTGGGCTTGACGCTGCAGGTACCACTACACCAGTTCGTGGACCTTCCCACTAGGTACATGAGTAATCAGCAGCCGTCTATTTTAAATCTTGTTTTTGCTAAGTCACTTGACTTTGTAAATGACATTAAATACGACTCGCCTCTTGGCGCTAGCGATCACGCTTGCTTGTCTTTCCAGTGTGCTCTTATCAGGTTTTGCCAAGCTACTACCAGTTGGTATCCGAACATTTGGCCGCGGACTTCCAAGCGATGCTGTATAAAGCTAGGCCATCGCCTTGTGTGATATCTGAGACCGATACTGTTCACATAGCCTGAGAAAAACTTAAGTGTCACCTCGTAGACATTTCTGCACCTCACATCCCACTGGTAAAATGGACTGAATCGAGAGCGCAGCCTCCGTGGATAGATTCCGCGGGGAAGGGCCTGCTAAAGAAGCGGTCTAGATGCTGGAGAGCATACCGAACAGCTCCGTCGAACAGCACGTTTGACAAGTATCGGTTGGTTCGAAATGAGTGCAAGCTACATCTTAGGTTGGCTTGGCTTCAGTATGAAGAGGGCTTAGCTAATACTGCCTCGAAAAATCCCAATAAATTCTTCCCTTACGTTAAACGACGCTGTGGTGCAAACTCGCCCATACCCCATTGTTTCGAGGAGATGGGACCCATGCCTATAGCGACTATGACAAGGCATGCGTGCTTGGTAAGCAGTACTCAAGCGTCTTTGTCCGCGAAACAAATACGCCATGCAGAGTTAGCTTCAAGAGTCTCTGAGGACTGTTGTCTGGATGAAATTCCTGTAACTGAGTCCCAAGTTCTCCGGTTGCTAAGGGAGGTGAACCCAACTAAGGCTTCCGGGCCAGATTCCGTTCATCCAAACTTGTTGCATGGGTTGGCAGTGGAACTCGGTGGACCTCTGACTTGTGTTTTTCAGAAGTCACTCAACAGCTGTATCTTGCCTACCGAATGGAAGGAGGCTGTTGTCTGCCCGATTTTCAAGTGCGGGGACAAAGACCTACCGGCTAATTACAGGCCTGTCAGCTTGACTAGCGTGGTCGTTAAGTTACTTGAAAATTAGTACGGGATACAGTGGAGAACCATTTAAATAGGTTTAACCTGTTTTGCGTCGAGCAACATGGTTTTCGCAAAGGATTTTCGTGTCAGACGAACTTGCTGGTAGCTCGTGCAAGCTGGGCTGAAGCCGTAGACAGTGGACATGCGGTGGATGTGGTGTTCATTGACTTCGCCAAGGCCTTTGACACTGTCTCCCATTCGCGACTCTCACTGATTTTGAGGTCGTATGGAATAGCTGACCGCGCTCTCCAGTGGGTGTCAGCTTTTCTGGATGGACGGGAACAGTGTATTCGTGTGGGAAGCAGTCTTTCGTTTCGACAGGCTGTACTTGGCGGCGTTCCGCAAGGCTCTGTCCTAGGTCCGCTGCTTTTTCTGTCTACGTGAATGACTTGCCGGAGGAGCTTGAGGTGCCATCGCTCTTATTTGCTGATGACCTAAAGCTCTGGAATATTGTTGATATCCCTGGAGGTCCTGTGGCTCTTTAACGGGCTCTGGGAATGGTCTGTCTTGTGGTTGCTGCCCATAAACCGGGCAAAGTGTTCAGTGCTGCGTATCGGAGCGTCTGCTTCCTCCACAAGTTATGTGCTCGATGGGAGTGAACTTCCTCACGTGACTCATCGGGTTGATCTAGGTGTCGTCCACTGTTTTACACTACACTCTGCCGACAACTGGAAGAAGGCGGCTAGTAAAGGGTTCCGGATGTTGTGGTTTATCCGTCGTTCTTTTGGGACCCTAACCGCTGATGTGTTTGTGAAGCTTTTCTCAGCGTTTGTGCGACCCCACCTAGAATATTGCGTCCAGGCCTGTCCACCATGCCTTGTCCGGGACAAAATGGCACTAGAAAGGGTGTTGCGTGTCGGTACTAGGTTGGTCAAGGGGTTACGAGGACAGACGTACCCCGAGCGCCTGCTTAGTTTGGGGATGCAGTCAATGCAATATCGAAGAATTAGAGGGGACCTAATCCTAGCCTACCGTATTTTGACTGGGAAGGTTGGCCCTGATTTGTCCATGCTATTTAGTCCTGCTAGATTATCTGGTCTTCGCGGGCATTGTATGAAGCTGGACAAACCGCGATCCGATCGAGTTAGAGCGGAGACACGGTTATCACGTCGAGTCATCGAGCGCTGGAACTTGATTGCAGAACATGTTGTCAAGGAAGCTACGGTTAAGGGGTTTGAGCGTCAACTAGACGCTCTTGGGTGGCAACACGAAACCTTTCCTTTTCCTGACTAATTCCCATCTTCATACCTCGATTCTATTTTCTTTACTTTTCCTCGCCATTGGTATTATTCTCTTTTAACTGATTTCCCCTACTCTCTTACCTTTGCTTTTTCTTCCTCTCTTACTTTACGTAACTGACATAGCTGGGACAGCTAATGTAAGGAACGTGGGCATTAAATTGGTGGACCAGGGTGTTTTTCGCGTGTTTTCCTTTTAGACCCATCAAAAAGTCGGAGCACCCCTATCAACTCCTGGATCGACGACCCGCTCAAGAAGGAACACTTACGGGATTCATCCTATCGTTCCAGTCCCACTTGAACTTGAACTTGAAGTATTGGGGGCGCTGGTTTGCTTTCCGGTACAAGAAACAGGACGCTGTTTAGGCTGTAGCCTATTTTCGTTCTTGAAAACTGACCTGACATGAAATTCGCCTTAAGATCGACCACAATATTCTACTTCAGAAACTGTTGTCATACGGCGTATCAGATGCCTTGTTGGACTGGATCCGGAACTGCCTCCGAAACCGTACCGTCCAAGTACGCGTCGACGGAGCGTGGTCCCCCTCATCCTTGCTACAAAAACTTCACAGGGGTCTGTTCTCTGAATGGACCACTTTCTAGCCTTTATTGATGACGTCATACCGCAAGTGGAGTCTTCGCTGCTGCTATGTGCGTCGGCCGGTGGCCGAGTGGTCTGCACGTTTGGTTTGCAACCATAAGGTCACCGGTTCGAATCCGCGTAGGGGCGGGCCTCCTCGCGGTACACTCAGCCGACGCGCGACTGGTGGTGGTCGCGCGGCAGCGAAGCGCCGTTGCGGCGTACAGCTGCTATATGCGGTTGACGCGAATCTGTGGCGCACAATTAACATTCCGGACGATGCCCACGCATTTCAGACGGACCTCGACCGCCTAAATCAGTGGTCCATAGATAACAAGATTCCAGTTAACGCTTCAAAATGTCATGTCATTCTACCCGCCCTTCCGCTATTTCTGCTAGTTATTTCAAGTTCAAACGGGACTGGAACGATAGGATTATCCCGTGAGTGTTCCTTCTTCAGCGGGTCCTTGAACCAGGAGTTGGCAGACTTTGAAATATTGATGGACCTAAAACAAAGACCACATCACACCCTGTCTAACCAATTAATGTCCACGTATCCTGTCCTAGCAGTCCCTGCTGGGCCGGTTACGTGAAGTAAGAAAGAGAAACAAGTGAACTCAAAGGCGAAAAGAAAAAGTGGAAAGAGCTAAGCAAGTTGAATACCAAGATATTTGAGTCGTTAAAAAGGGAAGTTAAAATATGAAGGTGAGTCAGTTAGGAAAAAGGAAAGTTTTGGTGTTGCCACCCAAGCGCATCGATTTAGCGCGCAAAACCCTTAACCGTAGGTTCCCTAACCACGTGATTTGAAGTGAATTCCAGCTATCCATAACTCGGCGCGAAAACCAGCTTCCGTCCTAAACCTATCAGACCGTAGTTTATGCAGATTCAGCGGGTGATCGCGCAGATTAGGTAACGTAGCGGGACTAAATAGCCCTGACAAGTCCGGGCCGATCTTACCCGTCAGAATACGATAAGTGAGAATCAGGTCCCCTCTTATCATTCAATAGTTCATTGAGTACCTCCCCAAACAGTAAGCGTCCAGGATACGTCTGCCCGGTGGACCCTGCAATAACCGAGTGCACACTCGTCTATCCAAATCTCGTCAGCCGAAAGAGACTTGGGTATCATTACCCAGAGGGGTCTATCCGTATCCGCTTCCTACCGGAATGCTGCTGATGCTGCTAACAGCATGGTGAAATTGCTGAAACCCGCCTTCGGTCAACTTGACCCTAGCAATTTCCGCCTCCTTCAACGCTCTTCTTCGAACTCACTTGGACGAGAGTGTACAACCGATCCACAGTGCTTGGAGCGTTAGGCCGAACACTTTGAGAAACAGTTCAATCAGTCTGTTACAAGTTTCTCCATCGGCCAATGAGCACTTTACTTCCTGGGCTGTTCCCTTGGAAATCGAACGTGAGATCAGACGGATGAAATTGAACAAGGCCACCGGAGCAGATGGACTTCATCCAGCCCTCTTCAAATTTTGGGGACCTGCTCTTTTGGACGGTTTACATAACTTATTAGTGAATATATAAGAGCAAGAGACTGTCCCGACAGATTGGAGGCGTCCTGCAATAGTTCCAATTTTCAAGGGAAGCACTGGTTCCAAATGCGGCAGTGATAGAGGAATCAGTGTGATCTTCGTTGCCTCTAAGTTACTTACGTCTGTCGTTCTCTATAGGCTGACTGACACGCGTGAAAGCCGAACGCGCGAGGAACAAGCCGGGTTTCGTCAGAATCGAAGCTGCATTGACTACATATTCACATAATGTCAGTTGTTGGACCACTGCCATGTTTATTGACGACCCACCATTTTTCGTGTTCCTAGACATCAAGGCGGCCTTTGATTTGGTTGATCGGTGTGCTCTTTGGGACTGTCTACTCAGGAAAGATGTGTCCGAGAAATATGTAAACATTATCCGAGCGCTATACGCGCGTAGCTCGGGCAGAGTGAGGGTTTACGGCAAGCTGTCGCTGCCCTTCAGTATGTCCAGGGGTGTGAGAATGTTGCCCGCTTTCACCTTCCCTCTTTAACTTCTCCATTGTCCTAATCATGAAAATGGCATTCGCTGGGCAGGACTTGTAAGGTCTGGACCTACTCCCTGGTGAACGAGTTATCGACTTGGAGTACGCCGACGACATTACCCTCATCTGTGACATCCCCCGAACGTGCCAAGCTGCACTGGATAAGTTAGCTCTGGCTGTCAGTCGTTTCGGGTTATGCTTAGCGCCATCGAAGTGCAAAGTACTTCTTCAAGGTCGGCACGGACCCACTCCTGCACTCACCACTGGCGGGGATAATTTAGAAGTCGAGAAATTCAAGTATCTGGGTAGCCTATATCAGTGCCATTAGAATGGAAGATGCAATCACAAACCGTATAGGAAAAGCTCTATGTTCTTTCGCTGATTACCGCCAACTGTGGCGCCGGGGTGACATTACTCTCGCTCTGAAGGGCAGAGTTTACAATGCAGCCGTCTGTACAACCCTCCTGTATGGTTGCGAAACTTGGCCCATCAAGTCGACAGACATAAAGGGGCTAGCTACGTTCGATCATCGCTGCCTTCGCAGCTTAGTTGATGTCTGGTGGGAGCACTGCGTGAGCAATGAGCGTGTTCGACATCGCGTATTTAGTGCAGGAAGAGCGAGTGAACCGCTGAGCACCGTTCTATCACGCACCAGGCTCCGATGGCTCGGCTACGTGTTGTGTATGCTAGCCCACCGACTCCCGCGACGTGCGTTTGCGCGCCGGGGGTGCTTATGGAAGAAGAGGAGAGGGGGCCAAGCGATGACTTGATCAAGAGGAATGAAGGACCTTACTTCGAAGTTGGCCTTGGTTGGAGCCTCTCGGCTCCTTAGTTGGTGACCGATGTACGATGAACACGTTTGCTTGGCTACACTTGCTGACGACGACGAGTCGATCCCAATGGCCTTTGTGTTGTGAGTTTCTTTTCCCTCCCATTCCACGTGGCTTCCACCTCTGACGACTATCGTTGTTATATTAGCATTATGTTATTTTTGTATACCTTTTTGTCTGGCTTCTTTTATTACGGCACTTTAGTTGAGGTTTGTTTCCACTGTTCGCTAACGTGTATTTATGATGTTGGTTTTGTTTATGAAACAAAAACACGACAACTCCGGTTTTCTCGCCTATGAGGTGCTCTCCTTTTCGAATTAAGGAAGCTGTTGTACACTTAAAGGCTGCTCAATCCGAACAGCTTTTCGTTATATTTCAGTCCTTCTCAGGTTTGTTTTGTCCTTACCCGTCACTTACTAACAGGTCAGCTGGACCCTTATTTGTCTGGACTGTTGGGCGCCAATTCTTCGTGGTCATCCAATGAAGTTGCACAAACTCTAGTCAAACCGGATTGGATCTTATTCTCGGTTATTGCGCAAGGTTATAGACTGTTGGAACGCGCTTCCCTCGGAAGTACTGATGGCACTAACAGTGAAGGAATTCGAACATTGATTTGACGTCCTTTGTCTGCAATTTGAAACCTCCTTCAAATCTCAGTTTTGCTATTAGCTGTTGAAGCTTGCTCTTTTTTTAACTTCAATTCGCATTCCAAAATTGTTACATCCATTGCTCTAGCTTGCCTTGTCTTTGTTCTTCACTTCACTTCACGTGGCCGGCACAGCGGGGGCTCATAGTGCAGGGCACGTGAGGATTGCATGCTTGCTCGTAGAGTGAATCTTGCGTGTTGCTTTGGCTCCTCTTTGCAGATCACTCCACAAATTTCACTTTGGAATCAATGACCTTTTACAAGCTGGAACCTACACGGGAGTCTCCTGCTGTTCCGGTACCACTTGAACTTGAGTTTGAACTTGATCTACTGGTACTGGATACTTGAGTTGTATTTGGTTAAGTAGGGTGTGATTCGGACGTATGGTATTAGGTTTCCAAGGCCTCATAAATCCTTGTATATTCCTGGCTGGATGATCCGTTCAGTGAGGAAATGTTCATAGAATTTTGTTATCATTTCAGTCTCACCAGAACTTGAATTTTACTAGCTTTTCCCTTCCCAAAACACGTCGCATGAATTGACTGATTTCTCGGTTTGATGCCGCAAATAACCGCAAATTTACCGTAGTGCTCCCGTCACTCATACTTGTATGATCTAATGACTCTTGTTATTGCATTATGGCATGTCGCAACTTGTTTGCAACTCACCGATGTTATTCAAACTTTAGTAAGACTATCATGCTCTTTTATTGATCACTGGAGTTTAAGGGCAGCGAGAATTTGCGCCCTTGTTGCTCACGTCCGGAATGCGGCAGTCATACAGTTCAGGCTCAAGTGGGGCAAAAACGATAGGAGAGTCTCATGGACGTTCCATTGTGTAAGCGTCGTTGACCCGGGCTAGGTTTCTGTGAATCGACTTGTCTTCCGAGGGTGCACTATCAACACGCGCGTCACATTGTGGCCAACCAATAAGTACCCAAGTGTGCTGTGCCAGCAGTTTCACCTTGCCGCTCACATGTAACAGACCTGAAACAAAACGGAAGGAAAGAAGAGACGGAAACTGAAATAAACAACAGACAGCCTAAAATAAACACTGGAAATCGTTATAAGAAAACAGACCATTATCATTATACACGTGCAGGTGGAAAACACAGCTATTGTGCCGCAATACAAAAGAAGAAAAAATGCAACAGATGCACGCCGGCTGAGTCACCAGTAATGGATGGACATCGTTCTGGTGAGCTAACACCTGGCAAAAAAGTTACATTATGCCTAGTAATGGGAATCGTGTTTGGAGGGGGAGGCTGAACGGGAGAAAGTAGGACAAAGAAACTCATTACGCAAACGCCATTGAGATCGGCTCCTAGCCATGTCAACCAATGTATCCAGCCAAACGTGTTCCTCGTTCTTCGGTCCCCAATCAGGGAGCCGAGAGGCTCCAACCAAGGCCAACTTTAAATTAAAGTCCTGCATTCCTCGTGACCAAGTCATCGATTGGCCACGTCTCCTCTTCTTCCATACGCAGCCCCGGCGCGCAAACAACGCACGTCGTGGGAGTCGGTGGGCTGGTATGCGCAACACGTGGCTGAACCATCGGAGCTTGGTGCTTGATAGAACGGTGCTGAGCGGTTCGCTACTTTTTTCCTGCGCCATAAACAACGCGTGGAACACGATCATTACTCACACGGTGTTCCCACCAGATATGAGCCAAACTGCGAACGCACCAGTGATCGAACTTGAATAGCCTGTTTATGCCGGCTGGTCTAATGGGTCAGGTCTCACAACTGTACAGTAGGATCGGACGTACGGCTGCATTCTACACTCTACCATTAGGGAGAGAGTGATATCGCACTGGCAATATAGATGGCGAAGCTTAACAAAAGCGCATCGTGCTCTGTGGCCTCGTCTTTAATCCCAACCGCTCTGATACAACTACCTAGGTAGTTGAACTTTTGAACGACTTCTAGCTGATCCCCATCAAGGGTCAGCGCAGAAGGTGGTCCGTGCCAATCTTGGAGGAAAGCTTTGCATTGCCCGAAACGCCTAACAGCCAACACTAATCTGCCCAATGCTGCTTGGCGCGTTTGTGAGCTTTCGCAGATGAGGGTAATGTCGTCGGCGTACTCCGTGTCAAAAGGCCATTTACTTGGGAGCATCCACGCATTGCAGGTCTTGCCTTTTAGATGCAGTTTCCATGACCTCGTCGATGATGAAGTTATAAAGGAAAGGTGACAGCGGGTAATCTTTTATCACACCGCTGGAGACATTAAAGGCGACGACAATTTGCCTTAAGTCTTCACTCTGGCTGTTTGCAATTTCGTTGCAAACGTTTCGTCACCAATCGAGGTGACATCATCAGTGCGTAGTTGAGTGGCGTGCAATAGCGTAGAGTAGCTTATAGGAGCCTCGGTGAGAGTGCGCTGAGCGTGGTGTGCTTGCGTTTTTCTACTGCACACCACGCACCGCGGCTTCTCTACGCTATTGCACGCCACTCAGCTACGCACTGATGATGTCACCTCGATTGGTGACGAAATGTTTGCATCAAAATTGCCAAGCTCAGCGATCAGTTCAGCAGCCATCTGAACAACCTGAGCTACCAGTCTTTAATTCTATATCCAGCCTTCACTCTGCCTAAACTTTGCGAGTATAGTGCTGTGATATTTACATACTTTCCAGGCACATCTTAGGAGAGAGTCTCAAAGGGCACATCGATCAACCGAATTGAAGGCACTTTTGATGTCGAGGGACATGACTATGGTGATTCGTCGATAACTATGGCTATACTCCAACAATTGACGTAATGTGAGGACGTGTTCAATGCAGCCTCGATTTCGACGAAATCCGGCTTACTCCTCACGAATCTGGCTTTCACGAGTTCCAGATCGCAGAGACGAGTAAATTATAAGGTATAGAGATCATACTGATCCATCTATGTTTGCCGCATTCCGAGTGTGAGCTTCCCTTGTAATTTGGGACTTTAACGGAGCAGCCCAAGTCTGTGGAGGCAGTCTTCAGCTCCCACAGATTCACCAGTGTTATGCGAATCGTCGAAAAGAACAGATCCTCTCAATCTGAAGAGGGCTGGATGAACTCCATCTACTCCAGTGACATGCAATTTCAGCCATCTGATCTAACCTTCCACTTCTGCACGTGAGGGCGGATGCAAGGGGACAGCACATGGAGAAGGGCGATCAATGACGGATGGAAAATCGGTTCTCAAAATGTTCGGCCCAGCGCTTCAAGCGTTTTGACAGGCTTTGGATCGAACTTCCACTCTCGTCGCACATGGTTTTGGTAACACTGGGTTTTCCACTACCCGTTTCCCGTCTCAGACGGAATAACTTTCGATGATTATCAAGGGCAGCGGCTGTCTCCATCTCTGATGCACGATGAGACCGCAAGACATCTTGTTCTCCCTTCAGGCTAGATGGGGTTTTGCCCCGAGGTCTTTGTCAGTCTTGTGTTCGCTCCCAACGAGAATGCGTCGTTGAGCATCGACAAGTTCCAGAGACTGCACAGGGAGCCAATGTTCAGGCAGCATTTTGATTTGGTACATGAAGACATGCTTGCTGCTAATAACATTCGGTGGATATGCGACCAGTGACGCTCTACTTTGTTCTGAGAATGTTTTATCAGGTCGGATGCTAGCGTAATTTGATGCACCTTCAGAGGTGGCAAGTATCTGTATGGCCACAGTGTCACTGCATGCGTCTACCGAAACGAACTAAGATCGGCACAAACAAATGCGTGGTCAGTCTACGTTCTTGCTCCAAATCGAGTGACAGCTTTAGACGCATCGTCTCCAGCGGTAACTGATCGCGATGTGACCGATTTGCCTCTTGGGCGCCATGTCACCGTCCAGCGGATGCAATGTCGGGAGTTAGTACTCTCAAGAAATAGACGAACATCCTCACACATGTGTAGCAGCCGCTCACTGTTGTCGTTACAAAATCCTACATCTCGTTGGTCACCTAGGTGCAACTCATCAATGGACAATTTTTCAATTTGGACGTTTAAATCCTCAGTCAACACCATAGTATCCGTACTTATTCTGTACCGAAGAAACTCGCTGCGTTGTTCATCTCCAAAATTTGTGGATAGGTCGCCGCAATGATAAACTGGCATCGTTCTTCGCTAGACTTCGAAGTTTTGATCGAGCCAGCCAATCTGACGGTGTCCATCCAGCTATTCATTAGGATCTAATCGATCAGGGCAGCTTCATTCCGGGGGCTCGGAGCAACGTCCACACCGTATTGGTCTGCACTAAACGCTGCATCGTTTCTGGATAGGCGCAATGAGAAGCACTGCTCGTCCCACGTGGAAGAATGGTAGAGTTTACGCAGAAGTCGAATCTTATGGGTGGGTTTCCGATAAGCATCAGATAATGATCGAGAGGGTTTGTAATAATCCGGTAAGTGTTGCCTTTTGACCGATCTGTGACATCTTGCGTATGTTGTGCCATGGCAATCTGAGAGGGGATCGAGGGCTCCACATAGACGCCGATGAACTAGGTTTGACTGCTTTATTCGACATGGGCTTGCCTACAGAGCGGGAGTGATGAGTGTGAGTTGAAACTAGAAGGCAAACGCCTATCAAATCTAGGTCGGTGAGGACCAAGAGTCGGGGGGGGGGGTTGCGAACGAGGGTGCAAAAGTGAGGTTGAAACGGGTCGATAAGCGTGAAAAAGCGTATGAGGGGTGAATGATAAGACGGTAGGGTTTGAGCAGTGGCATCCAAATCCTTATCCACCCTGCCCGGTGTAGTAAATAGGATCCCATTAAGTATCCTCTGCAACGGCCAGAGCTTCGAGAAATGGTTTGGAGGGAAGGTCATTGTATTGCGTGTGTAGAATACTGTCAGGTTGCCCAGACCTATACAGGAAAACGATTAGGGTTCTCAACCAAAGGCTTTGATTCATAAATTTGACTGCAGGGCGACGGGGTCTTGGCACTGGGCTACACTCAGTCCATTTTGGGTGGTAGGAGTCAATCTTCCTCCAACTCTCAACCTGGAGAGGCATGAGTCTGTGTATCAGGTATTTAACCATTAACAAATGTGATATGAGTAAATCCGTAGGTGCAAATGCATCACCTAGCGTAGCGCAGTGGATCGCTGATGCACTCAAAGCATCGCTCCATGTTAAGTCCCTCCTCCTCGCGCTGAGTTAAGGGGCAAACGGAGAACGTGACCAAGCTAATGTAAGCAGCTAAGTTTTGAGAAACACTCCAGCTAGGCACAGAGGGTTTCCTGCTGCGCTTGCTGTTAACAACAGATGTGAGTAATGCATCGTATGCACCGGTGATTAAATACACTCAATGGTTTTCTGTCTTCACTGCGAACTGGCCAGGTCCATAATCCAGACAGCAACACCGGCCTCATCGCAGCGTTATACACCCTACCTTAAAATGTCCCATTCTGATCCGCTGCGACCTGCTCATCGTACTCGCCGATGGGTTGAAAGAAATGGACGGCTGCAGCCCATGCGCATCTTCACGATGTTTGGCAATGTTACGCAAACCCTCCTATTTTTATTTTGCAGCTTTATCATTTTTTACCTGTTGTATTCAACAACTAACTTCAGTTGAGCCTTTTTAGCTACTTGTACTTCGAGTTTTTACCTAGTTTGGTTAAATCTTATTATTCATATATTAGCACTGTATCGACACTTTGCGCTGGTGCTTCGAAGCCATGCATCCACAATTGCTTGCTCGTGGACTGGGATATTGCTCGGGTATCCAAATGCAGACAGAAGCGGGACTCGGACTAGGGACACAGTAGTTGCAAGTCAGCTTACAAAACCTCTACACCGCCAACTACTAGGCCAATTCTGGTCCGACAGACATTAGCGGTATGCCAGTACCACGTGACGATGCTTCACTGGCACGTGGCTGCCAAGGTTCGCACGTGTGTTGGGGCACCTCGAGATCGCCTGCAGCTACACAGGGTTAGATAAGTGATGATGGTGTACAAGCCAAACCGCTGGATCGCTCAACCAACTTAGATTTGAGTCTACTAATATTACCCCGTTTTACGGTGACCTGTCGGATAGCTTCCCGACAACAAGTGGCGTTAGTCAGGGTTTCCGATTTCCTCATTTTTGTTCAATTTGTCGTTAACTCCATCGTGGAGTGTTCCTTCATGGAATCTCACTATGTGGGCGTCGAGGTCCTGCCGGTTGAAAGGCTACTTGATCTTGATTATGCGGATGATATCGTCTTACTGTTTAACGATGTCGCGGCGGCACAATCAACCCTGAATAGCCTGTCTAGAGTGGTCCCATTATCTGGTATGCGCTTCACACCTCCAAAGTGCGAAGTGTTGCTGCGGGACCACCAGCCACTTGATGATCCGTTGACTCTTGATAACGGGGGACTCGAGCTGATTAATCGATTCACTTATCTTGACAACTGCATCAGCAACGATGGGCGCATAGAAACTGAAGTCAGTTCACACATTGCAAAAACCAGAACTGCCTTCTTGAACGACTTTGGCCACAGAAGGGAGTTTCCTTTCGTCTGAAAGGCCGTGTATACAACACCACAGTGAGGACCGTCCTTCTCTATGGAAGTGTGACTTGGCCCATTCTGTCTAAAGATCTGAGGCGCCTTCAAGTCTTACATCATCGTTATCTGCGAACCATTGCTGGTGTCGGGTGGCACCAGCGTGTCCGCAATGATGATGTGCGTAGGCGAGTACTAGGTGGTGATAACCAGACTAGTTCCTTAGAAATAGCACTGAATATGTTACGTTTCCTTAGCCGTGTACTACGTATGCTTGGTCACCGATCACTTTGGAAAGCCTTGTTTAGTTTGCTATGTAAAGTGTGTGGGTGGCGCAAGGCTCAACTTGGATAAAAGTTGACTTGGCAGCTTGAAATGAAGTCATTGACGATCAAACTGAGTGCCGTCGCTTTGTCTCGCCTTCCGGGCTGGAGTCCACGTGACTCGCCTTCTGCTTGGCTCGAGAGTTTAAAGGACATGGCTCGCGGTCGACACCAGTGGCGCGTCTGCTGCCGTCTCCTAATCGGACTGCCTGTTTAGAGTGTGTTTGCTGCTGAGTTATCTGCGGGGCAGTGAAAGCCACAAGGAACTTGTCTCGCTGATGCCGCCTTTGCACGATAGCCAGCTGTTTGTGCCGGTATGTTGTTAACACAAGGTGTAGACACCTTGATCCTGAATGTTTGCTTAGGGAATTAAGGTTTTCAGGTAAGTCCTTCTCCCCCCTTGTTATTCTCTATTGCATAGGTTATCACCGTTGTATGAAAGCGAAGCATCAGTTCAAGTAGCTGATGGACTGCGGCTGTTGACTGACCCGTTCGCACTTAGCTACTGACAGTTTATTTGACAGTGTTCGCTCTCTGCGAGTTTCGCCCGGTGGCCATGCGGTCTGCGTTCCTAGTTTGCAACCATACGGTCACCGGTTCGAATTTCCGTAGGAGTGGGCGTTCTCGCAGTGTACTCAGCCCACGGGCGACTGGTAGTGGTCGCGTGACAGCGTAGCGCTGTTACGGCGTAAAGCTGACGCATTATTTATTATTATTCCCTACGATGTCAACAGCCGAACAGATACTTTGCTTTTGATTTCTTAAACTGGTCTGTGTTAAGATTGCACTTTGACATATAAATTTCCTTTGTATTTCAGGAGGCGTGACAGTTTTAAAGCCTTCTTTCAAAAGGCTTAGACCTTCCACTTTGACGCTAACCGAATATGGTTGACTTGTTCTGGAAGAAGTACATAATCAAGGTGGAATGTAAGTTTGCATGATTTCATAGTCATGTGTTACATAAACCTGTAACTCCCTCTCTACGTTGGGAATATTGAGTGAACGAAAATTGAATTGTAATTTGACACTGTGTTACCACATCGTGGTTTACATTAAATCCGACTTGCTTACGCCGACTAAGTCGATTACTGGGTATGTAAACTGACTGCTTTTCGTCACTTATATTGCTCGATTTTGTCTCATCTGTTTTGGTGAAGCCGCCGGATGTACAGCTGCTAACGATCCAAAAAGGCGCAATGAAATCTCCCGAAAGATAAATGTTGTACTTTACCCCCTTGATGACACCTTCCGATTAAGCACATCAGTTCAGAACAACACTGTTGCGAAATCGCCGGCGCTGTTGCATGCAATTTGCCGTTTCTACTTGCCCATACTTTTATCCAGCTAGGTTTTTTCTCATCATTTCTTTTGTAGGTGTTTATTTTTTTTATTTTGTCTTGTTAATTACGCTGCGTTCAACTCCGTCACGTCTCAGCCCGATGTTAAATATTTTCAGCTAACGCTTGTACGAAGTTTAAAGTTCGGGAGCCGTTGGCTTCGAGTGACCTCTCGATAATCATGGCCAACTTGGAGCTTTCGCTGTCGTACTCATGTCCGTCGGAGTCACCCTACAACTACTGGAAAACTGACTGCTGATTTCGCTCTAGATGCCTGTCAAGTAAACTGCTCGTTTCTGCAGAATTCATTTACTGAAACCTGTTAGTCTAATACAAAACAGGGAGTAGGGTCATTGTGCGCCCGATTTTCACCCTTCAAGTATCAGGCAGTTGGGACAGTAGAGACACATTTGTTCGACAAAGAGTATGGTCAGTTGGCTCGACGGCGACGCGAGCTATGGAACAGTTTCTTCTCATCTAGATCTGTCGACGATTACGTGTCGTAGAGGTGACAGCGGGATATCTGCAACATAGCGGTTCGAAGAGGAGTTTGCAGCCACAGCGAGGACGGTTGCGTGAAGCGGCCAGCCACTGTTTAATCGAGTGGAATGGCCCTAGCGTCGAGCACTGGACACTCCTCGTATTCGCGGGATACTTTGTTTCCGTACTTGCGAATAACCACGCGTCTGTGTGCAGCTTAACGTGCATCGCTCCTACCAACATTGTTAGCCTGAACTACGGTGTGGGAGATGTACGTAATCTACTCAGCCTTTTTTACAGCACCGATTCTTGACGGGCTCCAATCGCTGATTCTAAAGCTGTTGTCGGTTATCTTATCTTCCGTGATCGAAACTTGTTCCCGAGCGATCCGAAATGTCCAGTATTAGAGCCATCTTCGAAAACGCTGACTCGGCCTAGTTTGGTCATCGTCGCCAATTTGTCTGATCGCTGCCTTGACCAAAGTACTTGAGAAGATCGTGAAGATGAGTCCACTACTGACGGATTTGTGTAAGACTGCTCATGCACCATTAACGTGCTTGTGGGGAGGCAAAACTGGTTATCGGCACTGAATCACGTGGAAGTCAGCCGGGGTGACCTACCTTGGTTTCAGCAAATCGTTCGACAACGTGAACCATGAGATCATGCTGGACAGGTTGAGGATATGCGATGCTGGTGGCTCACTGCACCGGTAGATTAGTATGTTGCTCATTGAACGGAAATGGAGAGTACGGGCAGATGACAGTCTAACGGACTGGCAAGCCATAACTATTGATGTACGCTGAGTCACAGTGGTAGACACCATTTTGTCCCCTGTCTACTTAGCGGAATTACCTCATCTCTTCCGGTTACCGCGCACTTTGTTTGTGGACGATCTAAATATATGAAGAACAGTTACTTCCCCTAGCGATTGCGGTTAAGTCGTTATTTATATGCCTAGGGGAGGGTGAGAAGGACGAATACACATTGGCTGACAAACCTCTCCATTCCAGAGTTTCCATGCAAGACCTAGGTGTACTCTGACCCTACTGTTTGTGGATAAGCTGAACAGGCTATACCAAATGGGACTGAGCATCCTCTGGGCACTCAAACGCAGCTTCTGCACTTGGTCCGAAACACTCGCCTCTTTTCTTCCATCATAAGACCAAAGCTCGAGTACGGCCCTCCCACCTGTTGTCCGATCACCCTTGGCGAGGTGCAGAACCTGTTCAGCATGTGGCAACCAGACCCATCCACAGCTTACGGAGCATATCGAAAGAGGACTAATGCAGGTGACTTGTTGTACACCCTGTCCTATAGTCCGTTTTGAGTTGACCTCACAATAACCCACCGTTTATTAGATCTGAGTGACTACCCCATGACAAGACCAATGCTCCGTATGAGCGCATGCAGCAGCATACGCGAACACCGATACAAGCTTGTGATACCGAATCTGTAGCGTATAGTTCACCCTCTCTGCTTCGAGCGCCGAGTGGTGAAATATTGAAACAGTTTACCCGAAAAAATAGTTGAGGCAAAATCGAATCTGAATTTGAGCACTTCTAGACTTTCTACTGCTTTTAGATTTAGTGAAAGATTCGCCGCTAAATACAACGTTGTATATCTATAAGATGATGAAAACTCGCTTGAATTAATGACATTCTTTCGCGTAACTACTCAATCAATCTTTGATGGAGCTACACAGTACGCAGTATTCAGTATCCTTAATTTGACGGATCCCTTAAAGTTAGGCGTTCGGATCATTATCGGCTGATTAAACCAAATTGTTTCGTTCTCTATGCAACTGACATCTGGAATCATCTTTTGCTAACCTAATCTTATGCTGTGCTGACTTCGAGTGCCACCATTTCAATACACGTTGCCCTCGTGTCGCGTCCGATAGAATTGCTTCTTTTTTCCTTTATTTATTATTTCATGAGCATAACTGTTATGTATGGGCTTCTGCTCAACAATACTTTGTTCTACCTGTGCTCGTTTTCACTTTAACTTGTCAATCTTTCCATGCCTAGTTGTTATACCTCCGAGTAAGTATTTCCGATCATTGTTTCTCGTTTTCACCACGCTTGGTTGGTTGCACACGTTTGCTCATATTCATACCCTGCGCTTGATCATCCGGTGTTTTGTTCAATAATCATGACCCATCTAATGCCATCGACAATTTTCCTCCTAAACAAATTCATCAGGCACGTTTTCACAATCTGATTCTTCCCACCGGTTCACGGAAGCGTATGTACCACATCAGCTGCCTTATTAGCCTGGGTTAGTAAATTGGATCGGAATCAGCGAAGTTACCAAGCGCTGCGCCGATGATGATTACACGTTTATCTTACTCGTCTGTCCTTAGATCTTGGCGCCGCGTGGCGACGCTTGTAACTCACTGGGGCACGCGCGACTGCATGTGCTACAGCACAATGCCCTCGACGTCGGTGGTCTATCCACCATCGACGCCTGTCGCTCCCTCAACCGACATTTCTTTTCCGCATGCAGTAGTGCTTTCTCATCCACTTGGGCAATCATCCTCCTGATATGCTCTCGTCATCGGTGTCAACCCACTGCCATCACTCCTGATAAACACACCTTGATCATGTCCTTGTAACATAACTTCGGTTTTCCCACGTTCCGCTTCCCTGAGGTAGTTGGCCATACAGCAGCTGTGTCGGCATCCGCGTCGAATCCATGCGGCGAACATGCCCGAATCACCTCAGGTGCCTCAGCAGAAGTATGCAGTCCACTGCATAGATACCACTGCGTCGGAGCATCTCCGTGTCTACAACTTGGTCACTCCAGCCAATGCGCAGAATACGACATAGGCGCTGTTGATGGAAGTGCTCCATATAACAGATATCCTTCTGATAAAGCGTCCAGGTTTCGCTGCCGTATAGAAGAACGGACAGCATCATAGACTTGTTTGCCTTCAGCTTCGTCCTAACAGTGAGCTGGTGGTTGCTCCACACACGTTTTTCCAGCTGATCAAATGTGGCTGCCGCCTTTTCTACGCGCGTGCACATCCCGTTCGTCATCTACATATGGGTAGACATTACGCTGTCTAGATAGCAAAATCCCGAAGTGGATTCCAAAACATTGTTGCCAACGTGGATTTGCTGCAAGCCCACGGATTCCACTTCTGGAGAAGGCTTAAGAAGACGAACAATTTTTCTTGTGTTGATGGTGAGCCCAAATTTGACCGCTGTCATAGCAAGAGCCGAACTTATGTGCTGTAACTCATCCGCGCTGTGTGCAAACGACGCACAGTCGTCAGCGAACAGCAACATACTGATAGTTGTCTCACAGACTAAAATTCTCGCAACGAAACGACGGATGTTCAGCCACCAACCATCAATACTGTGGTCTACACGAACACTGTAAGCACAAGCCGCACCAAACGCACAACGACATCATAGCATGATGACATATATTGAACAGGACAGGAGCTAACACAGCTTTGTTTCGCACCAGTGACAACTGCAATGTCATCCAAGGTCTGTCCAGTCAGCTGCACCCTCGCCCGCATACCACTGTGCAGACATACAGTTAAATTTACAGATTTACTCGGACAACCAAACTTACCCAACTCCAGCCACAATGCCTCGCGGTTCACCATATCAAATGCCTTGGTGAAATCAAAAACAGCGAGTACAACGGCTGGTGTCGTGCTCGGCACTTCTTCTGCAATTGACGAGCTGCAAACCATATCAATGTTGCTGCGGCCCGAACGGAATCCACAATGCTCTTCCGCCACCTTCGGTTCCCCAACTTGATTGACGAGGCGGTTGAACAGGTTTCGGGCAATCACCTTGCCCACGCAACTCAGCAATTTGATACCACGATAATACATGTAACCTTGCTTGCTCCTTTTGCTCTTGTACAGTGGTAGCACAAGGATATTCTCCAGCTCAAGAGGCACCTCCTCAATCCACACTCGTTGCACCGAGTAGTGCAGCGCATTCACCAACGCGGGTCCACCGTGTTCCAATAATTCAGGCGGAATCCCGTCAGCACTGGAACACTTGCGGTTTCGCATTTAAGCAACTGCTCTCTGCTTCTCATCCACTGTCGGTGTGTCCTCCAGACTCACTTTCACCTCGTACTGTTTCAGGTCGTTTAATATAGGCCAGTCAATCTGAATGGTTGTTCTAGAGACATTCAAAGTGATTTCGCTAGATCTGCATTACCTCTGCAGTCTGTGTGTATGCAGCGGCTGAACTATCATCGATCAGCCTCCACAGCGGCTCCAACCTCGGTCCATACACCACCTTCAAGGAGTCAAAGAATCCCTTATGTTGGCGGCTTTCGGCGTAGCCATTCTATCTGCTTCGCCTTCTCTGTCCACCATGCATCGATGTGGCCGAGCACTCGGGACAATCGCCGTCGATTGTTTCGAAACTTTCTCTTCTTTTCCAACTCTGGGGTCTGCCACATGTGCAGCAAATGCTGCATTCTTTTCAGACACTAATGCGCTAATTGTCACACTGTTCTCATCAAATCAATCAGGCCGCTTACAGTTTACGCGCCCGATGGTCTCCTTGGCAGCAGCTGTCACCTGATTACAAATGTAGTGCCACAGGTCGCCCACTGTCTATGCATTCGACAGCACACAGGCGTGCATTCATCGCTTTCTCCAGCTCAATACGTTTCTCCATAGTACCGAGGGAGAGAATGTCATATTTATACCTCCGATTCACGGCAGGAGTGTTACGCATAGCTTTACGAAAATATATGTACAGTTTGGTTCGCACCAATTTGTGATCAGTGCCACACTCAGCTCCACGCAGTACACGTGTCATGCGCACTTCACGCATATCACGCTGACGTACGATGACATAGTCGAGCAGGTGAGCGTGACCACTCCGTGGGTGCGTCCAAGTTGCTATATCACTGGATCATCTGAATCCTGGTTTTGAATCCTTACCTCCGTACGCACTTACCTAATTAACCGACCACAGAAACATTAATATGTTCGCGTGTACTTCTCACTTCCAGCATATAAGCTATTACGCTGGGGCTGTGCGCACAAGCAACCGGCTTTCACTGTTGTCAAGTGGACACCCGAAATACTCCATCAGCATTCCAATCTATTTATCTGTATCACCTTTGATGGTTGAATCGCCTAGAATGTGAAGTCCAGTGTGACTCTTTAACGCCTAACTCCTCTATGGACTTCTATCTAAATTTCAGGGTATGCGACAGCGTTGCAGTTAATATTCTTGTACGGATCTTTAAGTGCCCACTAGGCCCTGGTTGAATGACGAGTTTGGTCGTATTCAGTCACTGATGTCGGCGTATGCTTGCTGGCCTCTGGTTGGACTACTGAACGTGTGATGTCAATGTTCACCATTTGGTGTTTGACAACAGATCCGCCGTTGCAATACTGAGTTGTTTTTGCATTTAGGTCGTCAGCGTTCATTTGTCCTGGCTTTCCGATTACTTCGATGTGTTTATTCGGACACTGTGCCAAGCAAGATGAAGCTTTAGGGTAATCACCGAGATGCATAGTAAAATACAAGAACCAATCAGCTTATATTCCTTGTCAGGTTGGTGCATACCATCTCCTTGGATGGGGGCGGTTAGCGATCTTAACCCATATGACAGTCTGGCGGTCTTGGTGAGCACAACTCAGCCAATTCCCGATTAGTTGCCACCGACATCGTTGTGCACCAGCTCACAACCTGGTTATTTACCTTGCTCCAATGGTCTCAATGGACACAAAACACCTACTCAGTTAGTCCAACCTTATCCATTTTATTTCGAAACACGATAGTTCATCTGCCTTTGATTTCCTTCTCTGTCTAGATCATGAATTATCGGTAACCGACATCCAGCTCTACTGAAGACTTTTTCTTTCCTAGGCTTCATGTGGGCATTGACATAAATCGCGAGTCATGCAGTACCCGAACATTTTGCACCTCATTGACCTGCCCTTCTAACCTCAACATTTTATCTATGCCTCAAGTCTTCTCTATCTACCTGGTGCTTATTTGTATCGTTACTAATGTGAGTATGTAGAGCTTTGTCGAATCAGTAAACCATGCAACAACAGGAGCGCATTTCGTTTTTCATTGTTTACTTCCTTTCGTTCTGTCCAAGAGATTGTCCCACTTGCCTCAATGGAGAGATAAATCAGGAATGACCGCTGGCGCGCTGTTTTCAGAATTAACTGATGATACTTCCGCAGTCGAGGTAGCACCCCCATCAATCCCATCCGGCGAAGCGATTCCAAAGGCATCGGTTGGCACCTTCACTTACCCTGTGTTACAAGCAGCTGATATCCTGTTGTACGGCGCCAATCTGGTCCCTGTTGGAAGCGATCAAACGGCCCATATCGAGTTGGCTCGTGATTTGGTACGAGCCACCACTTTTCGATGGCCTTCGCTGGCCTCCATCTTGCAAATGCCTGCAAGTGCATCGCTTGGTGTCCCCAAGGTAAATGTCAGGAATCTTCCCACTCTTTTTGTAGCCAAGATTCTCGGTGCGTAGCAATTGGTGAACTTGTGATAGACGTTTTCTGTTGCACACGGCTTTGTCACTACGCCATACACACCATCGATGATTAGGTTC
This sequence comes from Dicrocoelium dendriticum, assembly GCA_944474145.2. Classification (NCBI taxonomy): domain Eukaryota; kingdom Metazoa; phylum Platyhelminthes; class Trematoda; order Plagiorchiida; family Dicrocoeliidae; genus Dicrocoelium; species Dicrocoelium dendriticum. The sequence goes on from OX104064.1 coordinate 29,875,947, forward strand.
ATCCCAACCGAATCGTTGTGCTAACCTTCCAAGCGAAACCTACAGTTGTGCTGTAGAGCAGCACACTAATGCTTCACCACCACGTACGTCATCGCATCACTTGGTGCATGAGAATCCTGGGAAAGACTTTGCATTCTGAGTGTGCAAAGCACAATCTGCAACGATTAGCAGCCATCACTGATCTGTTTGGCAGGTTTGTAGGCTGTCACAGCTTAAGGCAGTACCGTCGGCGCACTCCACGCTTCCATAACTGCGTCAATAGTGCAACTGAAAAAATTGATGGCAGCGGGTGTCCTTCTCTCACGCCGTTGGAGCTATCGAAACTCGGCAACAGTTCGCCGAACTACACACGTAAAGCTCTTTTAAAATATTTACGTAGCCCTCGAGCCCGCCTTCCCTGATCAGACAATCCCAAATAGCACATTGATCCAGCGAATTGAAGACACCTTTGATGTCAAGTAAACAACTATGGCTGGTCGAAAATATATTTAGATGTGCTCCAACAGCTGATATAATGCTGGCCATCCTTTTGGAAAGGAACACTGCTGCTGACGGTGCTCTCTTTCTTGCACCATGTCATAGGTCCTTGTATCTCTACCCGATGGTTATATAATTAATAACTGAAAAATTCCCATTTAAGTATCTAAAACAAGGGACCGAAGGTAACCAACTGTTTTCGATCATTCATCTTCAGACCTGCACAATCAGATAAGTAACATTGCACTGGGCGTAAAAGTGGATTCGATCAGTTCAAATGCGATTAGATCACCTGCCGACCAGGGGCATAGACCAGCAACAAACCTAAGTGATAACTGCCAACTAAGGCAGAGGTGTAGTTGAACGATTGCAGATGCCCTCAGAATTAGCCGTTTTATCTAGCCAAGCAGCTTAAAAGCTTCGATCAGCTTCTTTTGTGCACACAAAAGCGGTTTATACAATCGAATCCTGATCGCCTTGGCGGCAACAAAGGTGCAGAGGCACAGGTCTTCTGACTGGAATGGAGGGACGCTGTAAGCTATTCGAGAGGCACGAGTTGCGTCAACCTCATGCCCTTTATCAGCAAGATGAGCCATAATAGAGCTAGTTATAGCCTCGGTACCGTCTCGACGCAACCAGCGTTTAAGGTGCTCACTATTACGCTTCGGCAGGTGCCGCGCCGTGCGACCGATGTAAGTGGCGACACTGGCCCACTCGAACTGATAAATAACCATTGTAGCGGTCATCGTCGGCAACTTTGTTATGAACACAAATGAGAGCTTCCGTTGAGAGGGTATACCTAAGCTTAGCTGTTGGGAATATTGACTTGACGGTTGTTGAAAGGCTTCTAGTTACACGCTCAACAGCTGTGTCCCCTTTGTAAGATAGTTGTATGAAAAGTTCTTCTCTGCTGTTCGAACTTGTAATTGTTACACGCACTCCATTCTATTGGGTTTGTTATCTGATCAGCACGACTATTAAGCCATCTTACTGTGAGCTGATTCACTTACAAAACAAGGACTTTTTCTATCCTTTTAAACGCTGGTTGTTGGGTGTAAGATAGTCTCCCCTGCTGGGGAAAGTGTATGAATGCATCTTTTGTTACCTTTGAGTTGTATACTCACAAATCTCGCACCCGCTATGGCTCTACTGTCGAACTCTGGCTCCGGTACGTATACACACTGTTCAAAACATTCTTCTGCATGACTAAGGACTGATCTCAATGGTCTACGCGCCGTTAACTCGTGCGTTCCCTGCCCCTATCGTTGACATGCAAACAACACCTTTTCCTTTTTCTTTGAATTCCAAGCATCGCCATCTGACAAAAGTTCGCATCCGTCACAACGACAATGGCGGTATCAAAGCATGATCAGCTTTATAATTTTGTGCCTTCTGTTTACATCCACCTTCATTGTCTACATCTGACTCTTCTTGCCTAGATCAATAGTCTTCGTGATCCGTCTAAAAAGATGAGCAAGTCCGATGCCACGGACTCTGCCATCATTTACATCACGGACCCACCAGATGTGATTCGTTCGAAAGTGAAGCGTGCGGTAACGGACTCCCAACCGGGTCTTAGCTACGATCCCGATCAAAGGCCTGGGTTGTCTAACTTGCTGCGCATTTTGGCTGCTATTCAGGTGAGCCTATTGTTTTTTTCTGCACTTAGGCACTGCTGACCCCTTTCTAGTATGTGTGGTTGCACATGTGTCGAATATCTCTCTTTGAGCCTGCATTTATATTTAGCACTGGCGTAAAAAGAACTTCACCCGTATACTTTTAGGGTCATTTGATAGCCTCCAATCGCGTTCTGGGTTCGTACGTGCGGTTGTAGCATGCCTCGGTTCTGCGGTTGACATCGCACCTCATCTTCGCTGTTGGATTTATTCAGCTGAGTGACTAATTGCTCAACTTATGTTTATTTGTACGTGACATCGGGTTTCCATCTCTCTCTCTCGATGCGGCCTTTGAAAGGAGTGCTTATCATCCCCAAACTGCCACCCTAACAACAGCCTCTAATGGACTGGTAATGCCTGAATGCCTTATGCTTTATGCCGCCGAACCCAGAGGAACTCGTGGGATTGGGCTATGCGACAGGCACCGCCTCTCATGTGTCCAGCCCACATGCCTCATTCACATATTCATCAGAGGATGGCTCCCACGCAACCCTAATACCAACCGGTTGCAATTGTATTTTTCATGTATACTTTCTATGCATGGTCGTGACTCTGGCACATCGTGCACCTTGGGATAAGTACGGATGCATCAGAGGGTAAACTAGCTGCTGGACAATAGTGCTTCCGGTTCCCGTGCTTCTCGGCCATACTCCATCCAGCACGCACTGGAAAAGAAGAACCTGATTGGCTCGGTGCACGGCCAAGGTAACCGCCTCACTGCGGATATTTACCGTTACAGTAACTGCAATATCCTATGAATTATCTACACCAATTTCCACTGTTACATTTTACCTACGAATCCCATGTTTTCGCGGTATGTTGCATTCACACCCTCATGGGGTTCCACTGGACTTGTGAAGGACCAGTTCACGGGATTCCTCCAGTTAGCAGATTAAATAGGTGGAGATTGTATTAGCCCCATCGCTGCTAGACTGAACGTTAGCTTGGCACGGTTGCTTGTATCCTTTTTAGGCCCGTTGAGATGCGGTGTGTTATCTTTTCCTAATCAGAATTTTTCGGTTACTGGAATAATGTGTGGACAAACGCCGCCTCCTATTGCCCCGTTTTTGAAGCTGGGTTTGTACTGAGCACTTACCTCGCTACCAAAACGCTGTCTTCATTTTTCCTTTGCCCCACGGTTTATTTTTTTGACATGTTCAAGATACTTCCATTACTGATTGTAATATTTGCATTGTATCGGAAGAAGCAGTCAACACACAGTCCCCGTCCTATATAACGCTTCCTCTGTGACTCCACTAACCGAGAAGTCAGTTGACGTGACGTTGCGTTTCGTCACATGATCTCGGCGCCGAAGTTGCTTCCTGCCCTACATTCCTCCTTGTCAACCACAATAGAGGTATATCATTACTTTGCTCACTTGTACTTCCTTGTCACTGACATTAACGGACAAAAGACCCTACTGATTGAAATGAAGAAGCGGTAGGGAACGACCTGTCGTGGAACCTAAAGTCATCAAATGAGCATTCATTAGCAAAAGCGCCTGGGTAGTATGGTAGAAAACCGCTTGCTGTCTTTCGAAGGTACGGCGGCATAGTGACTTCCAATGTCCTGCACCACTCACATCGCAAGTTAGCAACCCATCTTGGAAACATTAATACGATCATCACAGGTGCGTATTTTGAGCTAATACTGTCATAAGTCGAGTACATGCTGGGTAGCGGGAACTCCAGCTTCGAATACAAAACTGACCAACATCGTCTGTTGTAGCTTACAACAAGTTCGTCTCCCGCTGCGATGTCGTACGTTACACCATCTTAGATCCGGAAAGCAGAATGAGGTCCACCCCGGTTAGTGATGCGCAAGCATACGTCTTAACATATGCAATTGGTTGTTCATCTAACGAACGAACCTGGTCACTGCTTATTGCTTTGCTGTGTGCTTGATCGCTGCAAGCGTGATGATATCACCGAACCTTCATCGCTAGGCATGAAACCAATCACTGGTTTTTGATATTTTGTGCATGAGGGATTTTTCCTGTTATTTGTTGATTCTCATCCTTCAGTTTACCCTTTAACTGTGCTCTGAATGATGCTGCCCATTGTGTGCACGAAACATTAATGTCAATCTCTCTGGACGTGGACACGGAAATACGATTGCTGTTGGGCAGCGGACATACCATCCTCGTTTATGTGTTCAACCCATGTTGTCCCACTACCGTCCTACTCGATGTCCTGATTTCTAACTTTTGAGAAAGTCACGCTACCACGGTTGCTTGTTTTTAATTTCGTTTTCTTTACCAAATGTTATCAGCATTGCGACTGAGTTGCGCCGCAAACCATTCACCACCACCACCACTACGCAACTACCAACTGTTGCCTGTGGATCTACTCTGCTTCCAGCTTGGTTATGCATCACCAGTCTGCGCGTCGTATGGCAGTCATCGGGCTGCACACCTTCCACACAAATCACTCCACTCTCCGTGCCGAAAAGCAATGTGATGAACACACTGCTCAGCTGTTCTTGTTCCGCAATATGTTTGCACGGTTGCCAGTGCGAGTCGATGTGGACTCATCTTCTAGGGGTGAATACGACCACCGTCCACAATCTTAACCGAGACACCTTGTGACTAGTAGGCGTCGAAGCGTAGCTTATCTTTACAAGAGTCTACGCTATCCATATCCGTAGACTGTTTTTTAACTGCTGTTGGTCACAGCGGACCGGCCTACATCGTCGCCGATTAAACGCATAGAGGTATTAGTAATTTTGTATATTTCTCGACAACCCGAGATACAGTACTCTTGGTGAATTCTGATCATTGTGTACATGGTGGAGTCGAAAGCTGCTCATAGTAAGCAGGACAGGATAGTACGCAGTGCATACCAATCGTACACATCACCATAGATAACTGCTAAATTTTGTTCATACTATCCCATGGTTGGAAATATCAATTACTGTTGCAAGTCTCCTTCTAATTGGCTATGTTACAATCGACTGAAACAGGGACGGGTTTTATTTCGGTCTATAGGGACACGTTGTTCCCGGAGAAGTTGTCCTCCCCGAAATCGGCAAGAGAAATGAGGAATCAAGAGGGTGATCAACAACTGTGTTAAGAGAAAGTCGCACGACACTGGCCATAGTACAATACAAAATAAAATCAGTGACTAGAATGTTGTCACTTATTAGCTTAAGTCGTAAATAATTCCCACGAAATCAGAAGTTCACGATTACACAAGACGTACTTTGTTCGGTAAATCTCATCAGAAATTTACAATTATAAAGCAAACTTAGAAAACCTATTGGGTACTGAAAGCTAGATCTCAGCTGTGTGCTACTGAAATACAAGCGAAATCTAGTCCGTTGCTTTTCTATCGCGCCGGGGCTATTTGCATCCCTGATACGTTGGAGAGTAAAACAGCTAATCCTCCATATATTTCAGGAGAATAGATATCTTCCACAGTTCATTAAAAGCACTCCACACTACCCCATTTCACCAATGCTGTCACTACAGTACCGAAAAAGGACATCTTTCTCACAGTTCTTTTACAAGAATATTGCTTTGAGTGGTTGCGGAGAAATCATTCGACCGCAATAGCTCAGGCATTCCCAGCATTCCTCGGCCAGAGGAAGGTGCACCACAGATGAGACTCAGAAGGCCGAAACAACGATGTCTGCTGCTTTTCCAGACGTGTGATAGCCTGCTGACTGAGAGTGACTTCGACGAATTACCCCTGAAGCTATACAAAAATCCCCACTGCTCATTAGTAATCTGAAATTTTTCGATGTAGCTTCTAAGTGCTGTGTCGTACACAGTCGCTTTGCGGAAGGTCCTAGCTCTATGGGGCCAACTACTGCCCTCTGCACACTTCATAACTGGCATGGCAGTGTAGCATGAGGCGGACTATATCGTAGTCAACCGTCAGTCATCCAAGTCCGCGACCATCACCCATAGGTGTTGTCATCCGGGAGTCACAGGGTCAGAACCCGGCAGGGGTCCGAGGAAGGCGCACCACTGACGAGACCCAGCTGGTCGAAACAGCGCTGTCTGGTGTTTTTCCAGACGTGTTGTAGCCTGCTGACTGAGAGGGGACTACGATGAATTACCTCAGAAATTATACCGAAATCGTCAATACTCATTAGTGACTTAAGAAATGCTTGTTAACCACAGCCGAGACCATCGCAATCAGCGTTTTGAAACTAGTGCTGTGCGAACAACAGTCGCTGGGGCAAATCTTGATCCTACCTTGGGCATGGACACGCTCCGGCGAGAGTTCCTCACCTTAAACCTGACTGGCGACCAGCACTTCTCCCTGCTGATCTGTCTGCCCTCACCCACTGCGTGTTTTGTCCGAGCGGCCTACTTCGACTGACTAAGACATTGATCCATAACCGACCATACCAAGCCAATAGATTGTGTGAACTTTGTGGTTCATTCTAATTTAAACCTAGTTTTCATTAGCCAATCGGTCTTCTAATTTTGCTCTATAATTGTAAATGCCTGATGAGGTCCATCGAAAAAGTATTCTTCCACCAATTGTGAACAAATAACCCTTTCGCGCATGAATTTTTGGAGTGGTGATAACATTATTTTAAAATTTTTTAATCGATTTGGGGTGTAATGAAGCACTTAGAAATTTACCACGCCGGCAATGTCCCGGCAGTGGACTGCATGCAACAGAGGTCATGAAAAACGCCTGTGTAGCTGCAGATCGTGCCAATGGTAGCCGTCCACTACAGTGACCTCTTTGCGCGAAAGGGTTAACTAAATGCTGAACTTAATTAACAGATCTCGTATTGGTGCCAAAATGCACAACACTGGGCAGACGCATATAATGTAGTTTAGGAGACTTCAACTGATCTGTATACGAACCAGCAAGCTGATGCACAATCATCAATACCTTCATTATGTGTTCTCTTGTGAGCGAGCCGGCTAGAGATGAAGACAAGTAAATATTGCATAGTGTGGAGATTCACGATGGAGTAATATGGGGAAGCGTAGGCAAGTAGAAACTAAACTGTGTTAGAGAAAAGTAGAATAGCTAAACGGTAAGATGATGCAAGGTGCGAAAGAATGCGATATCAACCCCCAAACTAATTCTGCATGTTCGGACACTATGGAGGGTTTGATCAACATGTAACTGAAGGTATTAGCCCACATTTATGCAAGCACTCATCGGAGACTACATATCTTTACGAAGGACAAATGCTGGGACGGTTCATTTTGCGCGCACTGGCTCAATAACGATCCGAGCGATTCGGCTTAAATGGCACGATGCATTCTAGTGGATAACTGTCACTCTATCAAACTAACCTCCTCCCCCCCCCACAACTATCTGGGTTTTGAACTGCAGCTCCCTTTTTTGCTTTCCCACTCATCACGCCATGATCTAGTTTCTTTCACCTACACTACTTTCCAAGCTTACGTTCTGATCGGTCACGTTACACGGTTTTATCATCTCTGTCTATTCGGTTTTTTCAGCGTCGGGCTATCCAGATTACTCCTGTTCGCTCTAGTCATTCTTAAAACTCGTGATGAAATGTGTTGCGCTTTTCGGCGGACACCGATTTGGCCACCATCAGTTAAGAGGATAAGCATTTGGTTCCCACATCTTGGACATGAAAACTGCTCTTCTCTCCCTTGTGCTGCTGCACTCTCATCGGCTTATGTTTTAATCCAGACAACCCAGTGTTTGTCTTCCGCGATGACTTCTCTATCCGTTCTCCTTCCATTTACATCTAACCTTCTCGTCACACTGTGTTCTGTGAACTGGTCTGTCGAAGTACCTTGCTTCAGCGCCGAATATCTACTACCAACTTAATATTAATAGTGGTGATACTAGTACTAATGACAATGTGTATTCTCGGTTTCACACGCCATGTCCTTTCCGGTATGGCCTGGATTGTACAATCATATTACGCTATTCCACCCGCCGAAACGAACAAATGCGTTAAAATAGAACAACGATTGCAGCAGATTTTAATGGGAACCAGTCAAAGGTTCAGTCAAAGTAATACGGCCATTCTTGGAACCGTCTCCTTAGGTATCAGTAACCACCATCGTTTTTCCGGTGATATCCGTCTATCTCCCGGTATCTCGATAGTCATTTCAGTGTTCATGTTTTCTTCCTCAGCTACTGCTTCCTGCTTTGGCGATATATAAATGGACATAGTTATTCTTCACTAATGCAATTCATCTACTAAAAAGCGCGCGTCCCCTATTACACATAACGTCGACATGTTTTGTGATGCCAACAGTATTCCCAATTTTGCAAGGCTTCCTACTTGAATGTCCAGCTAAGCGGCGTGGTCTAACAGAATTGATTGAGATATATGATGTGATGCTTGTCTTCTGCCACTCATACTTTCACTGACCAAGGACTGGCTTAAAGCAGCTACTTAACTACTGTGATCCAGTATACAGCAGCTCCGCAGTCTACTCAGCCGCTTACAGCCTTTGGTTAGTCATGCTGTGTTATATGTTGTGTCTTTCAGAATTGTGCCGTGGAAGAGATTCTCAGCCAAGCCTCCAAATGGACCAAGGAGGTGCTCAAGCGTCGTGTGACCGATGCACTGGTCGAAGAGCTAGATCCACTTCGTACTCGCATCGCGGATCTCAAAAGCACCACTGAGGGAAGGCGTACGATTTCACAAGTACTACAGGATGGTTCCGCTGTTGCGAACACTCTTGCTCGGGAGAGGCTACGTCTTATCTATTCGGCAATCGGTTGCTCAATCCCTTCTCTTGAAATTCATTCATCGACTGATCGAATGGACCCCACTGAACAGACATCATTTTTGTCCAGTTAACCACTTTGTATATTTATGTAATAATTTCAGCTGCTAACTTGTGTCAGTCTTCTTTATCCCTTAAGGGCCACTTTCTTATGCGTCTTGATCGCCTCCCCTCGTTAATGCTGTTTGGTTTACCACGTCTGGCATACCGTCATTTCGTCCCTCGCTGGCTGCGTCCTCATCCTGTGACCCCCTGTCTACCAACTGGACTTGGACAAGGCGCCACCACCTGTAGGCCAGTAGTATGGAGATTTGGGCATAATTTAAGGAGTTTTGAAAAGATTCAACACATTCAGCTCAGCCAGGCAGCCACTATGCATACCGGAAACCCCTAGATAGCCGTTTCGTCCATTGGGGACTCATCAGTAGCCCGCATCCACCGAATCCAAGTCCATGATAGTCCTACGAGTCAACGACTTATGCGGATTTTGAACTGTTCTCCGGGCTGAGTGAGTATCATGCAGACGTTTCATTGCCTGACTAGACAACCTCATCAGTGCGGCTTCAGGGGCTTGGTTCGCAGTGCTTACGAGGCACTGCAGCGGGCACAACCCATGCGGTCGTCACCATCAAGTGCATTTCGCCAATTTTGGGGCAGACGCTTAGACCCTCGCAGCTGTGAACTACTTGCATCGTAGAATAACACTGCGAGCAAAGCTAATGTTTCATTAAAGTACAACCCATTTTCCGTTGTGACGTTCATGTAAAGTTGGATATGACCACTCAGCTGGACTTGTAATGCACATTCCTTCTAACACGTTACTAACTCGTTGTGATACTAGTAGCAGTAGATTGCAGCGCTTGTGGCCCACCGTTGTAACCATCTCTGACAACTGTGGCACCAGGTTTTTCATTTCCAAAAACATTCTCCCTTCTGCCGCCTTACTTGCGATCTAACACTCGGCAATATGCGTCTGATGCAGTACATCCTCGTGATCAGGTCCTCCATTTCAACTACTCATCACTGCTTCATTCGACTGTATGCTTATCTCCCAGGCTTTGTTCGCTAGTGGTCAAATGTTACGCACCTGCGTCGTAATCCGGATATCACCGTTTCGAATCCGCGTAGGTGCGGGCGACCTCGCGATATTCCCAGCCATCACGTGACTGTTGGTGGACGTGTGGCATTAAATCGTCTGTACGGTATCCCGGCATACTCTTAATGCATTTGCCTTCCTTGTTGTTCGATGAGATTCAGGCCTTTTAGAGCTATCTATGCCTTACCTGTGGCTGGGACGGGTACCTATTCGATTTTTGCTCGTGACTAAGCCGGTGTCCATGGTACACGTGCTTTTGTAGGGATGGGAATAGGTTGCAGTGGCGCTCCTCCTGTTAAAGCAAGCTACCTTACTTTTACATAGGTAGTACCTTCTTAAGCAGTCGTTTTTTGGCCTGACGTCTGCTTTATCTCTGCTCTTTTAGTAATTTAACCAAACATGCACTTTCTACCACTCGAATGGGAAGCCTATTTTAATGGCTGCCTGACTACATATGATTGTGTGTGGGGAGAATATGCTCGAAGGATTTTGCTACTACCAGATGAGGAGTAGCTGACCAACAAAATCACTACGCTGGTGGAAATACAGACACCACACATCGCTACAACAAACGCGCTAGTCTACTAAATCACAATCCAATATTATAATTTGTGAAAACCAACGTTTTTTTCAGGGTCATATTGAGCGCTCTCCGGAATTGATACTGGGTTAAAAACTGGTGCCTTTCACATATGTATGATGACGGCAACGAGAATAATTCTGATTGACATAGTTACTTAACTCAATTCATACTTTATACCTACAGCTCTGCAATGCCACATGAGCAGTGTCTGTCTCGACTTTAGTATCTATCGGGTGCACCACTCGTGTTTATTAGTTGCTTGATCATGTGAACCCACTCGCACCTTAATATACCGCAGTTGCACCGGTCGTCGACTTATTTGCTACTCATGCGGCCCTACACTGAGTTGAGGTGGGCCCCTCTAATTATGGTTCCGAACTCGTACTGATCCAAACATAAAATCAAATGACGTAGGTTGTGAAATTGCAAGCTCCTTTCGTGCACCCTAATCATTCGCAGACATGCAACCTATAACAGATACTTTAAAAAGTGGGTATAAGCGATCCATTAGTGGTCAAGCAAACAGTTGACGCTTATCACACACTTTTGAGCACACAGCGGTAGTCGCTGTAGATTGATAACAGTGAATTTAGTTACTCCAATAACGCGGGACCGCGGCTTATACGATATGGCAGGGAATGACTGGTCGGGTTTGAATTGCTGGTTAGTACTCAGTAGATAGCTTGTAAGTGCTGAGACCGTTCGGTTTCTCGATTCACACCATTCCGTCGGGATCCGTTCGCCGCTTCTAGCACCTAAATATCGTTTGAGACGCAGAAGTTACAGACACATGTAAGCAAGCATGGTCGGCAAATTTTTGCTTTGTTCACAGCGACTTATCACGGTTGCAAATCATCCACCTGGACTGATCCATGAATTTGTTAATAAATTTTCCGTAATGTGTGCCTTAACAACATTTTTTTATATGCTCCTAAAGGGCCAAGAAGAGAAGTTTGTTGTTGACAAAGGTGTTGCGTTGCAACGGCTAGTACAGCAATCATATTACGACAGTTGGCTTTACGTTGGACTAAGCCGCATGAGTGTTACTGTGGGCGGTACATAACGGCAATGTGTCGAACGATCGCATCGATCTGAGGCCACGTCTATAAGCGCCTTTCACCGAATGCCGAAATCTGCTAATAGGGTTGAATCATGGCTGGCTGATTGCTGTCACCGGATTGGATGAAATACACCGAAGTGCATGGTATGCCAATGTAGCTGATCGATCACACAAATCGGGTTTATGGTTTTCGGTCCCTATACTCTACCATAGAGGCTACTTGACCACGGAATACTCCGGAGTCTCAATCATTGAGAATCTTAAGAAACCGTGTAGAAAACAATTCTCTGTGCTTTGAGAAGAGATTATCACTTCGGTTTCAGTTCCATACAAGTCAGTATAAACTTTATGTATCCATGAGATTCCATTTTCATCAGCGTCAATGGCTTTTGCGGATGGTTTAGAACGGCACCATAAAAATTATATAACTGGAATAATGGCTTTGGTAGCACGTATATCACTCGGAGCAACGGTCTGAGATCTGCATGCTATGGAAAATAGTGTCGAAAATCAGTCTGTTGGTGCGGATGAAGATTCGGCAGTGACTTGGAGATTTCCCAACTGTCTGGGAACGGTGTGTAAAACATAATAAAAATATAGTTTTCTCTTGTGTCTAGGAAACGTAGGAAGCTTCCCTGTTCGTAAGATGACTATGTGTGTTTTAGTCAACCAGATGAATCGCATTTCGCGCGCTTACGGCTTCGCGCCTCGAAGAGAGCTAGCGAGGTCTGCGTTGGCGACCATACTGCTTCCCCAGCTGGAATATTTTGTGGTACCTTTAGCTAGCGGGTTGTGTGTTTTGACAACAAACATTTCTCAAGCCGTTTGTTCTTCTTCCGATTTTTCCGTAAGACAGGACGAGCTTGAGTTATGAGCGACCGGGTAATTCCGCTATAATTCATCAATTTACGAAAAGACTATGGTTAATTTCGCACATTATCTCATTCCATTTTTCAAAGCTAGACGGAGCACAGCACTAGCGGTAAATTAAAGAGATTAAATGAAGAGTGCCAAGGATATTTAACGGTACCCATAGATCCTCAGCAGATTTCTTGAGAATCAGATGCCTGATGCATGGCACCATTATTAGGAATACTTTGTTACAAAAGGAATGTATGTATACATCTAAAAATGCACAAATATTAAGTTTTATTGTGCAATATTATAAATATTTTTATATACAGCAATTTTTATAAAGGTAAATAGCGGTAATTCAAATGTGATGAATTAATTGGATGTAATCGATTTCATAACTAATTTTGCATTCCCTGTAAAAGTTTCATCGTTATTTCTCCTTTCTGTAAGTTACTTAAAGTTTATCCCACTTGGTCTGAATTCTAATAGTTCACTAATGGTATTTAATTATTTGTTTTATAAAAGAGCATATTTTGGTTCATCTGCGAAATTTTGCAATCATACCTTGTCTATCCGGTGTTGTATGGACGTTTGTCCCATAAAACGTCACTGGTAACCTTTTAACCGCTTAGTAGTGTGGCTTTAATTTTTATCTTGTTTGTACTTTTATACATTAGGAATGTCGTGAGTTGTTCTAGATACTCGTGTGTGACCTGCTGTTCTCGTTCTTACTTCGATGCTAACCCATTATTTATTACCTGCCTCTACTAAAGACATTGCAGGTTATAAAACGCGATAGGGTAGGTTTATTCTATTAGGCACGGTTTACTAATGCATATCATGTGTTCAATTACCGTGCCTGGTCCCGAAAGCATTTTTCATATCTGGGCTGTAGCCGCTTCTGCAATCATTAACTTTACTGTAAGGATACTGCTTGTTGCGAAAGCCACTCGTTTCCGTAACCTATAGAATTGAACCGATTAGTGTTGTTGTAAGCGCTGTGGAGAGCGCCTCCCAATTTGCATAAGTAACTGATAGGCAAACGAAGTCAATCCGATGGGTGACCAAATAAGCGCCCGGCTAAACAACTTTCAGAAGCTTATCGGTCACTCAAGAAAAGAATTGGCTGCATAACACCGCTCGCTCTTATATATTTTCGTAACTTTCCATTTTTGTTAACGCACCACCGCCCCCTTTTTCCCTTCTAAATTCCGACACGCCTGGCGATTTATAGTACTCGTTTTTTGGCAAACTACCTCTCTGTCGGGAAAAAGTCAGCTGTATAACCTTGCTCGCCCTTATACGCACCAAAATTGCCTTTATGTTGAGGCACCACCGTCTCCTTTTTTATACTTGATGCTGACACGCTTGGCGATTTACTGCACTCAATTTTGGTTACATAAACTATATTACTTGGTTACGGATGACGCAGTTGTTTCTTTCCTTTACGCACTGCCAATGAGCATTCACCCGTCGAATCTATAGCCTGATTTCTTGCATCCAGCAAAACTCTATTGCGTAATGGAATCTGTAAGTAAAATTATTATATATACGCACAGCTTACTGATAGACGCACGATAAAGGACATAACTGGTAGGCGATATTTGTGCTTCATTCTCCGCGAATTCAGTTTCTCAACAAAGTCCTTGGCGTGAAAGGCCACCATATTACGTTGAGGACACATTTCGCCCTATACTAATAGCTGCTGCCGGAAGGAAAAACAGAAAGACCAACAGGTTACTTACAATCTTAACCCCCTCAGCACAGATGGACGGCTTGACGTCCAGAAAGTCACTCGCAGAAGAATATAATATATGGTGCTTTACGCAAAAAGTTAAATACTGCAATAACTTTGCTAAGCCATTAGTTCATGTCAAAAAATACTTTCAGTGCGCCAGAGTGACCGAGATGTTTCTGCTAAGCCACTGTTCTTTGTGCTTACCGCTGTCGCTGTGAAATACACGGTACAAAATTCTATCATAATGAAAACTTTCAGTGCGACATTACGACTTGGAAATCGAATTCCAATGTGTTAACGATAGTTCTGACTCAGCAAAATACATTCACGGCATAGGTTAAGGCGATGGTAGAAATGAACGGCCACTCAGTGTGATTTAGCAGTCTTCCAAATAGACATTACTTGCTTACACATGTTATGTGAGAATGTAAGTATGAAAGCCTAAAATGAAGCACCAATAGGCATGAAAGATAAAGATTCATGGAAATGATAGCCGACGTTAGAAAGTAAAGTAAAAGTTTTGACATTGCAACCAAATGACGGCAACTAGACGTTCGAACTCCAACGTTAGTGCTAACACCATATCTTTTGGTTGCACATTATAGTAAGTGATAATCGTGTGACAAGCTAATATCAGTGCTAAACCGAGGAGATCGGGGCTCATGTAAATTTAGATTGGCACAGAAGACTTGTTACCAGCGTACCTGTATAGTTCGGGTAAAGCAGACGTGAAGATCCAGTCACTCCGTAGGCGTCTACAGTACAGTGAAATCGTTTGCAACCTGAGCAGCTTGCTGGAATACGAGGGCTGTCTTAACCCATGCGCTGTTTTCGTACTAATTCCCATGAGTCGCTCAACTGTCGTCTTGCCGCAGCCCAAGCATTTGGACCAGGCCCGTACGCAGTATCAGTCGATGACTTCAAGACTGTCTACGAACGTCGAAGTGTCGGACCTCAGATCATACTGCTGCTCTTACTGGTGTGTTTCAGAATTCACTCCAGATGTGTGTCACGCATCACGAATGGTAGAAGCTACTATCTGCTCGATTTTAAAGTGCGGTGACAAAGACCTGCCGGTCACCGCGGGCGTTGTTTGAAGCCGGGCAAACCGCAGTCAGATCGAATTAGAGCGGTGACTCGATTATCGCGTCCAGTCATCGAGCGCTGAAACTTGGTTCCAGAAAATGTTATCAATACAGCTGCGCTTAAGCGATATATGGGTCTACTAGATGCTCTTGGGCGGCAATACAAAACCATGCTCTTTTCCTGACTGCCTCCCATCTTTATACTTCGGTCCTTTTTTCTGTGCTTGTCCTCACCGTAGATCGTATCCTTTTCATAACAATCATGTTCTTCACTCTTTACGTTCGTCTTCTTTTAATTTCGCTTACTATAGATAACTAGAATAACATGAACTGATAACGCAGCGAACGTGAGCATTTAGTACTGATCCATGATGTGGTTCGGGTATTTCTTTCGTTCTAGATCCATCCGGAAGGCGGAGCACTCTCTGTCATCGGCCGGTGGCCGACTGGTCTGCACATTTGCTTTGCAACCATAAGGTCACCGGTTCGAATCCGAGTAAGGGTGGGCGTCTTTGAGGTATACTCAGTTCGCGCGCGACTAGTGGTGGTTGTGCGGCAGCGAAGCGCCGTTACGGCGTACAGCTGACACATTATTTATTATTATTTGTTATTGCACTCTCTATCAACGACTCGCTCAAGAAAGAACACTTATGGGCTTCTCCTACTGTTCTAATCCCATCTGAACTTGAATTTAAAATTTGCAACATAGGTGATTAGTGAAGCATGTCCTACGATCGCTTGATCCCTGAAGGGCCATTCTAATCTGACAATAAAATTAGGTGCATACGGTAGTCCACCCGTGAATCTGAAATCCGATATTCTTACACTTTCGGACTTCCTTAACAAAGCAAATCCGTGGCTAAGATTTATCACAGCCACCTAGTGGGAGACCGCACAAACTGTTTCTTGCAAACGACTAAGGCCTAGTGGCGAACTGGCTGCAGTTGTCACAACTGCCGAGTGGATGTCGAAAACAAGCACGAGTGATGGCTGTAAAAAAAATTAAAAGATGTGGGGAACAAAAAACAATGAGTTTTGTTTATTCGAGGTCCCGTGGCGGAGCTGTACGCTGTCGGGTGCGTCCCCAGACCGGGGATCGGGGAATGCCTTCCTTGTGGAGATAACTGCGGATAAGTCAGTTTTGCTTTGTAGGCGAGATGAATAGGCAGTCGCGGACAATCAGCGGCAGCGGCTCTGTGCGTGAGGAATTCTGGGCTGGTCACCCACTTCTCCATTAAGCAACACAGGTGCTCGTATGGCGCCGTATCAAAGCCAATGTGACTAGCTATAGGGTCACTGACCACTCACTCATGTAACTGGGGATGAGTTTCTAACGGAGGGCAGATGAACAACCTCGCTGGCCACCAGCTTCTCTGTGGACTGCTTCCGAACACAAAGAAGACGAATGAGCCACTTGGCTGTCGACAGTTTTCGTGAAACACCCCGCTGTCTTGCAGGTCAGGTCTTTGAACCAAATGCCCGTGCTCGTGTTCCTTAAGTCAACCCTCTTCCTCGGCCTAGGCAACCTGGAAGCTCAATGCCCACACAACACATGGAACTTTGCTTATATTCCTCTGACTCACTCACTCCTTTTTGTTATTGTTACTCATGTGCTTTAGCACACTGCCGTGTTTATTGCGAAAGTGTCATATATATATATATATATATATATATATATATATATTCGCGGTTTAACCACCAACCTACCTACCTCATGGATCTCCCCAATGTTATGCTCGGAGTTGTTTCATCGTCCATTCCGGCAGTTCTGGTAAAATTTATTTCACGCATAACCATAAGTGTCTGAGCCTTTCATATGGAAAATCCACCAGAAAGGAATCCACATGAAGCTATGTTTCTACGTCGATATCTGGAAAAGTAAACTCACGAACGAACGATCTTGCGCAAGTAAACGGACTTTATCCTGGTCAGTTGATGCAACAATGCCATTAAGTCTAAAACTTATCCACATGGTTGAACTGGCATTGAGTCGTCATCGACATTTCCATCCAATGGACTCAGCAAGGAGGACAGTACGGCTCCCATGTTTACTCGTTTAGGACCTAGTGTATTGAATCAATGTTTGGTGATAACCACAAAATTAACTCTCGTTCCTTACCAGAGGAGTATAAAGTTCCGGAATCGGACCAGGTTATGCTTTGTGGAATCAGTAACCGTAATCATTACTTTGCATACCACTTGCATACCACTTTGCATACCACTTGGTAAAGACTTCAGAGAACCTAGCAATGCTACAGTCCAACTGAACCAGCTGGCTACAGACGTGTTGTCGCACTATCTTGGCAGCGTAGGTAAGAAGTGAAGATAATTAGAGGGTAAAAGTGCAGACCGGCTTACGTAAGCCATCGTATGAGGGCATACAATGCAACCAACAACCGTCTAATAAGATAGCAACGAAAATCACACGCGTGTACAAATTTGTAATCATTGAAACGTATTTGGTTTAGTGCACTCCTACCACCCAAAAAATGAGTTGATGAAGGCGGGCCCATTGGACTTTGAAAACAGCAGCAAACTTGTGTGAGCAGGATGAATAGACATTGTTATCACTAGTTAACAACGCAGTACTAGGAATTAATGGTCCGAATGTTTCTCACATCGTGGCCGATTTATCAGTTGCGAATTTTCATGAAAGAAACACCGCTGAGACATACCAAATTTAGTAGAAATCTCCGCGTAGAAGCCCTTTGATACGTACAAGCTGAGAACTAAGTGTTACTAGAGTTCTATATACTAGGCAATACATCGTAACCCTGGATCACACGAAAAGTGACGAACTCAGTTTCATAGCAACTTTTCGAGAAAACTGCTTCCCAGAGAACAAGCCGACGGGAAGCGAATTTTCTGCAAAATTCGAGGGTTCACAAGAATTCAAATTACTTCGTAGGAAAATCTTTCCATACATAACTTCAGAGTTTGCAAAGCAACACTAAGAAAAGCAGCCCTCCAAATTCCAAAATAGCCGATTTTTGAGTTACACTACGTCTAAGTTTCGTTTTATATGTCCAGTAATTGGAAGGAGACCAAAAACACCACTCGAGCAAATGGTACCAGACTTTACGCGTTTGCATTCCATGGACCCCTGTAGTATGCGTCCAGTTGAGGATTCTGATGCCTCCCGTGTCTGGGGCCTACATGAGTCTTAATAGATCATGCTTTCTGTTAGGGAAAAGCGATACTTCGTAGGCTGCTGAAAAGTTACATCACAATCGTATAGTAAGTGTCAGAGCTGGATGTTGGGTTTGCCTGTGCTACACCTCGTGGCAAACTGGACGGCGTTGTCATAGTTGCTGATGGTGCTAAATGGGCTTCTACCACAAGGAATGTGTAACGGGTTCGAACGCATCCTTGTCGCAGTCCAAAAAGTAGAAGGTCACCGCATCCTCTTTGTATTGCTGTCGTCGTTTCCTCACCTTTTTGAACCTTCTTTTTCATTTACGATACTGTGTTACGAACTCTTCCATCAAGCACCATCGCTTATTAGTTGCTCGACATAATGTCACCTAACCACCTATGAAGTATTTACTTTGCTTCTCAGTCTCATCGTTCTGTGACAGACGCGAAGGAATTCTAGACCCCAAGTCGATACACGCGTGTGGGGTGCATGCCTCTCATTCTCACTGAGTTGGATCTTGTACTACATGATCTTGCTTTAATCTAGTAAGCTTATTGCATGTTAGTGTACAGCACTTGTCATAGTAGGAGAGGGCGCTTAAGTTTGGGATTTTTCTGTTATTTTATCGCAGATGACATAGGTAGTTGATTCTAACCTTTCGCATAATTTTAGATGTCTTTTATTAGTTATTTTTTGCCTCCTCATCCATGGATGTGGATTAGTTCTGGAATTGTATACAATGAAGTCGCACAAACCACTACCTGACAGGGTTAGAAGGTTGTTCCAATACTAATTAAGTTGTGATTCTTCAAATGCGTTATCCAAAAATGTGGCTTCGCACAGAGAACGGTCAACGTGTTTATGTCTCCACTTGATGCCTTTAAAGTCATTGCTTCCGTCGGCACCCAATTGGCTCTCAAATCTAGTTATAATTTCACATTCTCTTCCTTAGTCGTGATTATTTACGTTATTTTTCTGCTCTATATTTTGCACGATGCTTCTTTTATGTTATTTTTTAATTTTGTTTCTTTATCCGCGTGCTTTTTCGCATTGCATGATTGACTGAATTATGTCCGCCTGAGTGACGGTTGGAGCACCTTGGTGATCACCTAAGGTACTCCAACCGTCAGTCCTATATTGTGCGTCTGAATTTCTCAGTGAGGCTTATTTGAGATAAGTTTTAAACTTAAAATACACTTTATAGCTCAGCTTTAATGCATGCCATGAATGCAATTTCCTGGTTCTCTAATTCCATACACACTCAGCGGAAATAGTCATGGTGTCGTATCGCCATAACGCAGTTCTGAAGAGGCACACCTACAACGAAAACTTTTTTTATGGATCGCAATTCGTCCAACATTTGTTTTACTTAGACGGTCATGAGCACATAAAGTATCACTCAGTAGCAGGCTATCGGTTACTTGCGCTGACTATTGAAAGATTTTATTAATAAGGAATAATTTATAGGTAAAGACCAGCTGTGATATCGATGCACTGTAATAGCAGCTTTATATTTAGATATATTTCTTTTCTTGTTTCCTCTCTTTTTGACTGGCCAAAAACATGTTACACTAAGTGGGCTGCGCATCCTGTCAACACAGGTTTGGTAACTGGTTTACATTTAAATGAGAACAGAGAATAGATAACCTAAGTTGTTAGGATGTCAAATCAAGACCAAATAAATGTTGGGTTAATGTTTCTTTTCGAGTAAACGCTCGTCGAACCCAAACGTTTGCATGGCAGAGTTTAAGTGTTTTAACGTCCAAATGGGCTTAAAATTAATTTCTGGATTGTCTGAAAGGTCATTCGATAACTTAATGCTAGGCGATAAATGGTAAGCAAAATACAAAGTAAAGTACTGCATTAAAGTTCAGATGCTAATCAAACCTCTTAGTAGCATTACACATTGGCCAAGGTAGTAGTAACGGATATATATACCGTTTTTGCACTCAAGTTCGAGCTTTACGTGACGGATATATGTAGCCTCGGCAATGGTTAGGAGGTACAGGCGGAAGTGGATGCATGATTTTGTATTCACTCTTAGAGGCTGTGTGGCCGAAAACAAGATGTGATACAATAGACTACTTTGAGTACCTCATCTCGCTTTTGTAGAACCAGGCCGGAATATGCTCGCGAATCTTCAAAGATAGGCGCCTCCTGGCGTGACGCACGCATCGTGCACAGGAGGAGCACCAGGACCGATAAACGTGTATTGAACGGGCAAACGATGGAGGCTCACCCTGCAAGGGTTTTGCAAGCAATAGCTTATTGTACTAAACAATTCTCAATCGGGCTACGAAATGTGTCTTCTTAACTGCATTTTTCAAGCGTCGAGACAATGTGTCTGCAGCAGAATCACCCTTAAATGGTAAGTGCTATTTTAGAAGCAATGCTCTTAAGTAGGTTGCGTTTGTGTCCCCTTAGATGTCTTGAAATAAATTTGCCTGGATGGTCATTTTCTCTCAGGACGTTGCTGATTGCAATTCTTCGTTCATGGTATCCAGTGTACAACTAATGTGCTCCCCAAAAGACGTGAGATCGGACCAAACATTCATTGTATTGTAACAGCAGTGCACTGTCAGGATATGAAGTTCTGTATTATACTGCATCGTAAGCGCCAGCAATCCTAACGTATGTTGATGCTTTTTAGTAGAACGGTTCCTCCGATCAACGCAAGTGACAGGCTGCGGCTAAGTGACCACTTTCAGTGCATCTAAAAGTTTCCTTGTAAGACACGTTGGAAACATTCAAAACATTTTGAGTAGCCTTCTTCAGTATTGCATTATGACGGCATTGGAACCGATTTACGAGTAGTGTGGATCGCATCTGCAAAATACGTGCACCTTTAACTGGGACGACCGGAGGCACAAACACGGGTCCCTTACGGTGTCCCAAGAATCACTAGTGTATATCAATCTATTTGTATTTAATGGGACTTATATGGCACAAACTTTACAATACTGAGTCTTTTTCCCCCAGCATTTTCAGGAGTCTATCAGAAAAGTTAACAGACTGCAAAACCTGCTATCGGTACAATAAATCCTCGACCTTACTCACTTCACATATTTGTTTCTGTCCCAATGAAGCGTAACACGTTGCTACGTTTTGATATTAAACTTAAGGGAATTAACGTCCGTTTGTAACTATGTTTTAATTAAATGACAAGCTTAAACAGAAGAAGCTAGAAACCAGGACTGCGGCTGCTGATCAAGACATTCGGCTTATGGATTTGTAAATGGTCAGCCGGTTATCGATTGCTGCCTTATCAGGACCTATTTTGACGGTACACGCCCCAGATCTGGTTCCGCAAATATTTCGGGCAACATCGACGCGCGTAGTCTAGAGAACCTGAATGCACCATTTGGATCTCAGTTAATACAAATCATCGCTCGATACACTTGCGTTACCTGAAACTTGATTGCTCCCGAATATTAAGGATTACGAAGCAAATCTACCTAGCTATGCACTGTCAGCAGCTGGTGGTTTCACTGGTCATCAACTCGGAGGCATTATACTTAATGGCTGTTGATTAGGTGTGTTAAGGTTTTGCACAATTTGCTCGTTGGTTCAAACTGCTAAAGCCCTACGGCTGTTGTATACCCTTACTTGTTTACACTTGTAAGATTTTACAGAAAACAGGGAAGTATCTCTAAGACGACGATTGTTTACATGCGCTCTAAGTTGGCGAAGGACTGCCTCTTTCTAGTGGATGAAGACCTCCATGAGATAAGGTAGGTTGATCTTTCGTACAATTCAATGTCAGAAAAGTTCAGTGCGGACTTCCTTGAGTTAACACTTTAAGTAAAATCACACAATTTAGTGGACCTCCGCATTAGGTGAATGGATACCTAGTTAACGTCCATGTTAGATTTCGTTGTTGCCAAGTCTCAACTTTGCAAGTAACGGTTCCTGTGGCACACCGCGGAATGTCAGCGACCATTATATATATATATATATATATATATATATATATATATATATATATATATATATATATATATATATATATATGGTTGGCGGCATCCGGTTTCGGATTTGCCTGTCACTGTGGCAAGCCACAGGACGCCTGCGCCTACAGAGGGACCATGGATGGCTTGCGCTGCACCACCCACAGCTCCAACCACATACCCCATATCCAGTGTAAACCCGAAGGAATAAGACCGGGAGGCATGCGGATGGGAACCACGTTTCATCAACGGAGCCGGCCCACACTCCTTCACAGGCAAACACAAGCACGCTGTATTTGGTGAATCAAGCGCACACAAGGCGGTGGCTGGACCGTAGTCCGCTCCACACTGAGTGCATGGAACCGCTCTTTGAGCCTAGCACGGCCACAAGAACCGTGCATCCCGTCCCCTCCAGCAACGACCAACTGTCTCCTGGACCCAGTATGAACGATGTAGTGGGTAATAGACAGGTAAGCACCTTGTCAACATACACATCAAGCGCAACTATACCAGGGATATCAAACAACAGCCATTCACTTTAAACGACAAGCTGAAAGAAAATAAATCCAATAATGCATACAGATACGGTGGCATAACTCTTCGCTAAATTACCATATGAAGTAAGTTGGTTAGCACCAAATCCGTGATAAATAGGAAATGTCCACAAGTTACTTAAAATGCTACAAACGCAACAAAATTACCGAAAATAAGCGCAATTAGTGTAAGCAACGTGGCCAGTTAATAGAACATTATTCAGGGAGGCAGAACAAACCAAATAAAGCGGAGTGAAATTTATTCAGCTTAAAAAGACTTAGTTTAGGTGTAAATTGGTTTAGCCCAACTGCGGTGAAGAAGCATCAAGAATGCAACATCAGCCTCAGCATGGGGCACATATAATATATATATGTATATGTATATATATATATATATATATATATATATACGCCATCAAACTATCGTTGTTTCCATCTAAGCATTTAGTGGACGGCAGATTCTGTTACACGAGCTAAATCCTCAGTTCTGAACCGTGAGATTCCGATGACCGACTTCATGTGTTAGCTTTAAAAACGTATCAGAAGTATACCGTTACGCCGTATCAACACTTCGTTGTCACGCAACCACCAGGAGTCGCATGTGAGCTAAGGACGCTGCAAAGATCGCCCGATCCCCTACACAGGCTCGAACCGGTGACATCTGGCTTCCAAGGCAGACGTCTTTACCTCTCCGGCTTCGACCTGGTGGAATTTAAGCCATCACTTACCTGGATTTATTATACCTGCTTTTCACATATGAGGAAATTGTCATAGTGCTCAATCTCCGTGAATAATTTCAACGAGCAAGTGATTACTCAAGATACAGTCTGGGTGCTGACAAACATAACATACAGCACCATCAGCCCGCACCTATAATAGCTCTCGAGAGGATTTAAATAGATTTATGCAAAATATGAGAATTGCTGGTTTTCAGTACGGGAAAGGTTTAGCAGATGAAACTATTAAAGTCACTTTACTTACCTTAAGGGGCAAAGCGGCGTAAATTACCCAGTACAAATCTTACCACAAGCAGACGGTACACGGTCTCCTGCTGACTATGATATAGCTTGTGTATATAACGAACAGTATATTAGTGTGGTTTTTCATCAATCATCTTTATCAGAAATTGAATGCTTTTCCAGAATCCCCGGAATTTCCTGCCCATCTAGGCTTGGCATAGCAGAGATTCACGTATTCGAGTTACGTAGTGCGCTAAGTTCCTCTTAAGCTTCCGGCCATGATTCAATTCATCCAAAGCTGTTGCATTAGTTGGCCGTTGAACTGTGGCTCTCCTGTATGCCATTTAATAAAGTTGTTTGATAGAGGCACTATACAGTTTTTAAGAGCAGAGCACTTCAACTACACGCCTGCCAATTTAACAAGCGTGGTAGCAAATTTCTTTGAACACTTGATACAGCACACTTTGGAGACTCAATCGGATAAATCTACTGTTTCAACGCTGTGCAACTTGGATTATGAATAATCTGCAAGCATCACATGAAAGCTGGACTGGTGCATTAGCTGGGGGCCACGCTAGTTGCATGCTGTTCGCGGATTTTTTTATAAATTTTTTCGCCACTGCTCCTCACCTGCGACTTTTAATAAAGTTAAATCTCACGAGATATCTGGTTACACCCTAAAATGTCTGTCTCTTTCCTGGAGTGGAAAAAATGGTGTGCGTGCATGGGTGTAATTTTTCAACTAAGAGAGCCCTCCTTAGTGCCTTCTTGCAGGCTCAGTATTATGGTCATTACTGTTTATAAGCTACGTCGTTGCTTTGCCTGTGAAGTTCGAAACACAGTCGGTACTGCTTGCTCATGATCATAAGCTCAGAATTCAGACGCCATCCAGTATAACTTGGATAACTCAGAGACAAGTCAAACTTACAGATAGCGTTTATCTGCCAAGAAAAGTGTTCCGCTCTCCGCATAGAACAGGTAACACCCTGGGCTAGTATAGGTTGAGGCAGCTTTATGCTGAAAATTTGCTCCGTTTGGGCATGTACTCAGAGCACTACCAGTGATTTGTAATGGACTTGATTCCCACTTTCCGTATTTTGACGTGAATGATCTTCCCGAACTTGCCCATGCTGGTCAGCCTTGCTGAGCTAGTTAATCTCCGCGACCACCCGCCGAAGCTGCACAATTAACACACCGACTGGAATAAAACGGAGATCGTATGTCGCTTCGAGGTAACAAACGCTGGAACTCGCTTCCAGAGCAGGTGGTTAGATCATTTACGGTTGAGAGTTTTCAGCGCAAGCACAGCACTCGAGTTCTCAACTTTATGCTTCTAATCTTACCCACGCCTTGGTGCTGGGATTATTTAACTACATTCCTCTTCTCAACGACCGGTTCCGCTTTCTTACTTCACGTAACCAACCCCGAATGGAATGCTAGTACGGTATACGTGGGTAGTAATTGGTTGCGTGGGGTGTGGAGGTCATCTATGTCTTAGATTGGCCAGATTTCAAACAGCCGTACAGAAACCCGGTTCACCGATCTGCTGAAGAAAGGATATTCACAGGAAAATGCAACAGTTCCGGACTCACTTGCATTCTAGTATGAACCAGAGCCGTCTACCTAATCAGCACGTACCTCTTCTGAGCCATTTTACTACAAGTGAAGTCAGAAACGATCAACCCGTGCTACCAGTGCACAAGTCAGTTTTCTACTTTGTTTGGGCTTGCTATCTTTTTCTAGGTATCTTGTTATGTGCCTACTGGGTTTGTAGTGTTTATAAATTCTTCACATTTTCCTTGTAACTTCCTATTCTATCTTCCGTCAATTTTTGTACATTTGTTTTAACTCACAACAAGGTATATACTCTTCTTCGAATTTCGTTCGTCTTCTGGTCTCGGTGACGTTGTGCCGCCTTCGAGTGTTGTGTGTGCTTCGCATCGGTTGTTGGATCTCTATCTACGATCAGCGTTCTATTCCTCCGTTCGTGTCATCGGACAGGTTTGCTGTTTATTTTTTCACCTTTCGTAACCTGACCGTGAGCAATCGTGCTAAGGTCCTATTCACAG
>OX104064.1:29902059-30224742 GCA_944474145.2 Dicrocoelium dendriticum
ATATCTCTCCTGAAGCTGTTGTAATCAACAAGTTTGGCCTTTGGAAATTAGCCGGCTTCGAATTTTCTAAAGCTGTTGAGCTATCGGGAATGAATGCATCTTTGGAGTTCAGCGTAAACCTTCCAATTTGGCAGTCCTCCCTTACACCATATTGCCAACCTTCTTTGAGCACAAGCAGCCCCGAAGCTGTGCTACAGGTACGTTTTTTTGAGCACCGTAGCTTATTCCTTTAAAAGACGCTTTGGTATTAAGCTGATCACTAGACTCACCTGCTGCCGATGTCCTATATACCACCTGTCTCTACTATTTTTGAATATCTTTTGATGATTTCGCTTTTTGAAAACCACTCCTAATCGACTCAAGTTCACGTTTGGGGTAACTTCACAATAACCTTATTATCGTGGCCACATTAAATAAATGAGTGTCTTGATTATATTTCTTTTTCTTCTAACAGCCATCCGTTCTGCATCTATTTCTTGGCCCACTTCCTCTTCAAGTGTACTATTACCCCTTCCAATTTTGTTGTTAATCTACAGCGAAACCCGGCCTCTTTGCGTTCGTTCATCCGCCCCCGCTAAGTCTTGCAAACGCATTTGCAACACTAACGAGTAGGATTTTGGATGCGATTTTATTACTACTCTCCTCTCAGCGGCTCACAAGCCGGATAGTTCGATCACGAATCTGGACGAGCACCGGATGGCCATTTCACGCTATTGGGCCCGTCAATGGTGCGAATCTTCCAGCTCGATGAAGTACTGAACACCTGACCGCTAGCAGGTTGCACTACTGGCAAGCAGCTTACGCCACTGCGCCATGGGGAACGGTGGCAGACCTTCATAACTTGCAACCTCACTGGGCTATAGCGCAACCTACCTTCCACTGTCAGACATGTTACTACTGTTTAAGAGGACGGTGATTGGCCTCCAGATGTCACGACTTCCGCTTCGCAGCAGCCAGTATGAATGGCATTTGAAGACCGTGAGGGTGAATTTCTGATTACTAATGAGTAAGAAAATTTCTAATGGCTCATTGACGTAAACTTCTGGCAGGCTGCTGCAAGTCACTAATAATGGTAATATAGGCAGCAGCCTATCAAATAGACATAGAGTCAAACATAACCATGAAACTCACGATAACTAGATAGGTTGAACACCGTATCAGTATCATGGCACCTTTGACGTGTCCCAATAAGGCGAAATGATCTTCCGCTACGTTTGCGGGTTGTGGTTTCAACTATCTGGTTTGTGAGCTGCTGGGACGAATCGGTAAAATAATTCGTCACAGTCAGTTAGGGCGGCTTGCAATGTTGCACTCTGCGACCGATTTCGTTTTTGTTTGCACTCTTCAGATAGAGATAGAGTGAACGCTACTCGGTCTTGAGGTATGGAGGTCCTGAAGCATGACACCTTTGTCTCTACTCCGCCGAGACGCGAGGAACACTTGCCCCACAACTTTTGTTGATTCAGATACCGGTCCCCGGGGACCGAACTGACCAAACTGCATTTCAGTCTGCATCACTGTCCAAGTTGGAATTGTGTGTCGTGCAATCTAACTACACTACCGGTGCTTTGGAGCGTTTCACTTACTACGGGACGTAAGGATCAAAGCGTCAGTTCCGCTATCTCCCTACTATCCCTGAAAAGGCGTCCGGGAAACTCCTTTCTCATCTGAGCTATCTACTGTGACTCCAAACGCTTGGCTAGGATCTACCTAGTGCTGTCTCCTGAATTCCCCACGACAAGTGGGGTTTGCCAGGGATTTTCTGCTCAACTTGGCGATCGAAATGATCTTGAATGACTTTGTTCTTTCAGACTCTACTGGAGTGGAAATTCCGCCAGATAACCGACTGACAAACATAGAGTATGCGGAGAACATAGCTCTCCTAGGGTCTGACGCAGTGGATATGCAAGCCCTACTGAATGGACTGACGCGTAATGCTAACCGCTTCACCGTGTGCTCTGCACTTTCAAAGGGCAAAGTATTCTTGCAGTACTGTACCGATACACCGCCGATTTCAGCTATTAACGAACTGCCACTTGAAGTAGTATTTATGTCACCTCTGTTGGTCACATCATTGAGGATGTTGCTTCGCATATCGGTATGGTCCCTGTGGCATTTCAGAAACTCAACCATCTATGGAGACGACAGAATATCAGCCTATCAGTGAAAGGTTGAGTGTGTAGCTGTACGATAAGCCCAGCGTTACTGTATGTATCAGAGATCTAACCAGTTCGCGGTGAAGACATTAAACCATCGGCGTGTTTGATCACCGGTACTTGCGGGGTATTGCTCACATATGCTCGAAACATCGGGTGAGCAATGATGAGATCTGCCGGTTGATTTTTGCTAAGAATCCTTCTGGTGCCTCGCTTTAGTGTTTAATGAATCTTACTCGCTTATATTGGCTAGGTCAAGTTTTCCGTATGCCCATTGACCGGCTTCCTCGGCGTGCATTTTATACGCCGTGGCGGCACCAGGTTAGGCGATGCCACGAAATATCTTGTCCGTGAGGTGGCATAAATGTTTGAAAAAATTGTCTGGTGCATGTTCATTCAGGTGAGATGTGGCCTAGCAAAGCTGATCCGATCATAACGTACAGAGGAAATGCAAACTGAAATTACAGTACTGATGTACAAGACCAAATGTAATTCTTTTTCCTTTGATTCTCGCTTAAATAATTTCATTTCACAATGCTTCGTAATGACCGGCATTTGTGAATCGTTCAGATTCCTTTATGTGGAGTGTTGCAAGGACAGCAAAATAGCAATGATTAGAAAGGTAAGTAACAAAATGCACATGGACAAAGGGGATTATAACAATTCATAACTTTGGCATTTAAAATCGTTTTTAAATATATATATATATATATATATATATATATATATATATATATATATATATATGGTGTGTGAGCAGTAAACCGTTAAACTGAAAAGTGTCCCCATTGTGTACCATTTAAATCAGACAAACAACTTGCCTCACACTGAGGTCAAGATATGATAACATAGAGCGAATAGAATTTCGTACATAAATTGGGTGAGTGAGCATCAATAGTTCCACTTTTCCGTATGTCGACGTCTTACAGGCGCTCAAATCTTTCATCTAACTGGGGCACGGGGAATGAAGGACAAAAAAGGCTCTTCCATGCAACCCACTGATGTGCGCGCATGTGTTTCACAGGCCATCATTGGGTTTTCAGATTAAGTGAGAATGGAGTAAGAAGCATCATAGAAGAAAAATCAAATACATCACATTTATCCAACCTATTGATATCCTCATGTTTTCATAGGACATTATCAATTTGTGCACTATCGTAGCATGTGACAGTGTAGAAGGAAGAAATGAGATAGGGCTAATTAACCTAGGAAACGAAACTCATGATAGGTGAACAAAGTCGATCTACTTTGTGTCGACAGACTTTTCTCCACATCAACCGTACTTTTGTCTACGAATTCCGCACGTGCTTAGAGGTTATCAGCCCCGTTCTCATACACCGCCTCATCTGTGCAACAAACGCGAAACAATTCTTGTGTGGATTCCTCCCAGTTAGACACAGGCAGGCAGCCACCACACATCCAGCAAAGCGCCAGACGGCCGTTTCGTCCTATTGGGACTCGTCAGTAGCGCGCACCCGCCGAATCCTGCCGGATTCTAACCCACGACCCTACGCTTGCGAGCCAACGATTAATGTCACTAAGCCATGGGCGACGGCAGCAGACCGCCATGACTGATATCTGATTGCGATATAGCGCGGCTCATCCTCCACCGTCTTGCATGGTATGAATGTGCAGAGGACAGAACTGGCCCCAGAGCAACGACTTCCTTTGCAAGCCGCCACTAATCGTGGTGGCATGTAAGCTGCTAAGGCGACTACTACTTAATTGCAAGTAGTAGGGGGATTTCTTCGTTTTTGTGTAGATCCGTCACGTTTCTTTAATTCTTTTAACAGTTAGGTACTCTTTTAGTTGCATCTTAAATGTCCGAATTGTAAGTGAGCTTCTGATAGTTTAAGGCAACCGATTCCATAGCGTGAGACATTTATGTGTAAAGATGTGTCGTAGACGTGTGTACCAACGAGGTAGCTTTATCATCAGCTTCGTGATACCTTTCCATTTCGAGTATTTCTCTTGTGTCACTATCGGCGTGCTACTCTAGTGGTTTAAAATTGTGCTGTCCTTGATTTCAGTCTGCTACCTCCACGCTGAATAAAACTTCGCCTCGTTTCTTTCTCCACAGGGTCAAGCTACTCCGGCCAGTGATATGTTTAGTTTGGGATTGCTCATCTGCCGCCTATTCAATCGTGGTCAACCTATGTTATTCTCAGAAAATGACCAGTCCTCTTACAAGCGATCGGTCAACAATGTGAGTCGTATGCATCGATTTTCCACTGTTCACACCATGTAGTCGAACGTCGAGTGCGGGAGACTCCTATCGCTTCTGGTTGCTTACACGCGGCATCGTCGCAACTGTTACGGTGCTTCTTCTGTTCTTCTGATGTCTATGTATTGCCTGCTATGGAGACAATAATCAGCTCAGATTCCGTCTTATCGGAAATAGTCGGTTCTTCTTTCCATGCAAGTTTCTTGGAGTCACATACATCCCTTTACAGTTTGCTGAAGGGTGAATACAGCTGCTTGCTCTCCATAAGTAGACTGGTTGTTTGACTACGTTGCTTCATTATTTTGTAAACCGCACCGCGTTTGCACTAGTTTTGAATAAGTGAATCACTCCTATTTGTGTTGGTTTTCATAGTGAATCATGTTTCCGGTCTTTGCGCTCGCGATCCGACTTACAATGCAATTGGTTCCTACATGAATACTTTAAGTGGGCTTGACCCGGTTCACACGTTGAACCGCTTATTTTCGCAGCATTTTTTCTGATGCTGTCCATTCTTATCTGCGAGGCAAGAAACATCACATATTTGTCTTTGAAAATCTACTCCATAGGCTACTATGAACGGAGAAGGATATGCTGTAAGATGCTTTGGAAATAAGTACAAAACCCCGTCTTATAACCGGTCAACTAATTACAATGGTTTGGTTCTTCACCTTCAAGCTCGACAATTTGTCTGCTAGTTACTGATCGGACACATTTTATATGTCTCGCAACTAAACTGTGTACTTGCGCATTGCATTTTCTAAGATTTTGTACCCGAAGCTGGACCTAATGACCTTCCATTATCGTTAACTGTGCACACTTATCATCTCAGTTTTCATGGTTTAACTATTACTCTTGTGATTCTTTTCGATTTTAACGTTTATTTTGTGACAACGGTTGCATTCGTCTCAGTGATCGCTATAAGGATCTCATGTACCATACATAAAACGACACCGGTCATAGGGGTTACTAGCTGGGAGAATGCAACCGTGCTATTGGATGCGCCTGAGCCACCGAGGAGGTGTTTGAGTCCAGTCCAAACGATCGAACTTGACATGCAGATAGGATACGTGCTACTGACGAGTCCCAAGCGGACGAAACGGCCATCTGGTGCCTTTTCGGTCAGTTATTTGGGCTGTCTAGCTTAAAATGTGATCGCGATGACTTTATCTATAAATAAACCTCACCAACTAAATAAATTTTATGTTTCTCCACAATGCGAGAAGCTGTTCCCTAGAAGGAACAGAACAAATTGTTACATCCTTTTCATGCTATTGCCTAATATTTTTAATATGAGCACAAATTTAAAACCGAATTGTTTGGCTGGGTTATTTTTCCACCTGTCGGGAACCAGGATTCTTCACAAACACATGACAGGTGTTCGAGCGGGGAAGAAAAATGAAATGAAATGAAGGGGCTGTGGTCCGAAAATGTATATGCGTATGTTGTTCCTAATTTACTCAGGCACCATTGAGACTGTTCTCCAACGCGTTATCCAGGGATTAGAATGTTCCAAATATATTAATCGATTGTTGGACGTTTAACTGCCCACTAATCTCAAGCCTACAACTACGCAGTATATAGCATCTTTTGATATGTCTCGGAAATTTGTTCCTAATCTTTGAGTGGTGGACTAGCAAAAGTAGTTCACTTATTCCCGTAATAAATTTTAGAATCATGACCTTTATCATTGTTGCGGATCGGGTATTTGCTGCTTAAAGACATGTGAATGACGTCATCAGAACTATGCATCTGGTGGTTTATGATCTTGTAAAGAAAACATAGGTTCAGCTTCATTCTCCGAAGCCAGGCTGGTTCAGATCCAAGCTTATCGCTACGATCTCTGTATGACATCTTTGAGCAATAACCACGTAGCTTTTTCGTAGACCGTCGCTGTACTCTTTCGAGAGCGTACTGGTCAGATTTTCGCAGATTCGACTGGACCGCTGAGCAGTAATTCATAAAAGACAAACCATATGTTTTATAAAACCAGATACGGGGGGATTACGTGAGATAAAGTTGATTGCATCAGTATGCCATCGTCTACAAGACCTTCGAACGTCACAAGGTTCAGAGAAGTTGGTAACAAAATATCCCACGCCCAAGTCGCGAACTACCCTGCATGGCGAGATTTACGTGCCTTGCAATAATAGACTGTCTGGTGGTACTTGTCGTTTGTACGACTGAATATTAAACTTGTCCACGGCAAATAACATCTGCCACGGTTTGCACCAGGACTCAAGTGAAGTTGGGTCATCCTAAATGTGGCATACGGCTGCCTGGGTATTTGCACGTTCTTGTTAATAGACAACTTTAATATTATACTACTCGTAATATTATCAGCACCGTGCCTTGTTCTTTGGATTACATTTTTAGCATATATGAGAAAAATAAGTGGACTTAGAATACTCCCACTGGTGACTGCTCTCGATTTAGAGAAATCGTCATCGGTGTGCACCACCTGCTGTCTATCAACTTGATAAAATGGCAGCCAATAAAACGTCGGCTCTCCAATACCCATGGCCTACAATTTGTTCAGTAACCTCCAGTGAGGCACTCTATCAAAGGCTTTTTCATGTCCAGGAACAAGAGTACAACACTGTTTCCGTTGCCGTCCCGTAGCCTAGAGGTAACGAACTTGTCTCCTAATCTTGCGGCGCTGGTTCGAGTCTGTGTAGTGGCAGGACGAGGCTCGCAGTATCCTAGTCCACATGCGATTGATGATGGTTGCGCTGCAGCGAAGCCTCGGTAAGGCGTACCGCCGTACTGCTGATACCCTTTCCGTCGTCTATGTCAGCCGTTGTGGTTTAAGAAGTCTGCCTGGCATGTTACGCAGGATCGACTTTGCATGAAACCGTGCTGTGAGTTGCTGATGATGTTGGCCTTGTTCTTTTCCATTAATTTTGATATGATGGGTGTATGATGATAAGGCGCATGAGAGCGGCTCCACTTTTGTGTCCCGGGATAACAACAAGAATCTTTGTTGAGTAGGATATGCTCCGACGTTAAAAGTGAGTGTAAAGATGTTGAGCAAAAGCAGAGGCAAGTCGCTACCACCGCTTTTTGTTAAACAAAGTGGATTCCATCAGGTCCTGCATAATTCGAGGGACATAGGTGGGAGACTTGTCCAGTGATTTTCGCCATAGTAAGTTCCACTGTGCATAGACTTTCACCGATGTGCGGGATGATAAGTGTTGATGTGTGTGATAATTCATTAACCATTGATTTAGCAAAATAAACGCTGGACGGTTCACTAATATTACCTGGTGTATCGAAGTATGTTCCAACAGGCATGTTGATAAAATTGAAAGTTGCTGCTACCCGAACCCCGAGTACGGAATAGTTTTGACAATTCAGTTGTTTTGATAGGGACGTTCAAATCCTTATACTCGTCTTGAATGAGAGTATGCCCAATGAAAAAATGAGATCCAGAGTACTTTCACCTCTGGCAGGTTGGGAGACGTGTTACTGCCATCCCTTCATTTGGATACGAGAGATAAACTTTTGGAATTTCAAAGTAGCAGTTCCCATTGATCATGTACTCGATGGCAGATTGAAATCACTTCCGATAGACTCATGTATAAACGGTAGGCTAGCGGCACATTCAAATGCAAACGTCAAAAGTGCTAGGTCCTCTTGGCTGCAGTTTGGTGCGTTGTATATACATCGCACAAGTAGCTGCTGTTGAGTAACAGCTATCGTAAGCCAGAGTGCTTCTTACACGTCGTTCTGCACTGGGTTCTCGAATCTTGCTGCTGCGAGCGATTTTTCCAGCTCCACCTCGACGACAATGCAGATTTCTCATAAACTTGTCCTGTCCGACAATGGTTAACTGATTGTCAGACATGTCCTCATGGCAACAAGATTCAGTTATAAATATGATGTCAGGACTATTCACCAAAACAAATGGGCGTAGTGTGTGAACCTTAGAATGAAGAAAACGGATGTTACTCAAAAATATTGTGATAGTTGTGAGATGTGCTGAAGATTTTTTAGATTGCTCTTGGGTAAACTCAACCCCAGAGAATCTCCATGTTGTAGCATGATGAATGCACTTGGCACATATTCTGATTCCTCTTTGTGGACCATTGGTGCTCGCTTTGATTACCAACGGAGCACCATCCAAGCTACTGCTGGTTATCTACTATGTCTTTTACGCTTTCCGTGACCGAACTTCACTTTTTCCCTTAAATCTGCATTACACAGCGGTCAGACTCGCCTTACGGTCAATTCACATTGCTTGCAACTTAAAATCCGGTATTCCCGTAAAAACCTATTCACCTTCAAAATGTTCCTCCTCTATCAAACATTTTTATCAACGTTTGTGTTCTTTCTTTCGCAGGTTGCCTCTCTTGTCCAAGCCAAGCTGTCCAACATGCCCGAGAATTTAACGGAGTATGTCAAAATGATGCTCTCTGTTGATCCGACCATTCGACCGACTGCGTTACAGTTTTCTCGGGTAAGATTCAGTGATTGGCGGACTGTAAAATTCGTGCTTGATTTCTCCAATGATGCCCGCATTTTGACCCCACTTCACATATTCTACAACTTTCCGCTGGACTTGACCCGTGTCATTTTGGTCTATCACTGCTGGTTCGATATTCCATCTAACTTTAATCATAGATTTATGTGAAGTAAATAACTCCAAGTGTTTCTACACATTAGGACAACCACGAGCTTCAAACATATCTACTGCCTGTTTCCTCACATGCATGAACACCTGACGAAGCACCATGTGCTCAGACGATCATTGTATCAGCCCCCGTTGCGTGTGTTCAGAATTCTCTCCGTCAGCTGCCTTTTTGTCAGTTTCGTTGGTTGCCGCCTTTTTGTCTGCATGTGACGGCACAGATATTGGAAAGGACATCTGTTGATATCCACTGAAGAGCAGCAGTCTAATCATTTCGGTTCCATGATGAAAGGATGCACGAAAATGTCGTACAACAAAAACCGTACACGGAAAATTGTGTACACGAAAAAAATGCGTACAAGGAAAATTTTGCCCTCAGCGAATGGTGCACACGATATACGGCGAAAATGGAACTACACCATTGTACATAAACATGCAAATCCCCCATGACTCATTCAGATTACTCAACAGATGGAGTACTACTCGCCTACTGCATTTTGCCGAAACCTCAACGATTCAGTGGCTTCAACGCACTTGGTGTGACCAGATGAGTTCGTGAGCATTTTATCGTGGCATGGCCAAATATCAATCTAGGGCAGCCATACTCAACCGGAGCCATATGGCCCCCGGGAGGCCATGGGATGAGATACTTTTTTAGTGGACCTTGCTATGAAGAGTGGGTTGTGATAACCCAAATAACAGAATTCATTTAGAATTAATTTCTGTTAGTTTCTCTCCGTGCGCTAATGTCTCTCCTAGTTACTGCAGGTCAGTGAAATGAGTTACGCGCGCGCAAGTGCCTTTTTACGAAGGTGGGAAAGCCAGGCTGAGGCGACTTTCAGTTGCGGAGCTGGCATATCTCCGCCAAACTTAAGCAGGTTTCGCCGAGATCACCTCAAACATAAAATCACCACACGTCGACTTGGATTGCGCAACTAACACCCGATTCGTCCTCAGCCCTTTGAAGTAAATTCACAGTGAACCAACTGAGCTTTACTCAAGACACTGATGCATCTATTATGTAAACTGCAGTGAATCTAGCGAACTCTCTTCAAAACAGTGCGGCTGTTACCGCACAGAGTCACACACACTGAGTTTTCCTCAGGACACTACCACTGTATGACACTGGGTGCCAGTCAGCCTTTCTTGTTCGGGTCACCGCGGTAGCGATGGGTTACGCGTTTTTCGTCTCCAGTCTCAGCTAGCAATATTCCACTAGTCTGTATTTCTAATGATTATAACGTAGGGGTCTTATACAATTATTGGTGTGAAAACACATTTAACTGACATTTAGGATGGTGAAACTACCGTCTCACCTCGCGTGTACATCTGGCAGCTAAGTCACGTTAGCCCGCGGGGTTCCAAATTCGAGTGCCTACTCTGCGCGCTTGGGATACTATCTTACGTAAGGACATCCGGTTACTTTAGTGAGTATATATAACATAATATGTACATACGGATACTTCCCCTTATACTTATTATAATCACATGCCTTGCCAGCACGCCTTTGTCGCCATGTTTAGCAATAGCCGATGAAGGTCACTCTCTTCGTTGTTGGCTCTCCCATGCCGGTTTCTTAAACTCTCCGGCATTTTCTTCCATGTTTGTCTTCTCTGTCCTTCATTTTAGCTGTTATCACTGTTTGTTACAACTTTTCTGCAATGTATGTGTGTCTAGTGAGCACTGTCATTTTCTTTCATTAGTTTTCTTCATTGACGTTTGTCAAGAAGTTTTCTTTTGCCATTTTAGTCATCCATGATATTTTTAAAGTCATCCTCCGAAACCGTCTTCGGGTGGCCTCTAGCAGTGTTTCTATGCTTATAAATTTCCACATTATAGCCACCAACAGAGGTTTCAAGTATGCTTGCCAAACGTCTTTCCGTATAATCTCACGGTCAAACATGCAAAAATTTAATACCACCAATTGTTCATATTACCTGCGTGCGGATCTTTTCCAGTTAAGCCCCGCCACTAATCCAAAAAGAGCACGCGCAAAAAGTTAAGCCCCGCCACTAAGGCAAAAAGGGTACACCTGAAAAGTCAAGCCCCACCAATAGTGCAAAAAGGGCACGCGTGAAAAGTTGAGCCCCGCCACTGTTTGCCAGCTCCAGTGTACGTAATGCATGTGAACGTGGCGGGGCTTAACTTTTTGGCGGAGCTTAACTGGAAAAGATCCCTGCGTGCTTCGCCTTGTCGAATGATGTTATTTAATACCCATGTTATAAATCCAGTGGTGGGTGAACCAACAAGCATCAGCGCGCGACTGATGACTGTTCGCTTACGACTCGGAAGAGGTTTGTCACCTATATAAGCACGTACGGTCCGACCATGTTTTATCCTGATGACACGTGATCAATTATACACTCAGCTATCCTCCGTGATACGGTCTGTGCCGAGGAGCGACCGACTGTTTCTGCCGCGTGATCACAACGCGCGCGTTGGGCGTGATGCATCGGTGTGGACAGATGTTCTCGGTCCGCATGACATTGGTTCAGCGAATTCGAACGGTGACAGGCTGCTCTCACTGTGTGCCACTCACGGCCTGACGATGACGAACACTCGGTTTGCACTGAGTGGGAGTGATATAGCAACTTAGACACATCCACGGAGCGGTCACGCTCACCTGCTCGACCATGTCATCGTACGTCGGCTTGATATGCATGAAGTGCGTATGACACGTGTACTGCGTGGAGTTGAGTGTGGCACTGATCACAAGTTGGTGCGAACCAAACTGTACATATATTTTCGTAAATCTATGTTATCGTGACATCAACTTGCTGAGTTGTGTGGGCAAGTTGATTGCCCGAATCCTACTCAACCGCCTCGTCATTCAGGTTGTGGAACATAAGGTGACGGAAGAACAGTGTGGATTCCGTTCGGGTCGCAACACTATAGATATGGTGTTTGGGGCTCGTCAGTTGTAGGAAAAGTCTAGAGAACGACACCAGACATTGTACTCGCTTTTTGTTGATTTGACCAAGGCATTTGAAACGGTGAACCGCGAGGCATTGTTTCTGGTGTTGGGTAAGTTGGGTTGTCCGCGTAAGTTTGTAAGTTTAATTGAATGTCCGCACAATGGTATTCGGGCACGAGTGCAGCTGAGGGAAGAGACCTCGGATGACTTCGCAGTTTCCTCTGGTGTGAAACAAGACCTTGTCTTAGCTCCTGCCATATTTAATATTTATCTTCATGCAATAATGTCCTGTGTTTTTGATACAACTTGTGCTTATGGTGTTCGTGTGGAGCACCGTATTGATGGTGGGTTGCTGAACATCCGTCGTTTCTGTGCGAGAACCCTAGTCTGTGAGATAACTATCCGTATCTTGCTGTTTTCTGACGACTGTGCCTTCTTTGCGCAAAGCGCGGATGAGTTGCAGCACATGACTAGTGCTCTGGCTTCGACAGTGGCCAAATTCGGGCTCACCATCAACACAAGCAAAACTGTCTGTCTCTTTCAGCCTTCACCAGCGGTGCAGTCTTCACTATTGCCGCGAATCAGCATTGGTGCTGAAGTATTGGAAACCACCTCCCGCTTCTGCTACCTTGGGAGTTTGATGTCGACTGACCAGCAGCTACACAGTGAGCTGCTTATCCGCGTGTCGAAGGCAGCGGCGGCATTCGGGAAGCTAGAGTACCGAGTGTGGAACAACCATCAGCTTACCATTGGTACGAAGCTGATGGTGTACAAATCCATGGTGCTGTCCGTTCTTCTATGCGGTATTGAAACGTGGACGATGTACCGGCGGGATGTGCGATATCTCGAGCGTTTCCATCAGCAGTGTTTTCGACGAATTTTGCGCATCGGTTGGGGCGACA
The DNA here is from genome assembly GCA_944474145.2 of Dicrocoelium dendriticum. Lineage (NCBI taxonomy): Eukaryota > Metazoa > Platyhelminthes > Trematoda > Plagiorchiida > Dicrocoeliidae > Dicrocoelium > Dicrocoelium dendriticum. The sequence goes on from OX104064.1 coordinate 29,914,883, forward strand.
AAGTTGCGGACACGGACGTGTGGCGTCGAAGTGGAATGTGTACAGTGAACTGCATACTTTTGCTGAGACACTTGAGGTGGCTGGGTGATGTGTGGCGTATGGATTCGACGCGGATACCGAAACTATTATGTGGTCAGCTGAGTGTGGGGAAGCGGCATGCGGGGAAATCAAAGCTTCGTTACCAGGACATGATTAAAGTGAGCCTTTTGCGTCCTAATCTTGATTGCAGGTCATGGGAATCGAAGGTGGTTGATCGGTGTGCATGGCGTGGTCTGTTCACGAAGGCAGTTGCCGAATTGCGGGAGAAAGAACTCATACATGCAGAGAAGAAGCGGCAAGCACCGATGGGTTTTACTCCATCGACATCGAGCGCATTTTGACGTAGCACATGCGGTCGCGAGTGCCTGAGTCAGGCAGGCCTAGTGAGCCTTGGTCACTTGGGACCACCACCGAAGCGACGACGGGTCCTGCAGAGAACGTAGGCAGAACCTGCACAGCGTTTGTAGGTACGCTGCATTCGATTTACTAACCGCGTGCTTACATGCTAAGTCTATTTATTTCAGGTGGTGGGTTTTCAATTTTGTCCCAACGCTTTTCTTTCTCATATAATTGTCTACCTGTACTATCTTCTATAAACTTGCACACGTCGCTGAATCTTATCATCATTCCTCATTATACACGTCAGCTAAAGGTTGGAAACACCTCAGCTACTGTACCGCAATACATAAAGGAAAATGAAAATAATTACAATAGTTGCATGCCAGCTGAGCTACCAGCAACGGATAGGCATCGTTCCGGTAAGCTACCAGCAGACTACTATGCAAAAAGAAAAATTATATGTTTTACGCTAAGAAATGAGATCGTAAATGGAGGGGGAGGTTAAAAGGGTTGGGGTGGGACAAAGAAACTCAGCAGGAACGTCACTGAGGTCGGCTCCTTGCCATGTCAGCAAGTGTGTCCAGCCAAACGTGTTCATCGTCTTTTGTACCCCAGCCAGGGAGTCGTGACGCTCCAACCGAGGCCAGCTCCGAAGTGAACGCCTTCATTCCCCTGGATCAAGTCATCGCTTAGCCACCCCTCCTCTTCTTCCATCCACATCCCCGGTGAGCAGAGAACGCACGTCGTGGAAGTCGGTGGGCTAGCATACGTAACACGTGGCCGAGTCATCTGAGCCTGGTGCGCGAAATAACGGTGCTGAGCGGTTCAGTTCCTTTTTCTGTGCCGTAAACAAGGCGTCGAACACGCTTGTTACTCACGCGGTGTTCCCACCAGATGTGAGCCAAACTGCGAAGGCACCGGTGGTCGAACGTAACTAGCCTCTTCATGTCCGCCGATCTTAGGGGTCAGGTTTCGCTACTTTACAGTAAGGTCGAACGTACCGCTGCATTGTACACTCTACGCTTCAGGGCGAGAGTAATATCGCCAAGGTGCCTACCCACTACCTCCTCCATACTGGCTCCAGGAGACAGTTGGTCGTTGCTGGAGGGGACGGGGTGCACGGTCCTTGTGGCCGTGCTAGGCTCGAAGAGTGGTTCCATGCACTCAGTGTAGAGCGGGCTACGGTCCAGCCACCACCTTGTGTGCGATTACTTCCCAAATACAGCGTGCTTGTGTTTGCCTGTGAAGGAGTGTGGGCCGGCTCCGTTGATGAAACGTGGCTCCCATCCACATGCCTCCCGGTCATATTCCTTCGGGTTTACACTGGATATGGGGTGTGTGGTTGGAACTGTGGGTGGTGCAGCGCAAGTCACCCATGGTCTGTCTGTAGGCGCAGGCGTCCTCTGGCTGGTCACAGTGACAGGCAAATCCGTAACCGGATGCCGCCAACCATATATAAATGCAGTGGCGTAGCAGCTACTCTTGCCGCCCCGTAGCGGATGTAAACTTCCCGCCCTGGGGCGGAGATAAACTTCCTGCCCCTTCTGGCGGTTTTAAATCCGTAAACCCTCACAATTGCTGACAGTCTATAAGTACTTCGTTTCATATGACAAAGATATAATTTTAGTGTGCTGCCGTTAAGGCAGACATTTTATTGTCACAGTACATGTGAACAAGCGTTACAGATGCATTCATTGCGCATTGCTTTTGGCAGTACTATTGATTACACTATCCATCGTCACGTTCTCTCTCTATGTTAAGAACCGCCCATCCGTGAGTATTGTCTGGCTCAATGATGACTGAAGGTAGTGTATCATAAGCTTACGTATTGAGAATGCGCTCTCACAACTGGCAATACTAATAGTTCCGGTAAGAAATCTACGCAGCAGATTCCCCATACTGACATTTCTTTATGAGGCTTAAAAGCTCAGCAGGTCCATTAGTTTTGTCGTTTCATGAAGCTTTCACAAAATACTGCAATCTTCTCCTTTCAGCAAGGAATTCGTCTTCCATATTTTAGTTGAATTCACTAAGTGGATAATCATTGTTATCATCACGCAGATTTGACGGTGTAAGCAAAGCGTCTTTGTTCGCAAAATCATGAAGTTGCTGAAATGTGTAGCATTTCATCAGGCAAACTGTCTATGAAACACAGCGTTTCCCGTTTCAACTCAACATCAAATCCCATCGATGTATCAAACAATTTTTCACCGCCCATTCGTTTCTTTTGGCGGATTCGACTCTTTCTGCTTATCTTCAATTTAGTGTAGTATTTTGGATCCATCCGTTGCAATGTGCACTTTTTTCTCTATTCTGAAGAAGGCAAGCGCTTAACGCCGTAAGCTTGAGAGAACTTCGCTGCAGATCCAGCCCGTTTGTTTAGACATATCTGTGCAACCTTGATTTCTATACGAACAGATCCGTAAATTCTCCTAAACAAAATAAACGAAAATGACTACCGAGATGAGAATTAAAGATGCAGCTGATCTTACGACTGCATTTTCTCCTTACTCTGTGAAATGTTTCAGAGAAGTGACGAATTCCGAGTATTTCTTTACCATAATATTTACAGCACTTGCTCGACTAATCCATCTAGCTTTTACTGTCACCCGATACTTATACTGGTGACTTGAAACAAGGCATTCAAGTAATCTTTAGATGAAAAAAGAATGATAATAGCTGGTCCATCGTACCAAAAATATAACAAAATGAACCGTCTCAGAAGCTGCATGAACACAGAGAATGGTTTGTGCAAGACACAAATGTAGACTTTGAGCTGATTTCACAGATACGTCTCTGGACATCCATTTGTTTGAGCGCATAACAGCACCATTGTCAAATGCTTGGCCACGATAGCCGTCAATCCGAATTCCATCCTTCTCCGATTCTTTCAAAACAGCTCCAGAAATTTTCCTCTGCCGATTTCCTCTCGGTTTCAATGATGCTGAGAAAATGCTTCTCTACCACCACTACATTTTCATTAGTCAGATTTTTATGAGATACATCGGAACTGCTATCGAAAATTTAACAAACATACTTGCTTTCCTTGACATCTATGATGTTCTTTCTCACATGATTTACCCAAGTGCTCACTAATTCATTTTGTACGTGTGGCGACAAAGAAAGGGTGCTGATTATCCTTCCCAGCTGAACCACATCACCAAATGTTCGCGAAGAACAGGTTCATAGTTGACCAACTAATGTACACATTCTAAAAATCCCTCTATTTTTGGCCGCCTTTGTCATTCTGGATATCTTCTCGGTGACCACACAGTGTCGTGCTTTGCTTGGTGAGAAACCTGACTATATCAAATATTCTAGCTAAATTTCAGGCCACCACTTTTCTACTACATTTTGTCAAGTGCCATTCCTTCAACTAGTCAGATCGCTAGATCCTTGCGGTGGTGGAATAACTGGGCACGCGATTTGCTAGATTCGTGTTTACCTTATCTTGGATTTAGTTTCTAACAGACGAAAAACTAGACTATCCAGTTGAAAACATCCTTCAGCCGGAGCCAAACAGCACCTCTTTTGGAGGAGAATACACCGTACGTGTTCGCAATTTTTGCTCACCATTTCGCAAATCACAAAAACAGCTTGTTATTAACTTCTTAGCTTCATCTTTAGATTCGTTCCGGGTAGCACCACTTAGTAAATTCATTGTCGACATGCTGCATGACAGTAGACCCGAACCGGACAAGCATACTAAGAATTTCGTATATAATGTTAAGAGCCCACCGGCAGACATCCATATAATCAGTTGATGTGCTTGTTACCGTGAAAAAGTGTGGTTGAATCTCCAATAATTCATCAGTATTACATAAATTTCCCGCTGCATCCATTCGGTCAACATCACTTTCTGTTGCCCGCATATCAGCGTTTGTAGCACCAATTTCATCGTTAGTCACAATATGATTATCATGCTTCGTTTGTACCACTTCCGTCATGGAAGTAATTTCGATGAATTTACACTTGGTATTTAACAACCATCCGCACTATAAATGCCGCCCCCTGCCATATGTCGCCCTGGGCGGACCGGCCCCCGCATTCCCTATGCTACGCCTCAGTATAAATGTGTAAGAAAAATAAAATAAAAGCAGTATATATCTATGCAAATAGAAATTGGATGTTCTCCGCTCGAAAACACTGCACTACTATGACGCGTTTTGATGTTATTACATCTCCTCAGATAGAGTTAGCAGTGTTTTCGAGCGGACAACACCCAATTTCTGTTTGCATCAGCTACGGTCCTCGTGATCGAAAGACCAAGGTTCACTTTAGTGGGAATCGCGGTCAACCTTGAGATTGCGCGTCGCAATCCATCCACACAACGTATACTTCAAAATGACCCTCAACATTGTACAGTATATGTCTATGGCTGGCAGCATCCGGTTTCGGATTTGCCTGTCACTGTGACCAGCCACAGGACGCCTGCGCCTACAGAGGGACCATGGGTGACTTGCGCTGCACCAACCACAGCTCTAACCACACACCCCATATCCAGTGTAAACCCGAAGGAATAAGACCGGGAGGCATGTGGATGGGAGCCACGTTTCATCAACGGAGCCGGCCCACACTCCTTCACAGGCAAACACAAGCAAGCTGTATTTGGGAATCAATCGCACACAAGGTGGTGGTTGGACCTTAGCCCGCTCTACACTGAGTGCATGGAACTACTCTTCGAGCCTAGCACGGCCACAAGAACCGTGCTCCCTATCCCCTCCAGCAACGAGAAACTGTCTTCTGGAGCCAGTATGGAGGAGGTAGTGGGTAGGCACCTTGTCAACATGCACATCAAGCGCAGCCACACCGGGGATATCAAGCAACAGCCAATCACTTGAAACGACAAGATGAAATAAAATGAATCGAATAATGCATACAGACAGTTTCATAGCTCTTCGCTAAATTACCATATGATGTAAGTTGGTTAGTAACAAATCCGTGATAAGTAAGAAATGTCCACAAGCTACTTAAAAATGCTACAAACGCAACAAAGTTACCGAAGATAAGCGCAGTCAGCGTAAGCAACGTGGCCAGTTAATAGATCATTCAGGTAGGCAGAACAAACCAAATAAAGTGGAATGAAATTCATCTAGCTTAAAAAGACCTAGTTTAAGTGTAAGTTGGTTTAGTCCAACTGCATTGGAGAAGCATCAAGAATGCAACAGCCTCAGCATGGGGCATATATATATATATATATATATATATATATATATATATATATATATATATATATATATATATATATATATATGGTTTCTAGGGGAGAAAGCAGTGATACCAACATTAAAAAATTTAGCCATCATAATATAAGGTACCAGTATGACCACTGGAAATCACAGATTTGCTTTTGTTAGGCCTTGCGGATTGCTGAAATTTTGGTAATCACAGGTGGCTGGCCATAATGGAAAGGTCCAAAATGGGGTCACGGCTGAATAAAAGTTGAAAATGTCTGGTTTAGGGGAACGGAAACATGAAGGGACGCTTTTATTGTACGCATACAGGTGTCCCCCATATAGTGACACCGATGAATCATGCTGTTTGGGAAAGCGGGAATGGCAGCGCGTGTCGCAGTTGTGCGAAGGATCCGACCCGAGGTATTTTTTCGGTTCACTAAAACGTCTTGAACTGACAGTCCACATTTTTCATCGGTCGTCTAAGTGTCCAACGTTAGAAGTAAGTTCGATTACACTTGTGCACATCGTAATGAAACAAACCGGGTACATCTGTAGACTGCTAAACATTTTCCGTCCAAGCGATCTGGGTGGGAAATTTATTGTGTGGGCATCCTTCCGTGTGCAGTACCATTAGAAGAAAATGGCTATCGGTCATCTGACATGGTCACCAACCTCATCAAGCCAGGGCTACGCTAGCCACGAACTCGGTCTGATCGCACCAAGTGTGATGAAGCCACCGAATCGTTGAGCTTTCAGCGAAATGCAGTAGGCGAGTAGTATTCTGTCTGTTAAGTAATCTGAATAAGTCATGGTAGTTTTATGTACGTTGGGCAGTCGTTTATGTGCAAAGCGATCGAACTGGTGTATTCCCCTGTTCGCCGTATATCGTGTACGCCATTCTTCGAGGGTGAACTTTTCCTTGTACGCATTTTTTCGTGTACGCAATATTCCGTGTATGACGCTGCGGTATTTTCCTGACGCCTCAACTGTGCTTATGCCTTCCAGTCCGCAATATGTGGTCACATATTTTCACATCCTACATTTTAGTGGTCAATCAACTACTTGCAACCGGAAAGTAGAGCTAATAAACAATAACACTCATGGCGAATGGTTATCTTCACAGATCTATGGAGAAGCACAGTCAAGAGTGAGGCCCGAAGGACTTGGTGCATACGGCAGCCAACAAAAAGATTCATATCGAATTACCTTTCAAGCGTGACTTTACGGTGTTGAAGACCTAAACGCTTAATCTCTGCGTAACAGATAAATTACAGTGCTGCTCAAGTTGTGGTCGTTAACCTAACTCGTAACTTGCCGGTGCCTCAAACGAAGAAAGCTTAAGCAATCGGGGCCAACTCACACTGCATGTGCCAATTCGTGTGTAACTGTGGAACTAGTTACAAAGGCGAAACCGATAGGTCTTTGACTTTTCGAATAACGGAACATGGGCTAAAGTAGGTTCAATGTAAAGTTGATCACCATCCTTGGTCCCTTGAAACTACGCGCTCGCGCAGTCCGTCAGGTTCCTCATTAGGTAAACCCCTACCGGTCGCGCGTCATCGGCTAGAGCTTGGATGGGCGTTCATAATGGTGTTGCGTCTCCCTAATCCCCGCTTCTTCCGTTTCACCGGGCTGTCTGGCTAAGCTTGATGAAGCTGCTCTGTGTGTGCAAAAATAATTAATGGTCAGCTTAAGGTTGCCATAGACATTGGGTGTGGAACTTCCGTCATTCACTTTGCACCTCATGCTTATTTTGTCACACTCATAGTTAGGCATCTATTCGTATACCGGTTATTGCTCATGGTACTGAGGAAACAATATGTAATGCATGCATGTACCAGCTTTCGCCTTATTACCACGCTTTTCAGGCACACAAGTAGTTTGAAGGCAACAGATTGTCGAGGGGCCAGTGTGGAAGCAATTCGGAAAACACATCTTACCTGCCAGCCAACGGAGAGATGCTATTTTCAAGTATCGAATAGCTCACATCGAGCCTCGACATAAAGCTTGGATGTGGTGAATGATACGACAGACTTCTACTTCAGTTTTACAGTGTTAGCCGAGCTTGGCAGTTTGATTGCAAACGTTTTATCCTCATTCCGTATTACATCATCTGTGCAGGAATGCTGGCAGTTTCGTAGTAGAAGCTGGTGGACGGTAAATCCAAGGACGGATGCCGTAAGCCACTAGTTCCTTTTCATGGGCTTATTCTGTTATTGAATTTGCTTTATTCTTATTCGTTATTCGATGAATAGGTCGTTTGTACGAGACGGATATCCACGCAGTTTCCCCCGTAGATGCTTAGACCATAAACCCACCAACACCAATCCCACGTCAATGATAAAGAAAATGCTTGTTTTACTGTGCATAAAAAAGGTGTCTGAAATGACCGCCAGATTCTTCAGACAACAGATTATCATGGTATCTCACATGTTGACCACCACTATGAATAAGACAGTCAGGACCAAGAGGAAAACGTGAGGCGCAGGATCGGTGGAATGTCGTGTACAAACTAAATAACGGAACTGGCGAAAATCGCCATGTGAGACGAGCAGCAACGAAGCTCTTGAGGAGGATACAAGAACACAAAGGGGCATATAAGAAGCATTATGTGTCCTCACCGGTTTCAACATACTTGGATGAAGAAGAAAACTGCTTCGACTGGAGGAAAACATAGGTATTGATTCAATTAGGAACGTAAAATGAAGGGTTTCTCGAAATTTAATTGCCCTCGAAGAATTTCCTCACCACTACACATAGCAATCCATCCGATTTGCTAGCCACTGAAGCAGTGGGAGCTCAGGCTGATTAAAAATAGCAGTTCGAATAAATGCAATCCACCACGCAGACAATGAACAGAACAGCCAACATGGTCCTAGATTGCCAAGCTCTATCCATTGTACCAGTCAAGGTGCGAACGCCCCATCCAAGTCCCAACACTATTTGTGCATTCTATGGCAGTGACCCAAGCACAAATGTGGAACCAAACCGATAATCAATCAGAGCAGCACAACAAAGCTAATAGTCCCTTAAGTTTATATAATGAATGGAGTAGTAGCTGACTGCATTCGTCCTTGGATTTGCCTTGCACAAGTTCCTGCTACGAAACTGCGTACACCCCCTGCACTGATAATGCCACCACGAATGGTGACAAAACACTTACAATCGAATTACCATGCTCGGTGAACACCGCAGCAATTAAGCAAACCACCAAAGCTACCAATATTCTAAGTAATTTCGACTATTTCTAGTTCTTCCTTCTGGTTGAACAATACTGAGCCTTTCTACTCTGGCGCTGTGTTTCAGTGTTCGAGCCTACTTATGTAAATTGTGATCCATCCGGGGGTTGCGTGTCGCTAGTTAAACACATCGCGAGCATTTAAACCCCCCACTTAAAATTTTTATCATTGATTTGTACGTATAAGCTCATAAGTAGATGTGTTATCGTCTCAACAATACGCTACTTTTTGGCGCTTCTGCCGATGCCACAACTGCATTTCTTTACTCATAACCGGTTCTCCGGCTTTTTTCGATGGTTTTGCATAGCTTACATGATCACGATATGTCCATGCAAAGTCACAAGCACTTTATTTCGTGTTAGAGACGCACGGAACTTTTCTCGATAAAAGATCATTACATTTTCTTAGTTAAAATCGTCGACCTCGGTAGGCTTTCGTTCCCCTTCTCCCTTTTGTCGCTGAGCTCCTATCTTATTGTATAACCTACCCGCACGGTGCCTTCAGAGTACAACTTTACAATCTATCCCTGCCGATTGTTTGGTTGGTTTCACTTCATAGCCCACCTTACCGAGCCCAGTCTATTGTGCTCATCATGGTTCTACGTAAAAGCACAGTATTTCCTTAATCATTGTTCTACTCCTCATTTCACGCTCCTTCCACTGCTGTGGCGCATCCCGAGTCCACACTGAACCAACTTTTCATTCTGTCGTGGTAACCATGTATCAGTCATCACTATGTTCCGTTTACGGTGACATAAGTACCAGCCTTGATGTTATATAATCACGACGAGCGTTTCATTTTATCACCTTGGGCATGTTATTTTAACCAGTTACAGCTTGGATCACGTTCTATGAAAATTTCTTTTCTGAATCATTTCATTTCAGGGAAACTCAAGAGTAGGACTGTTAAGATTTCACTAGAAAAAAAGGAAGGCATCAGCAGTACACCGGTACGCAGTACCGACGCCTCGCTGACGCGCAGTCACCACCAGTTGCACGTGGGCTAAGGATACTGCGAGGGTCGCCCTATCTCTACGCAGGCTTGAACCCGCGCCGCCAGATTACAAGACATGCTCCTTACTTTTAGGCTACGGGCCATTACTCTGTGACAGCTATGCCATTCTGTTTTGGGCACAAATCCATCGAGGATACGCTGTTGTTTGATGAAGCCCACCTTTAGTCGCATATATTTCATTCCGTTGAATTGCGCACAGTCCTCCTAAAAACTTTGCTTCTGTTCGATGTGCCATATACAGCTTCTGACACTCAAGTTGACCGTCAGCTCGGCGCCACGATGTGACGTAAGGTCATCCTTTGCACCAGACAGAACTGAGGCAGATAACCTAGCCAGTTCATCGCTGTCGCAGGGGACCTTAACTTGGTGCGATGCTCTAAGCTCCTCTAGGTTCTTTGGGGCTGCTCGTTGTGCCATTGCTCTCACTCTTCTTACTTAATACTCTCAAACACCTCATTGTAATGGCTCACCTATCTTCGACAAAGTCGGATCAGCGAAATTCATGTCGGCCTTCTTCAAGATTGAACTGGCTGCAACTTTACGTTCCATCATTCACTTAAAGGGCGGATTACATCTATACAGCTTGCAACGATAGTCTTCTCTGATATGGAGGTTGCTCGTGCTTAACTTCACTTCGTTTAAGTTCACTCTCCATTCAAAGGGTGTGCTGAGCTAATTTCATACTTTTCGGATCCCTCTTTATTCTGTGTAGGTTTTCGAAACTGCAATCCCCTTTGGTGGCAGTAGGCAATTAAGCGATTGCCCAGGGGTGCAGCAAATATCGCTGGGTGCACTCAGCATTGCTGGGTAAAAGGTAGCCATGGATGCTTCCATTCGAATACGTTGAGAATTCTTCTGTTACCGTCCCTCGCTAGCTGGTACTCATTTCTGGCAACATCACCAAGTGAGTACTGTTGCATCCAGCCCGTTGATATCTTCCATCAAACTTCCGGCTGTTTCACTGGACTCCCTGTTACTCTTGAGCCTTCTCTGTTGGTTTGGTCACATCCTTATGCCTCTCCGTTGGCCACCTTCTGGTGCATTGTTTCACTTCACTGCAGTAGGCTGGGTAGCGTCGCGAGAGAACAATAGCAAATATGGCAAAGTAGCATGAAGCAGGTCTAAAGACTGATTCGGTTTGGTTCAGTTCCTCTTCTTGGATGTGACCTGTGTATCGGTTACATCAGTAACCGAGGCCCCTATCCGGATATGGTGCTCTTGCCGTCCTACCCCTTGTGCTAACTTAACTCTTCTATCGGACGATTACAACGACACTTTGTTTACCCTGGTTTACTCTATTATTCTGTTTACTATTCTCCTTTTCCCACTTGTTTAACACTTATCGCTATGACGATCTGAGTTAGTCCAACTGGATTTACCGCTTTTTGTTACACGGATCGCTGTTCATCAATTGATCTGAACTGAATCGAATCAATTCTACGTGGGTTGAATGAAAAGCTTTAGCCTCATAAAAGCTAAACGTGATACAGAGTCTTCGATGCTTTTATTTTCTACATAATCACCCTTAAGCACAACATACTAGCTCCAGCGGTGCTGAAGCGCCTTTAACCCAGTGTAAAAGAACTCTTCAGATTGCCACTCTAAAAACGCTTCTATGGCTTCAATAACGTCACTGTCGTTGAGAAAATGTTTGCTGGTTAAAGCCATTTTCAAGTTTGGAAATAGGTGGAAGCCAGAGGTTGCTAGATCTGGGGAATAGGATGAGTGGGGAAGAAGCTGCAAGCCGGAATCTTGGATTGTTTTCTGAGCAGTGGTATAGGTGTAGGCTAGAGCATTATCGTTGTGGAAAATGACTCCTCGTCAGCATTTCTGGCCTCTGCTTGATTTTTTCTTTGACATTTCAGAAGCGCACAGTATCACTTTCCGGTGGTGATATGGCCTTTTTCAAGGAAATAAATCATCACTACACCTCGGGAATTCCAAAATGCTGACGATGTAAACTTGGCCTTTGGGGTGGGAGATGATGCACACTTCCATTGCTTTGATTGTCTTTCTCTTTCTGCTTAAAAGTGCTGGACCCAGCACTCATTCATAGTGAGGAATCATGCAAGCAAATTATGGCATTTGCCTCGAACAGTACCAAATTCTTTGACATCACTTGTTGAGTGCGCTTCTGCTCAGAAGTCAAAATACTTGGCACCCATCGAGAGGAAAATTTCAGAATGTTATCTGCCCGATTCTGGGAGATGCCCAACCTCTGCTGCCGGACGAGTTGTTGATCGTCGATCTTGCTTGATTTTCTTTGGTGGTAGCGGTTGCTGGTCTCTCTGACCTGGACTCATCTTCAATACTCTCCCTGCCGCGCTTAAACTCTTGCACCCAACGTGATATATGAAGGGGCATTGTCATACAATGGATTGAACATATCTTGGTGGATTTCACATGGTGACATTCTGAGATAGGAAAATTTAATCACTGAACGATGCTCTAATTTCTCCATTTTCATCAAATTACAGATCCTGTTAAATTTAAGAATCTGCTGAAATAAAAGTAAGAGGTCGACATATGAATTTGTATACTATGAATAAGGAAAGGTGGTAAATTATAAAGAAACATTATTTGGTTTGCTTGGCTATATGATTACTGTACCAGGCTCAAAACTTTTCATTCAACATACGTACGCTGCTGACTGCGATTTGTATCCCAAGATTGTAGTCCGACTATCTAGATGACTCGTTTCCCGTCCTTGGATTCGACTATTTGTTTCTGCTACTTGAGAATGGTTGTTCATTGTGACTCCATTCACCGATAGCCACATGAGGTTGTCCCACACACACACACACACTAGGGATGCGACGGTTACTTTTGTTTGAGTACTGTTTGGCTAAGAAGCTTGGCTCGCTTGACGACCAATCTCTTGCTTGCATATCCTTGAGTTTTGTACTCTTCAGATTCATCTTCAAACATCCGTTTGCGATGCGAATGTTTTCGTTTCAGTTGTCATCGACACATTTAACAGTTTTCAACACTGAACCCCTGCAGAAATCTCCTATTTGAACTTTCCATTGTCTTCCCACGCGACGCAGGACTTCCTTGCGAACTTCCAGTTTACCTCCTCTGGTTACCTAAGTTTAGTATTAAATAAACAACCCCACCGTGATTATTTTGAACACGATTTTATATAAAAACCCTCAGTGGCATGTCGATGAATTTGCAATTCTTCTTCCCGCTCTCTCTCAGACACCTTATTTTGACGACGCATCCATGTCGGTTCTCCGAAGCATTGACAACATGTACCAGTTGGACAACCTCGCTCGATCACAACTATACAAATCCTTACCCTCCACAATTCACACTCTTCCCAAGGTAGGGGATCTTGTGATCGTTTCGCTTTTGCCGCTTATCCTTTTGCAAGGGTTTTTCCCTCCACTGCCTATTCGTAGTAACCTCAGCCTCATTTATACTCGTGTCAGTCACATCATAAGCTGCTCTTCCTCTCGCGAGAAGCGACCTTTAAGCTAACAAAGAATGTACATTCTGTCGAATATCCTCTTTGGTTGATTCGAGGAGTATTTTCGTATTTTTCCTTATAATTTAGTATATAGTGAGCAACATGCATTTGAAATCGTTCTCGGAGAGCTTTAAATGCAACCATTTTACATAACACGTATACTTTACTTCCCTTTGGCCATTTCACCAACGCCTAGGGTTTTGTCAACATGGGGTTCTTTTTATCGGGAGATGTGGAATCATTTGATAGCCACGTTATTTCATGGATCCATGGATGCACCTTTACACATCTTGCAAAACTGGTTATCCCTTTTGAATAAAAGCCCAGTAATGTCCGTATCATCAACCCAATGGTTTTCCGTCCCAATAGAGTCATTTTTCGTCCCGCCAGCCATCGACAGGTGCCATAAGGCGATCGTGTTTTCAATCTTTATCGAAAACCTCGTCTCTTTACGTTACTTTGCCCCGATACCAGCGTTGAACCCATCGTTGCATGTGTCTTGCTTTGTTTTCCCAACCTGTTGTTATTTGCATACTGCAATGGGCGGTCTTTTTCCTCTGTGATTTATCGATTTTCTCCCCGTATAATATGACTCTTAATAAGGCTCCTACTTCTCTGTGTGACAGAACTCTAGCTTTCGGAGTGCCACTTCTTACTGATCATAATGATGTGACTTGTCGTTTTAATGGTATACCTGTAAACGTTTCCCCTTGATTGTACGAGCTACAACCATACTTTCGCCTTGTACACGTATTGTCCCCGCGATTCTAAGTTTCACCTAAGTTGGACACTGATTAAACACGCGTACTTCCTTGGGATTTATGTTTTGTCTGCTGTTCCTATGCCTTATAATGACTATGACCACGTTTGCCCTATTTATCCACTCGTGGTTGTGTATGCTGTGAAACTATGCCCGGTTTCACCATATTAACCTCTGTATCCGGATATCTCACATATTTGGTTCTTCTCCCGTATTGGCGCATCTGTTGCTGTCCAGACCACTTTTGCTTCTACCGTAGTCGTGATATGGTTGTGCTATGAGGGTGCGTTTTCTTGACTGCAGATCAACCAAACCTCTTGGCTGGTGGTCGAGACAGGAATTCGCTCATAAGATCAGAACACCCTGAGGCCGAAACGTCAAAACCAGCTGATTCCCAAGGATCATGTGGAAACAGGCAGCAATTGAATTGCTCAACAGACTGGTGTTGACCTAAGATCAACCTACTTGATCAATCGGACTAGAACTATTAGCGGCTTGTTTCAGTACATTTCGAATCACATCTTTTTGTGCAGTAGACTAGCTTGATGCGTTTCTGCCTTTTCGTTCTTCCTTTGCTGAGAGTTGGTCTACTCTAGCAGTCCGACACAACTGGTTACTCGCAACTACAGGTATGAAATTAATTGGAGAAATGTCTTAAGCAGTTCACTTAACCGCGGCTGCTGATGGTTTTTTGTTTCCACTTGTTGCCACCAACAATGGCATGTCGATCGATCCATTGCGTCTGCCTTCACAAGTTTCCGTATGCAGTGTAGATTTCCGTCACCCAATTAAGCTTTAGCTATCTAACCTGAGAATCTTCGTGTTCGCCAAACTCATCCCACTGAACTTTTCGTCCTACTTTTTCCGCTTCCTCTTTCATCCACGTTGCAGCGACTGTGCTTGTTTCGAGTATTTCCACAAATCGTGGAGGATTTTTCCAATGTGCACATGATTCCTTTCATTCTCCCCGCGGTGCTTCACATCATGGACATGGCGACGCAAGATGAGTGTGTTCAATACATTCTCCCCCGTCTCATCCCCATCATGTCATTAAAGGAGCCCGTTCAGGTATTTGATGCTATTTTTATGTGCTTTTTGGTGTGCTCACAGCATACGCCGTCTCTTCGTGCACAATTTCCCTTAGGTCTTACAGATGCGTTCCGTTCTTGTGTCCGTTGCTACTTTATATACATAGTTAGCCTAGGGCTTTTCTTATTCCGTATTTGGGTCCCACTCTCTCTCTGATACTGACGCAGCACTTAACATCTGCCATCCATCTTACAATTATGTATTACCAAACCTATAATTTGTGTTACCCGAATTATCCACCATTCAATCGCTACCTCGAGGATAAAAATGACGGGATTGTAGCTAAAGCAACCGCAAATCAATGGGTCGCTTTGCGTTTCTCCACCGCGCAGGAGCCGGTTTTTATGTTTTACCGCAGCCCTGACTAGTATACAAAGGTGCCAACTGGAGTCGAGCTATTTGTCACCAGTACTAATTACTTCATCACGTGATTCTCACCTTCTCCTTCCAACTGCACTCGACTTGTGCACATGCCGGCCCGTGACCTACAGGATCACAGGCCTCTTTTGTAATCCGAGAGTGCAGGTTTGAGCCTGTGCAGGGGAACGGGCGACCCTCGCAGCAACGGTAGCCCACGTGCGACTGTTGGCGGTTGCGCGGCAGTGAAGCGTCGGTACCGCGTACCGACATACAGCTGATGCCTTCCTTTCTTTCATCCCTGGTATCCGCAATATCACAATATTAGGTGCAGATTCCCGAAGATGATATTTCTGTATAAAAACTCAAAAGTTCACAGGGTCCATTGGTTTTGCCGTTTCCTGTAGCTTTCACCAAATACTGCAGGTCAAGCACAATAATGATTTTCATCGCTAATCGCATATTGATACATGTCCCGACTGAGATGTGTGTGAAGGCCAGACGATCGGCCCAGAGTAAAGCGCACATCGGCTTGCGATGGAATGGATGGTCGTTCCGAGCTATGTGATAAATGTGAAGAAAGTGCTTACAATGGGGCAATACTAATGCGTATATTTCTCGATTTTGTGGGTGACCATGCCTGAGTTAGGGACAGAGCATTAGTACAGCAATTATCCTTCTCATACTTTAGCGAAACATATTCTGGAGCGTGTCATCAAAACGCTCTAACCACTTAACTTGTTGTTGTTGAATTTTATGTAATATTTTTCCTTACTGGTTCTAGATTCCTTGGTCCATCCTGGAAGAACTTATTTTGTGATTTGCCTGATGAACACATGCTAAGGGATTACAGGGAAGAATAACGTTATCACAGGATTGGACGTCGACGAAGGGTTCGTTGAGCGAGACGAATGTCTGACAGGATAAGGCATCCGGATTTCTTGCAGAGTTACAATGGATAGAAACATGCATACATGGGTTCGGTGTAAGCGGAAAAATTACTTTAGACTTTTGATCGACGCGTAGAGCCTCCAGTTCAAAGCAGAACAAAGGCGAAACTGGATTAGAATGCTCTAGATTTGAATATCACCTTCACTAGGGACAAACCTTACCAATGCCCGCTCAGCCCGGAAACAACCGAGTCTTCATAAGGCACACAATGAGAATACAAATAACCCTACTTGCGACTGTACAGACAGATCACGAAGACCAGAGTCAGCAAGCGCTTATATTGGGCTATAGAACCCTTTGCATTATGTCTGTCAGCAGACTTTATATATATTGCAGTGATGTGGCTGCTGCTAACTACCTTACGCGTGACAATACATTATTACGTTCACGGGTAACTACAATGGGGAGCGATGTGAAACGGGACAGATGTGTGCAAAGACGATAAGGGATAGACGACAGACAGATGTGAGAGATGACGCGATGGTGTTTTTGTTATGCAGAGCAATATTGCAATATTCAACTAACGGCTTATCTGGAAATTTAGCCATTTACACCTCGTATCGAACAAACATCTGTACTAAAAATCCCGCCTCCTGTCACATGCCTCCCGGAGCGGACCACCCCGGGTAACCGCAAAGATCACCATCTCGTCACTTTTGTTCTGCACCCCCAGAGAGTCGGCCTGTAGCCGCCGAGTGATTCAGGCATCTGGCTTCCAATCGTATGTCGCAGTTTCGAACCTGCGGGCTCCCTTGAAATATCCCAACCCGTTTACAACCCATGGTGGTCATGTCGCAATGAAGCGTCGATACAAGGTTCCGGGCTACTACCGACACCCCCATGAATCATACCCGGTAGTTGAACCATGTGTACATCACCCTGTCGGCACGTATCTACGAAACCCATTATATTCTATTTCAAAATATCAATAAGGAACATTTTGACAGGAGAATCTGAATTCAACTATTTCGCGTATTTCCGTCAGCCGTTTACATACAATTAGTGGAATAGTTAGGTTGCATACAGAGACATTCAAGGTGTAACGTCATTGGTGAGTGGAAAACGGTCACAGTACATCTGATGCTGGCCGGCATTCCGCTTAGATGAATCTGGCCACCAGTCTCACCAAGGCAGGGCGAGGCTTGCGACGAGCTCGGTCTGTTTACACAAAGTGGGTTTCAGCCGCCTAATTGCCGAAGCTTCAGCGAACTGAAACAGGCGGGCGGCGCTCTGTTGCTTGATTATGCTAAATGTTTTACGAGGGTTTTCACACTTGGGACAGTCAAGTATATGTTGGCCGATCGAACTGGCAGGTAACTTCGGACCGTTCGCGACCAGGCTTCGCGGAATCTGCTCGCAAATCCATGTGGACAGTCTCCTCTCAGTTCGGTCGACGTACTCGCTACCACAAGTACAGTGAAACAGGTCAATGATTGAAGCGATAACTCGAGAATCTGGCTTGTCCAGATTGGATTTAAACAGCAACTTCTTACCTTGGTGCAAAAGCACAAGCTCAGCGGCGTAATAACCCTTTTATGGATTGACGGAGACGGTATCGGAATCTCCTGTCATTTTGATGGTCTTTAAATGGTAGCATTATGAACACTTTTTCCTTAGGGACGTCGGGCCCCCGTTCGTTCCTAGTTTTCGCGTTCGCCTTTGTGTGCCGTGCTATGAACTTCTCAGCATATCCGTTTTCACGTAATGTCGAGAAAACGCGTTGCAGCTCATATTCAATCGTTTACTCGGAGCAGATCTAGAGAGCTCACGTTGACGGGGTACGAACTAGGGCCGGCCAGTATCAGATGAACTTTGACTGTTTACCATTCACCAGTGACGTTACACCTTGAATGTCTCTGTATGCAACTTAGCTATTCCACTAACTGTATGTAAACGACTGACCAGATTACGCGAAGTACTTGAATTCAGAGTATTCTGCCAAAATGTTATTCCTACTTACCATCTTGAAATTTGTGAAGGGTAAGTCTTGTATGAAATATTACTTTCATCTGACTAAGTGCTCTTGTCTAAATTAGTTCTCTTGACTATTTTCCACTTGCTTTGTGATCCATTGTGTCATTTTGATTAGTTCATATGAAGTCCTCTTCCTACACCACCACCGTAAATTGTTCTGATTCCAGATTATATTGGTGTTGCTGCAAAATCTGCGTGTGTTGTCGGAGAAATTTCCCCCAAACGAATTTCGTCTTCATGTCCTCCCTATTCTACACTCGGCACTGGACACCGACAATCGAGCCGTACAGGTAAATTTATGCATACCATTTTTTCCATTTGTTGTGTCCTCTATTCTGCACACCTCCATGTTCTGTGATGGGCCACCTGTGTGCGAAAATACCATGTGTGTTTTCAGCCGATTGGAGCCCAGACAAACTTGGTTCCTCTTGCGATGTGTTCAGGCATCTGATAGTCATGTGTCTCAGCCTAGTTCTCCCAGACTGATATGACGACCAGGCGGGTCAGCTGACTTCACATGTTGGTGTTATCGAAAGTATATGACGCTCTTATGGTACTCGTTCACTCTCATGCGACGAAGCGTCTGATTGTAGCTATTACATCCACCTCAAACTTTGTCAAATGTATGGTTAACTGAAAGAATACAGTGCATTTCATGCTCTATTGTATTTTCTGATTTGCTCGTTACCACTTCTTGACCTTGCATGCTTTGTAATGATCCACCGCCCTTTCTGAAGTTGTCATTCACCAGGATACTTTTTCTCTCTCATTTGGTGGCGTGTTTATGGATATTACTTGTTTTACACTGCTTCTGCTCTGAGTCATCTATTTCAAGTGATAACACGTAGATTTCATTCACAAGTATCCAACATGAAGAATACCCTATCAGAAGTCTGCCACCAGACTCCCATAAAAGTTGTAAACGATCGTTTCGTCACTTCTGTACTCGATTGGTGCTTTCCTTCCACGTGAACCGGGTCACCAATCGGCGTTGTTCGCTTCCAAGCTTTGCGTCTCGTCTTTTGGTATATGTCATTTAGTTATTCGTACTTTTATTAACCCCATTCACTTCCGTAAGGTGAACAGCTACGCATTTCTTTAGGTGTATCAATTCACCTTGACTCCGGTGGGACTTGTTGTTATGGGTCCAAACAAGTTACAACTGCGTTTATTGTCGGTAGTATCCCAGTACCAAGAAAGTCAGATGGTAACGGACCAATAGCGGATTATACCGACATCCCGATGGAAGAAAAACGCTTGGAAATCTCAGATATATGTACACTAAAAATGGATACAGATGCACCGCGCGCCAGGCCGTCTTTAGGAGAGAGTTCGTAAATGAGTGAAACTTTCAGTGGTCAGAGCTGATGCATATGGTTGATGATATTTGCCACAATAAATGACCGTTATCACCTTTGTATTTTGTACAGTCAAACCTGTTTAAGCCGACCACAAGGGACCGACAGAACGGTCGCCTTGGACAGGTTCATACATAGGGATATTACTCATGGGAGAAAACCTGGGGATATTTTTGGCTGTTAAGCCATAGGCAGGTGGTCACCACAGCAGGTTGGACTGTAATCTTTACCCTTTAAACTGGCCGCATGTTTCGTGTTTTGCTGTTTGTATACGTTCGTCTTTTTATGCATCTCTTCCCTGTATCATATGGTCCATCCGAAGCTTTGACCGAATAAACTAGTATACTGGAGGCTGTGATGGGGGCTGGAAATGCTGTAATGCCGATCGAACGTCACAGGCCAGACCGATAGGGAGTGAGCATGTTGCCGGAAGCAGATTGGTCAGCCAATCAGGAAATAGTTGGCCCGTGATCGCTTCCAGCCTGCAGCCATTCACTGAACGTGCAAGTGACCAATCAGGCGTCAGCAGGCGAAGGAGCGCATACTCGTGCACCCTTGAGCCAAGGCTTGTGACACTGGACTGAGGGATGAAGCCCGCGGGCCCAATCCCGCCAATAGTACATCCACTAAGAAAGTCAAAGTGATTTTATGCAGAGTGAACGTGGTGAGCAAGCATAAACCCATGGAAAAGGAGCCAGGGACATAATGCAAACAACAGGGATGAGCCATTGAAACGGACTGTTGTAAATAGCGTATATACTCTATAAATATTCGAGCGTAATCTTACTAATCGACTTCGTGATCGCGGCCCAGTCTTGCTTCCCGGATTTCAACACATGGTGACAGATGAGAAGAAGCCGACGCGCCGGAACCCGCTCTTTTTTGGTGGACAGTCGTCGATCACACTGCCGACCGATCTGCAGATGACTGAAAGCATGCTGCCAGAGAACTGGAGAATGTGGAAGGCGAAGTGGAGGAATTTCGACACCCTGACCTGGTTGGATACTTAACCAATGGCTTACCAGTTGGCGATGTTTAGGCACGCCGTGAGTGATGAAGCCAGGAGAGTGCTCGAAACATTGGAGCTCAGTGAGCCAGGTGAGGAAGTCGAAGTTTCGGATGTGCTGAGAAGATTCGGGGCGTTTTGCGAAGGACAGGTAAAGTAAACGTATCAGAGGTATTTATTTTTTGTTCGCGCTCGATCCCCAAGCGAATCGTTAGAGACTTACATAACAGAACTGAAACTGTTGGCGCGCAACTGAAACTTCTGGAATTGCATGCGAGACTCCTTGGTACGTGATCGTATTGTCATTGGCATAATGTTGAGCTCATTCGGAGCCTTCTGAGACAAAAGAACCTGTCTTTGAAACAATGTGTGGACCTCTGCTTAAGTGAAGCAAGGACGGCGCAGCAGTTCGAGCATTGAGAGCCGGAACAAACACCGATCTGTGCGCGGTATCCTGAACTAGCAATAGTCCGCCCCAGACCCGAAGTATAGGGTCCTAGTTGTCAGTTTTGCGGTCGTGAACATCCAGTTAGAAAGGAGAGCTGCCCAGCTTGGGGTCGAACGTGCACAAAATGTTCCCAGAAGAACCATTTTGCTCGCTGTTGCAGTTCCGCTAAGGCCAGCCAGGTAGTCGGGAGCATCACCGAACAGTTGCAAGGCTTTTCGATAAGCAACTTGGAAAACCGTGGCGAACACAGTGTGTTTTCGCGACGCTTTTGATTCGAGGACAACCGGTGCGTTTCCAACTGGACTCAGGGGCTACTGTCAACATCCTACCTGAGAAGCACTGTGTGAGAATGACATGTGACAGAACGCAGAATTGCCTCAGAATGTGGAATGGTTCAAAGCTGTTGCCGAAAGGTACCGCCACGTTGAAGAGCAACAATCCGAAAAACGGCACAGAACACCAACTTGATTTCCTGATAGTCTCAGGAGACCTTATGCCCATTTTGGGTATTGATTCTATTCGGAGTCTCGGTTTTGTCTCTTTTAACCATGCAAGTTTCGTCCATTCGTGTGAAGATAACATAGATATTGTTGACAGCTACCCAAGCGTGTTTGACGTAGTCCTAGAGCGATTCAAAGGGTGTGGACATTTATCTTTAATCGAATCCGCAATGAGGCTGGACCTTACCGTGGTGCGATGGTTTGTGTGCCTCAGTGATCCATTGAGCTATACTGGGTGGTGCTTTTGCACCTTCAGAGCCACTCATACCAGATTGGTCAATGGTTAGAGGCCAGACAAACTCAGCCTCCTGGTCCTCCAGGTGGGGGTTGGAATGAGGGTGGCTCCTTATTCCTTAAAACGGACTCCTTGTAGTCCAGTGCCAAACCCGCTGCCTTGCGACCAGGTTTTTTAACCAAAGGCTTTGGTTGAGAACCCTAATCGTTCTCCTGTCTAGGCCTGGGCATCCTGACAGTATCCTGCCCACGCAATACAATGAATCCTTCCCCAAACAAATTTCTGATGCTCTGGCCACCGCAGACGATAATCAACGGTTCCCTATCTGCTGCATCGAGCAGGGTGGATAGGGGTTTGGATGCTACTGCTCAAGCCTTCCCATCTTCTTATTCCCTTCTTGTGCTTTTTCACCCTTATCGTCCCGTTCCAGCTTTACTTTTATCCCCCCTGTTTTCCACCCCCCAATTCTCGGCCCTCCCCCACCTTGCTTCAATAGTCGCTTGCATTTTAGTTTCAACTCACAGGTGAACGCAGAGCGTCATTCCTGCACTGTCAACAGGCCCATGTCCAAGCAAGCGGCCCATTCCAGTTCATCGGCTTCCATTTGGAGCCCTCGATCCTTCTTCAGATTGGCATGCCTCAATGTTCGCACGTTGCTTCAGATCGGTCAACAGGCAGCACTTGCCCGAACATTGGAGACCCTCTCGATCGATATCTGCTGCTTATCGGAGACCCGCCTGCAAGACTCGAGCTCTGTACTCACTCTGCAATCCCCTTCAGGTGACACAAGCAGCACTTTCTCATTGCGCCTATCCGGTGACGATGCAGCTTCGAGCACCGGCCAAGCCGGTGTTGGTATCGCCCTGAGTCCCCGGGCTGAAGCTGCTCTGGTTGATTGGATTCCAATCAGTAGCCGGATGTGTGCGGTCCGATTGGCTGGCTCGTTCAAAACTTCGAAGTCGCGTGAGACTAACAGGTGTCTATTCGGTATCGCTGCCTATGCACTGATAAACTGTAGCGATGACTCGGTAAAAGACGACTTCTATCGCCAACTGAACGAACTCCTTCGCCACAGAAAAAGCTCGGACACTGTAGTGCTGGCTGGGGATCTGAACGCTCAAGTTGGAAAAGTATCCGCAGATGAGCTGCATCTGGGCGGCCAACATGGTATAGGCCCTCGTAATGATAACGGTGAGCGGTTACTTCATTTGTGTGAGGATGCTCGCTTATTTCTTGCGAGCACTAATTTCCTACACAGCACCTGCCGGAGGGTGACTTGGCGCCCATCAGCCTCGAAACAGGTATGAACGCAAATCGATCACATTGCTATCAGTTACCGCTGGAGAGGCTGCGTCCAGAACTGTCGCTCGATTTGGAGCACAGGTGTTGACACCGATCATGCACTTGTATGTGCTGACATTCGGATGCGCTTTGGCCGACGCCCGCGACGATGTTGTGAGCGCATTGACACCAGCCAACTGGTGAATCCAGCTGTTCTGAAAGCCTATCAAATTACGCTGTCATCCGGGTCGGATAAACGCTCACTGGATGCAATTGAAGCTCACTGGTCTCATATGCAACAGGCCTTACTAGCAGCAGGAAACTCATCATGTGGTATGTCTAATCGCCAACATGAACATTGGGTCTCTTCACAGTCTTTGGAACTTATAAATGCTCGCCGGCATATTTCGGCTGGAAGCGAACACAATGAAACTCGCAAAGAGCTCCGGGCAAAACTCCGTGCTAGCCTGAAGAGAGACCGCGAATCCTGGTGGTCTCTTCGTGCAACAGAGATGGAAATGGCCGCTGCCCTTGGTAACCATCGTGAGTTATTCCGTCTTATACGGGAAACGGGCAGCAGGAGACTTGGTGTTAGTGAAACTATACGTGACGAGAGTGGACAGCCTATCCACAACTTATCAAAACGCCTGGAACGTTGGGCTGAGCACTTTGAAAGGCAATTTAATCGGTCGGAATTGTTAGATTTCTCGCCGACCATGATCGCCCTGCTCCTTGGGCTGTTCCTTTGGATCCACCCTCTCGCTCAGAAGTCGAACATGAGATGAAACTGTTGAAGTTAAATAAAGCCGCGGGATCTGATGACCTTCCTCCAGCCCTCTTCAAATTCGGGGAACCTGCTCTTGTGGATGATTTACACGCGTTACTAGTGAGACTGTGAGAGCAGGAAACTGTCCCAACCGATTGGAGCCGCTCCATCATAGTCCCAATTTTCAAAGGAGGCTCACGATCGGAATGCGGTAGCCATAGAGGAATCAGTCTGATCTCCATCGCCTCCAAATTGCTTGCCTCTGTCATCCTTCACAGACTGACTGGCACTCGTGAAAGCCAGATTCGTGAAGAGCAAGCTGGATTTCGTCGAGGTCGTAGCTGCATTGACCACACCTTCACCTTGCGTCAGTTGTTGGAGCACCGTCACATATATTGGCGGCCCATCGTTGTCGTGTTCCTCGATATCAAAGGTGCATTCGATTCGGTGGATAGACATGCACTTTGGGACTGTCTACTCAGGAAAGGTGTGCCTGAGAAATATGTGAATATTATCCGAGCATTATATGCTTGTAGCTCGGGCAGGGTGAGGGCTTACGGCAAGCTGTCGTCGCCCTTTAATATCTCCAGCGGCGTGAGACTAGGATGCCCGCTGTCGCCTTTCCTCTTCAACTTCGCTGTTGACGAAGTCATGGAAATCGCGTTTACAGGACACGACTTAGAAGGTGTGGAGCTACTCCCAGGAGAACGACTTCTTGATTTAGAGTATGCTGATGATATTGCCCTGATCTGTGACAGCTCACAAACGTGTCAAGCGGCACTGGACAGATTAGCACTGGCTGTCCGTCACTTCGGGCTTTGCTTCGCACCCTCGAAGTGCAAAGCGTTTCTCCAAGATTGGTCTGGACCGCCTCCTACGCTGACCGTTGCTGGGGATCAGCTAGAAGTCGTTCAAAAATTCAACTACCTGGGAATTTGTATCAGCGCCCGTGGAATTGAAGATGAAATCACGAACCGTATAGCAAAAGCTCGGGGCGCTTTCGCTAACCTTCGCCACTTATGGCGCCGGCGCGATATTACTCTTGCCCTGAAGGGTAGAGTGTACAATTCAGTGGTACGTTCGACCCTATTGTACGGTTGTGAAACCTGGCCGCTTAAAGCAGCGGACATGAAGAGGCTAGTTACGTTCGACCACCGGTGCCTTCGCAATTTAGCTCACATTTGGTGGGAACACCGAGTGAGCAACGAGCGTGTTCGACGCCTTGTTTATGGCACAGGAAAAGGAAATGAACCGCTCAGCACCGTTATTTCAGTCATCAGGCTCTGATGGCTCGGCCACGTGTTACGCATGCCAGCCCACCGACTTCCGCGACGTGTGTTGTTTGCGCGCCGGGGGTGTGGATGGAAGAAGAGGATGGGTGGCCAAGCGATGACTTGTTCGAGAGGAATGAAGGCCCTCACTTCTGAACTGGCCTCAGTTTGAGCGTCTCGGCTCCCTGGTTGTGGTCCGAAAGACGATGAATACGTTTGGCTGGATACACTTGTTGTTATGGCTAACAGCCGACCTCAGTGGCGTTTGTGCTGTGTGTTTCTTTGTCCCAGCCCATCCCTTTTAGCCTCCCCCTCCAACCACGATCTCATTACTTAGCCTTATATAATTTTGCATAATAATTTTTTTGGGTGCACAGCAGCCGGCTGGTAGCTTATCGGAACGATGCCCATCCGTTACCGGTAGCTCAGCCAGCTTTCACCAGTTGTTTTCTTTTTCTCTCTCCTTTTTTCTTTGTATTGCGGCACAGTAGCTGAGGTGTTCCCACCTCTAGCTAACGTGTATGATGATGATGATGATGATGATGATGATGATGATGATGATGATGATGATGATGATGATGATGATGATGATGATGATGATGATGATGATGATGATGATGATGATGATGATGATGATGATGATGATGATGATGATGATGATGATGATGATGATGATGATGATGATGATGATGATGATGATGATGATGATGATGATGATGATGATGATGATGATGATGATGATGATGATGATGATGATGATGATGATGATGATGATGATGATGATGATGATGATGATGATGATGATGATGATGATGATGATGATGATGATGATGATGATGATGATGATGATGATGATGATGATGATGATGATGATGATGATGATGATGATGATGATGATGATGATGATGATGATGATGATGATGATGATGATGATGATGATGATGATGATGATGATGATGATGATGATGATGATGATGATGATGATGATGATGATGATGATGATGATGATGATGATGATGATGATGATGATGATGATGATGATGATGATGATGATGATGATGATGATGATGATGATGATGATGATGATGATGATGATGATGATGATGATGATGATGATGATGATGATGATGATGATGATGATGATGATGATGATGATGATGATGATGATGATGATGATGATGATGATGATGATGATGATGATGATGATGATGATGATGATGATGATGATGATGATGATGATGATGATGATGATGATGATGATGATGATGATGATGATGATGATGATGATGATGATGATGATGATGATGATGATGATGATGATGATGATGATGATGATGATGATGATGATGATGATGATGATGATGATGATGATGATGATGATGATGATGATGATGATGATGATGATGATGATGATGATGATGATGATGATGATGATGATGATGATGATGATGATGATGATGATGATGATGATGATGATGATGATGATGATGATGATGATGATGATGATGATGATGATGATGATGATGATGATGATGATGATGATGATGATGATGATGATGATGATGATGATGATGATGATGATGATGATGATGATGATGATGATGAATCCGCTAAGCCGGTAGTGTTGCCGACCAGAAAGATGCCTATTGCTTTACGTGAGAGATTTTTAGGCGAGCTGCAACATCTTCCTAGGTTGGGTGTAGTAGTCAAAGTTGTGGAGCCGACATATTGGGTTAGCCAGGTGGTGATCGTTACTAAGAAATCTGGAGAACTACACTTGTGCATTGATCCAAAACCACTTAACGCCGCACTTAGGAGGGAGCATTATACGCTACCAGCGCTAGACGACGTACTTCCGGTGCTATCCAGAGATAGAATATTCACTAAAGTCGACATTGCTTCTGCGTTTTGGTATGTATTACTCGACGAAGAGTCAAGCTACCTGACCTCGTTTGGGACACTTTTTGAGCGTTTCCGCTGGCTTCGTTTACCGTTTGGACTGAAGGTATCTAGAGATATTCCAGAAACGACTGGTGCAGGTTTAAATGATTTACCAGGAACGTTCTGTGTAGTGGACGATATTTTGGTTTTTGGCACAACGCGAGAGGAGCACGACCAGAACCTTCATCGAATTTTGCAGCGCTGTTTCGAAAAGAACATCAGGCTAAAGCGAGAGAAGATCGACTTGCATAGGACGGAAGTGGTGTTTCATGGACACGTGTTCAGCTCCGAAGGACTGAAACCAGACCCAGAGAAAGTCAGGGCCATCAAACAGATGCCTCCTCCTACTGATGTGAAAGCCGTTAGCAGGCTGAATGGGATGGTAAATTACCTAAGTCTTTTCTTGCCCAGGTTATCCGATGTAATAGTACCAGTTCGAAAACTGACGCATAAGAGTGAGTAGTGGCATTGGGACGCGGAACAGGAGAGAGCATTTCAGAACATAAAGGAATTGATCACGAGCGCCCCCGTTCTCGCTTACTATAACCCAGCACTCCCGTGTGACAGCAGTCATTATGATATCGTAGCCATACTCATGCAGAACGGTAAGCCTGTCGACGTTCACAGCCGGGTGCTAACAGAGACCGAGCGTTGTTATGCGCAAATAAAGAAAGAAATGCTCGCATTGGTTTACGCCGTGGAGCGTCTCAATGACTATACGTTTGGCCGCAAATCCACCGCCTTTACCGACCACAAGCCCCTAGTGCCGATCACCAGCAAACCGCTCCATATTGTTCCACGCCGCCTGCAAAGGATGCTTATTGGTCTTCAGAAGTATGATCTAAAGATTGTCTACCGGTCAGGATTTTAGATGCACATTGCGGACGCGCTATCAAGAGCGCACCTGTCAGACCCGCCAGGATAGGAAGAAGACCCAGATTTTGTCCATGCAACACAGCTGATCGCCGTCACAGAGGAATGCTTGCACCATCTCCAACGATAAACTGAGGAGGACGAATTATGTAGGCTACTGAAGCACACGATCATGAACGGATGGCCCGAAGACAAGAGAAACTTACCAAAAGAACTGACTCCATTCTTCCATTTTCGTGACTGACTCATTACTCAGGGTGGATTAATATGCCGAGGCAACAGGATAGTGGTTCCAAGGACGCTGCAGCGTTAGATGCTGGAGCTGATATATTGTGCACATTTGGGAACCAACAACTGCGTGGCAAACGCTAGAGAGCTGTTGTTCTGGCCCGGAATGACCGGCCAAATTTGTGACTACATCTCTAATTGTGTAGCATACAGATCACACTACCTAGGCCAGCCAAAAGAACCGATGATGCTACGTGACGTTCTTGATAGACCTTGGCAGATGGTTACACTAGACATTTTTTCTCACGCTGGAAGGAACTATTTGACTGTGGTAGATTATTTTAGTGACTACTTCGAGATCGATGCGCTCACGACGACTAGTATGCAATTCGTGGTGAACGAGTTGTGGTGCCAATTCGCTCGGCATGGAATACCCGAGGTGGTGATTTCAGACAACGGGCCGCAATTTAATAGTGCAGAGTTTCCTGCATTCAGCAAGAAGTGGGATTTTCGTCACCGGCTAACCAGCCCATACCATAGCTGATTTAACGATAAGGCTGAGTCCAAGGTGAAGGAGGCGAAGGAAGTGCTTACAAAAGCCAAGGAGATCCAGCAAGATCCGTACATAATGCTATTGGTAGAAGGAATACACCATCTACTGATATCGGAGCGAGTCCTACACAGCGTCTATTCAGTCGCCGAACAAGAACGCTAATACCGTTCGCTACAACTCTACTGCAGCCCGAGATAGTGCCGTCCGATGTTCTACACGATCGACTACGGAACAGAATGTGAAGGCAAAAAAAGTACTATGATGTCGGATCGAAAAGCCTCCCACCACTGGGTACAGGAGAAGAAGTATGGGTGCAGCCATTACCGGAATCCGGTGGATGCTGGCGGAAAGAAGTGGTCGACGGCCAGAAATGAGAGAGGAGCCATGAAGTCAAGGTTGGGGCCATCTCATTCGACTGAATCGGGTGCAACTGAGAAGCGTGCGTCAGAAGTGGACACCGCAGAGAGAGGGTCAGCAACAACAACCGGAGAGGAATACTGCTACCCAAGCCCAAGAGATTAAATGCACACAAAGTGATAGGCACTACGGAACACGTTGTAACGCCTTCCTAAAAAACGAAAAAGGTGAGGATGTGATGGGGGCTGGAAATGCTAATGATTGGAAATGCTGTAATGCCGATCGAACGCCAGAGGCCAGACCGAAAGCAGATTGGTCAGCCAATCAGGAAATAGTTGGCCCGTGGTCGTGTCCAGCCTGCATCATCATCATCATCAATAGCAGTACATCAGCCATTTGAACTGATGCTTCGCTGCCATACAACCATGATGACCTGTGAAATAAAGAATAATAAGAGGGAGAGTAGGGGGACTTACTTGAAAACCTTTATGTCCTAAGCAAACATTCAGGGTCAAGGCGCTTACACCTTGTGTAGACAACATACTGTCACAAACAGCTGGCTATCGTGCAAAGATAAGGCGACACCGGCCAGACAGCTTCCTTGCGGCTTTCACTGCCCCTCGTCATAATCAGCCATTACACCGCAGCTAACTCAGCATCAAACACACTTTAAACAGGCAATCCGACTAGGAGACGGCAGCAGACGCGCCACTGGTGTCGGTTGCGAGCCATGTCCTGTAAAGTCTCGAGCCAAGCACAAGGCGAGTCACGTGGACTCCAGCCCGGAAGGCGAGACGAACCAACGGCACCCAGTTTGGTCGTCCGTGACTTCATTTCCCGCTACTAAGTCAACTTCTGTCCACCTCGAGCCTTGCGCCATCCTACACCTGGTAGACTGAACAAGACCCTCCTAGGTTAGCGGTGACCAGGCATACGTAGCACGTGCCCGAGCCAATGCAACTTATTCAGTTCTATCTGTTCTAGGGAGCTAGCATGATTATCACAACCTAGTACTCGCCTACGTACATCATCGTTGCGGACACGCTGGTGCCATCAATGGTTCACAAACAACGATGATCAATAACTTGTAGACGCCTCAGATCTTCAGACCGAAGGGACCATGTCTCACTACCATGGAGCAGAACGGCCCTCATTGTGGCCTTGTATATCCGGTCTTTCAGACGGGGAGAAATTTCCTTCTGTCGCCAAAGATGACGCACGTTCAAGAAGGCAGCTCTGGCCTTTGCAGTGCGTGAGCTGACGTCAGTTTCTATGCGCCTATCATTGTTGATGCGGCTGCCAAGATAAGTGAATTGATCAACCACCTCGAGTTCCATGTTAGCAAGCGTCAAGGGGTATTCAAGTGGCTAGTGGTCCTGCAGCAACACTTTGCACTTTGAAGGTGCGAAGTGTATACCAATTAATGGGACCTCTCTGGGCAGGCTATTCAGTGTTGTATGTGCCGCCGCAGCATGGTCGAAAAGCAGGACGATATCGTCCGCATAATCTAGGTCAACTAACCTTTCACCAGGCAGCACTTCAACGCGTACATCATGAGATTCCGCAAGGGATCGTTCCATGATAGAATCCACGACGAAATTGAACGGAGGAGAGGAAAACTGACAACCCTGGCGAACGCCACTTGTGGTCGGAAAGCTTTCCGATAGGACATCATAGACCCTGATGCGGCCTGTAGTGTTCGAGTATGGAGCACGAAGGATGTCCACATATTTCGTGGGACCACCTTTTCGCCCAAGTATTTCGAACAGAATCGATCGATCGACTGAATCGAACGCACTCTTGAAATTATGGAACACAGCTATTGTCGGTCTGCGGTATGCGTGGCGCTGCTCTAGCACCTGCCGCAAAGTGAATGTATAGTCCAGCCTGCAACCATTCACCGAACGTGCAAGCGACCAATCAGGCGCCAGCTGGTGAAGGAGCGCATACTCGTGCACCCTTGAGCCAAGCTTTGTGGCATTATACCGAGGGAAGAAGCGCGATCCCAATCCCGCCAATCGTACATCCACTAAGGAACTCAAAGTGATTTTACACAGAGTGAACGTGGCGAGCAATCATATACCCATGGAAAAAGGAGCAGTCGACACAATGCAAATAAATGAGGATGAGCCATTTGAATCGGACTGTTGTAAATAGTGTGTATAACTTCTAAAAATTATTTCGGAAGGCTTATCTTACTAAATCGACTTCGTGGCTCGCGCCGGCCACGTCTTTCTTGCTGTGTACCCGGTTTGCAACACGAACAGTATCAAGATCAACAACAGCAGCAGCACGTTAATGCATTGTGCTAGCGCTCTGTTGCCACATGGTCACAGATAATCACGGATAACATAGAGAATGCTGACCGAGATGCTTAGTAAGAGTAGTTTCAAACACTTTCAGTCAACACTGATACTCATGAACCCCATGCGTTACGAACACAGCAGGATTGCTGGTAGGCAGTCGTTGTGTCTCATACCGGTGAGGACTTAAATTTACCGCCCTAGGTGCTTCAAATTTTCTTTTTCTCCATCCACCATTTAAAGAGACGTATCTAAGTATACATGCTCTGTAAGGAGTTATTCAACACCTACTTAGCTTGATAACTGACAATCTGAATGAACCCCCCTAATGTGGCGCGCGTAGGTAGAAGGCCAACTAACCGCCACCGGCGCAAGCTGGCCACAATTGTACGAGCTGGAATGAGAAATCTGGACTGGCTTAGCCTAGCGTGAACGAAACATCTTGGTCTCGGAAAGAGACTAAGTGGATTGGTTCGCATAGCCCCGGGCGAACAGAGCGTGAACGCCAACGAACCCAGATGCAACAGTGGCGACAGGTTACTAGTGACCAAAAAACGAATAATGCTACCAGCTCGTGTTCATCATAATCGTGCGGGCCATAGGCATAGCTGACGGTTGAGTGACCAAACATGTGCTAATTTCAGAGCATGAGAGGATTAAGCAGAGCATAGCGGATGAGCAGCGCGTGCTGACCAATAAACTTCGACAGACGGCATAAGAAGTGTCAATGAGAAATGACTTTTGGATGTTATATCAACTTTCTGTACATTGTTAATAATTGTATCCTTTACGACAGACCGCAGACATCATGCTGAATGATTAGTTTACAGACGTTTCACTGCCAGACTAGGCAACATTATTAGTACGGCTTCAAGGTCCTGTTTCGCAGAGTCTCGTAAGCGACTTCGAGTTCTGCTTTGAATACCAAGTTCCAATAAACTCAGGTGCTTGCCGGCTTGTGGCTCTTCCGAGTATTGCGACGTGCTCTAGGTCGAACTGGTGGCATCCCTATGCGTGGACATCAGAGTTTTGATCATGGTGGCGGATGGCTAGGCTATGTTTTCGAGCGGTCATTTTCCGAAGTATGCAGCTCAATCTCAAGGACTCCAATCCCATCGATTTCCTCGCTGCACTACAATCGGCTAAAGTCATACATCGCACCTGAAACACAACAAGAGATCAGACAAACGATCGTTCCGGCTCTCTGTCATTAAGTTGTAACCAACATATTCAGCACCACGGAACAAAAAGCTCTGATGAATCTCAAATTAGTCAAGAGCATAGTTATAATTGAGAAATAATTCCCGGGGATGACATCAGAAACAGAAAGTAGCGAACAAGCTTGTTTTCAGGGCTTCGTCATCAGGCTAATACAACCACAATAATGCAAGTTAGAATAGACACGATGGGTTTAAATTGAGTCACAGAAACAGAGTAACTAATCGATAAGTCTACGTGTTTGGTCTGATTGGTCAAGTGAAGTGGCGTGACTGCCATTGTTACTCGCGTTGATCTCAGGCCAAGGCAAGGCTAAAGTGTGGACGAGCTTTTTCTGTGCACATAGGTCCGGGTCATAGAGCCGAATTGCGATTGCCTCTGCTGTCGACAGCAAGCGACATCTGACTGCCCGTGTGAAACGTCCGGGGACACAGTAAATCGGTGTGAATGCGTCACGCGAATCGATTTGATGGTCGGAGTCAACTAGGTGCGACAATACTGCACTCGTTACATTCTTCCTCACGCCGCTGTAGAGCCAAGCTGGGCAATGCTCTCGAGCCCTAACGGACAGGCGCCTGGTCGTTTTCCCAATATACCTTGCTCGACACGAGCAAGAGAAATTGTACACACAGAAGGAGGTCTGCGACCGAGGTATCCTGTCTTTAAGTTGTTGGCACACAAGCGGTGTTGAAGTGAAGCTTACGCGGAGATTAGCGGCAAAATACGTTCTTTCTGTTGCTAAGGAAAGTCTTCGGGTGGTCCGTTCCGCTATCGCGTCACCCTTAAATGGCAACGATAAGTATACTATCCGCTTCTCCACTGAAACGGGTTTGGGCTTTTGTACTCGTGGTTCCATGTGCCTCTGGATGAATTTCTCAGGGTACCCATTGCGCTCGAGTACGTTTCGTATAAAACTCAGCTCATCTGAAAGTGTATCATCTGTACATATTCTCCTCGCTCTCTCCGTTAGGCAACGGACGAGGTTCCTTTTTTGACTTATCGGAACAAAGCTAGCGAAATGGATGTACTGCCCATTCCAGGTTGCTTTTCTGTGCACCCTCCTCCGCATTGACCCATCTGATGCCCTTTTGATTTGGACATCTAAAAATGCCAACGTGTCGTTACGTTCTAGCTCGATAGTGAAAGTTATATTGCTATGTGCAGTGTTAAACTGGGCCAATAGGTCATCGACGCACATTCCATTATTTGCGATACAAAATATGTCGTCTACGTATCGACCGTAATAAACCAAGCTGTTGATGGATTCGTTCAGCTGGTTGCACTCCAATTTGCTCATGAAGACGTCCGCAAGCAACGGTCCTAATGGTGAACCCATTGCCACCCGTCTATTTGTCGATATAGCGTTCCATTAAACTGAAACTGAATGATTCGTGTGCACATGAGTAGCAGTTGTCTCAGCCGGTCTAGTGGGATACCAACATTGATGTTGCGCAGCAGGATGAACTCGCACAGATAATCTACGGTCTCCTCCAATGGAACATTGGTAAAAAGAGACCACATCTAAGGAGAACATCTGTCGCCTAGCTAGCTCAATTTGTCTCACTGAGTCAAGAAAATCGAAGGTGTCTTCGAGACTGTATCTAGCTATGGCTTTCCTGACTGGTTCCAGCCGTTTGACGAGCCACTTGGCAGTTGAATGGTACGGTGAGTTACACATATCCAGTATCGGCCTTAGTGGCAGCCCTTCCTTGTGTACTTTGGGCAGGCCATACAATCTTGGAATCACTGTCCCACTCGGTCTGGTGTATTCAAATATATCTGCACAGAAAAAGCTCGTCCACACTTTAGCCTTGCCTTGGCCTGAGATCAACGCGAGTAACAATGGCAGTCACGCCACTTCACTTGACCAATCAGACCAAACACGTAGACTTATCGATTAGTTACTCTGTTTCTGTGACTCAATTTAAACCCATCGTGTCTATTCTAACTTGCATATTTATAATGCCAGCCGATAAAGGACGCCTAACGCTTCTAATGGACAAAACATATTACATGATAAAGGCACATCTGCTCAGGGATACCAACACACCAACCGATAAACGAAAATCCGACCAAACGCTTAGAAAGCAACATCAAGCACACTCTGCCAAAACTAGAACAAATGGAGTGAATCACCAAATTAGGACACAAAATGACGAAACCGTAGGTTTCAATACTACCGCGATTCTACGGTCTGCCAAAAATACACCAAAGCGAAGTGTTTCTCCATCCTATCGTGTCGCTACCTGGAGCATCAAACTACAGACTTGCAAAACAACTCTGAAAGGACTAAAACATCTAATTGCGGGATCAGAACACTCGATCAACTTGCAGAACAGTCTCTAACAAAACTCAAAACCACAACCATAAAACAACAGGAAATAATGGTCTCTTATGATGTGACGGCGCTCTTCACATCGATTGACATCAAGTTGGTGAAACAAACAATGGCTGTTCTATTGAAGGAACACGCAGCTTTCGACCCAAGCAGTAAAATAGACGCCAGACAAATGATGAAGTTGCTGGGATTCGGTTTATCAACACATTTCAATGGTCAAATCTACCAGCAAATAAGAGGAACACCGATTTCTGGACTGATAGCCGATACAGTGATGCAGGCGTTAGGACAAATAGCATTCCCAATTGCGAAACCGCAACTGGGTGCGCTACGTAGACGACACATTCGTCATCCTGAAACACTCCGAATTAGTAGAGACACATGAGCTCATCAACAGTGTTCGATGGCATCCAATTCACGAGGGAAGAGGAGAACAATTGACGTGCCATTTTTAAACGTTCTCATACGTAGGACTGGTTCAGGACCACTGGAAACGATGGTCTATCGAAAATCAACACATACGGATCAGATCCAAACTACAATAGCAATCTTTTGATAGTCCACAAACGCAGCTGCATGCTAACTCTTCAAACGAGCACGGATGCATTGTAGCACGCAGCAGCTAAGGTAGGCGGAGGAAGACTATCTCTTCAGCTTATTCAAGCGGAATTCGTACCCAAAGTGCTTCATTCTGCGCTGCTTGGCCCCACATAAGGCAACACAGCACACCTCAACAAATGCAACCTCTGAAAAGCGAGTCGTGTTGCCTTACATCAACGGAATCTCTGAAATGGCAGCGAGATTTTTGTTATCCTTGGGAGTCAAAATTGTCCACCAACCAACAGAAACAATTTGAAATAAACTCTTCAAAGTGAAAGATAAACTTAGCCAATGGGAAACATCTGGTGTAATATACAAGATCTGCTGCCGAAATTGTGATAAATACTACATTGGACAAACAGGAAGGAAGCCTGGCACACCGTTGCATGAACATAGCCTGGCCATCCGCCGCCATGGTCAGAATTCTTTGATGTCCGCGCATATAGATGCCGAAGACCACCAGTTCGACCTAGAGCACTTTGCAATACTCGGAAGAGCCACAAGCCGGCAAGTACCTGAGTTTATTGGAACCTGGTATTCAAAGCAGAACTCGATCGATAAGCATTTAGATCTCGAAGTCGCTTACGAGACTCTGCGAAACAGGACCTTGAAGCCGTACTAACGATGTTGCCTAGTCTGACAGTGAAACGTCTGTAAACTAATCATTCAGTTTGGCAAGCAGTGCAATACCCGCATTCACATCACGAGCTACGGATATTCTCAACCATTTTAACTAATGCAGATCTGGCGATAACAATTTGGATGTTACTTGAATAATCCTCCCGAAATTAATTGGCTTATGTTACACGGATTGCACCAAAAAGAAATGAAGATGTGTCTTTCCGATACGCAGACACTGCGTAAGATGCAGAGATCGCTTGCTTATCTGTGAAACAACAGGTGCGCCGGAGCCGACGGGATACCGCCAGAGTTGTTGAAACACGGCGAACCCGCGTTGATACATGCGCTCCACCACTTGGTGCAACGCGTGTGATTTGACGAGGAAATGTTGGCTGACTTACAGGATGCTACCACTGTACAAGAGCAAAGAAAGCAAACAATGTGCTACGAATTGTCGTGGTATCAGCTTGCTGAGTTGTGTTGGAAAGATGATTGCGCGAATCCTGCTCAGACGTCTTTTCACTCAGGTTGTTGAACCGAACGTGGCGGAGCAGCAATGCAGATTCCGTTTGGGCCGCAGCACCATGGATATGTTGTTCGCGGCTTGTGAAATGCAGGGGAAATGCAGAGAGCGACGCCAGCCATTGTACTCGCTGTTTGTTGACTTCACCAAGGCATTTGACATAGTGAACCGCAAGGCACTGTGTTCTGAAAGCCACCACAAGATTTTCTACTTTTACTCTCTCCCGACCTCTAGATGATGAGCCAGCTGCGCGCATTTTGAAAGCAGGAGAATCGGGTATGGAACAATTGTCATTTGACCACTGGGACGAGGCTGACGGCATACAGATCGGTGGCTCTATCCATTCGCCTATACGGCAGTGAAATCCGGATACTTTATCGCAAGGACATCCGTTATTTTGGACGATTTTAACAACAGTGTCTGCGTCGGCTTCTACACTTTCCCTGGGGTGACCGAGTTGCATTCACGGAGGTGATCCCATGCAGTGGCATGTATGCAGTGGACTGCATACTTCTGACTAGGCACCTGAGGTGACTCTTTTAGGTTCACTTCATGCATTCGACCCAGTTACTGAAACAACTGCGTGTAGGGAAGCGAAACGTGGAAAAATCGAAGTTACGTTACTGGGACATGACCAAGGTGAGTTAATCGCGAACAGCTGTTGATTTTAGGTGTTGTGTGGCGATGGCAATAGATCGTCGCAAATGGCAAGAGCTGATCAAGAGGGCGGTTGCTCAGGTGCATGAGAAATCACCGCCGCATGATAAAACCAATGTTAGGTTCGGAAGCGACAGGCGCCAATAGATTGTAGCCCATCGACGTCCAACGCATCGTGCTGTAGCGCATGCGGTGGCGTGTGCCTCAACCAACTAGGTTTGGCAAGTGACCGGTGCATGAGTGGCTTACATCGCAAAGGCTAGGAGTATGTTGAATATGTAAGCATTAATGCAGCCCTCGGTAAGTACGCTGCTTTCGATTCCATTTCTTAACCCAGGCCAACCATGTGGTCGATGTCGCACGTGTGCTACATCATCACTGCAGTTCAGTGGTTCTCAACTTTGGAGCAATTACCCCCAAGGGGTTGAAATGGGATTTTCCTGGGGGTAAATATAAGTGCGAAGATTGGGTCATCAGTCTGTGCTCATATAAACTATTAACAAATGCATCTAGATCAAAACATGTTATTAACTGCCTAATCACCAATGGTTAGCCGTTAGTGACTAATCATTAGTTAGTGGTCAGTGAAGTATACAACTTTCGGTAATAAATTTTATCACCTAAAATACGAATACAAGCTTGCAAAGCTATGCAACTACATGGCGCTTCTATCGGCTCACTCGTCGACCGTTGTTCTCTTGAATCAGGCAGTTCTTCGCCAGGTCGAGTTACAGAGTTGAATGAGCACTAAGGTCGGAGCATAGGTCAGCTGACCAGGTGAAGGAGCGAGCGAATGTTTACAATGTAGAAGGTACAAAACAGGTGATTGATGTTCAAGATGTATCGATCAGAGTGGTAGTGGGCGGTTGTCATCCAGGAAGAAGTTGGAAGGAATGTTTAAAAAACAAATCAGAAGCCACTGGCATCTGTTCATGTTTGATCAGCGATCACACGCCAGAACAAGGAACCCAATCAACTGGGAGCACGACTTACTATGTGCATTAGTCGAAACCGCACCATATATACCATTACTTGTTAGGACTAAGCTAAATCAACCGTCTCATTAACGTATATCACCACTTGTGTGTTTAAAAATTGCTCAAACATTGGTGTTTTCTTTATTTGAATGATCGAAAGTAACTAAGTTAGTATTCGTTTTCCGTACTTTAAAGCAAAAGGTGTCATGTTTAATGGGTACTTAGCTTTTAAGATCAGCTTTTTGAAGGGTACTT
This sequence comes from Dicrocoelium dendriticum, assembly GCA_944474145.2. Lineage (NCBI taxonomy): Eukaryota > Metazoa > Platyhelminthes > Trematoda > Plagiorchiida > Dicrocoeliidae > Dicrocoelium > Dicrocoelium dendriticum. Next base: position 29,953,603 of record OX104064.1, read on the forward strand.
GTTCATAGTGGACCCACTTTGTGGGTAACAACCTCATAAAAATTGAGAACCACTGCTATGAATGATCTGTACCTGTGCCTGTCTTGTCGATTTTCTCACATTCCAGGTCTTGATTGTTTATTGATATCCCCAGTGTAGCTGCGCTTGATGTGAATGGTGACAAGGTGCGTACATGTCGACAAACCACTAGCTCGATGACACTGGTTTCAGGAGACATTTGATTATTGCTTGGGGAGACGTGGTGCACAGTCCTCGTGACCGTGCTAGGCGCAATCTGTAGTTCCATCCAATGTGGAGCGAACTACTGCCCAACCACCGCCTTGCGTACTTCTGGTACGCATGGTTACCCAATTGGATAGATAGAAATGTTGCTGCTGTGGATGTTGTAGGAGTGTGGGGCGGCTGCCTTAATGGAACGCGTCTCCCATCCGCATAAACCCCGGTCCTATTCCTCCGGGTTTGCAGTGCAAGCCACATATGGTCCCTCTGTAGGCGCAGGCCTACTGTGACTGTCCTAATGGAGGCCACATTTACATGCATATCCGGAATCGGATACCGCCAACCACGCTTTACAATTAACAGACTTTAGTCACCACCCAGACTCCTTTGATTTTTTAAGGACTACTCCAGAGGCAGTCCCCTTTTAATCGGAATCACGACATTTTCAATTAGCATGCATTCCCAATGTGAGGAACAAGCTTGTTTGCAGCGACGGTCTTACATTGGCCTTGTTGTATCTTCGAAGTTAGCTGATTCATTTGGGAAATTTTATCACGCCGTTAGTGGGAACCCCATTGTATAGGTGTACACTCGACATACACAGGCCTTAATGCTGATCTTTAATGTGTGCCAAAACAAGCCAGGTATATGGTTGGCGGCATCCGGTTCCGGATTCGCCTATCACTGCAGCCTCCACGGGGACAGTAACCGGATGTCTGCGCCTACAGAGGGTCCATAGGTGGCTTGCACTGCACCACCCACAGCTTCAACCACACACCCCATATCCAGTGTGAAGCAGAAGGAATAAGGCCGGGCGGAATGTGGATGGGAGCCACGATTGATCAACAGAGCTGGCCAACACTCCTTCACAAGCAAACACAAGCACGTTGTACTTAGGGAATCAAGCGCACACAAGGCGGTGGCTGGACCGTAGTCCGCTCCACATTGGATGCACGGAAACTCTCTTTGAGCCTAGCACGACCACAAGGACGGTGCACCCCGTCCCCTCCAACAACGACCAACTGTCTCCTAGAGCCAGTATGAACGTGGTGGGTAATAGACAGGTAGACACCTTGTCAACATGCACATCAAGCACAGCCAGGCATTGCATATCACACAGGAATTTTCGTGTGTCAAGCGCACGTCCGACAGACAATCAGTCGAGTTTAGTCCGACGGAGACTACAGAGCACGTCAAATGCTTCATCACTCTCGATCTTGTTAGCTGTCTAATGCAGTTCAAATCCAGCCTAATCACCTACGTTCACATGCATTTGTTCACATTTGTGTACGAATCACCACAAACTGAATAGAGAAACATTAGCTCTCATGGGCAATAGTACTACAAACATGCATGGGTTTGGAATGAAGACTAAAGTCCATATTTGTCAAGTTATGGAAGGTCGGAAATACGAGAGTAAGTAACCAATACGAAATGTCGGTGGTTGGTTAATGTTTGCATGTGAACCTAAATGATAGCTTTAAATCAATCTGAAGCGTGGACATCAACAACAGATAGAAACAGATATGGGAATAGGGAAGCAAATATGGTTGCCAGGTGGAGTGATACAAAATTAGTGGTATAGTAAAACAGAAATGACTCATCGCTAGGGTCTATTGTAGACGCTGTCTTTTATATGTGAAGTCCGGCTTGCAGAGCTAATGGTCGCACAGCGTCCGAGTGCTACGATATGTTAACTGCAGTCTCTCCGTGTCGCTGCCGCTTAAAACTTGACCGGTTCGATCATCTCCTGTCCGAAGACGTGTGGATTTCCCGAAGAACATCTCTTGCTCTAAGCATTGGCATTCGCTGATGGCCATTGGGGCGACCACAGCAATAATACATCAGGTAAGGCCCGCTGCCCACTAACAAACATCTGGCTTTCGAAAAACCGTTCACACTGTTTTAGCAAACAAGCCCCACGGTGCTCAACATCCTGGGCTGGACTATAGTTGAGAGCATCCGATAGTGCCGCTTATTTGCTCAGTTGGACAGATGGGTCGACTAACCTGTTTGTACTGATGAGTAGTGAGCATTCTTGTATAATTCGGCTAATTCATCATTGCTACTCCTACTCAGCAGGCTTAGGCTAGTCTGGAAAACCACCAGACGCTGGCGTTTGGACCTTATGGGTCTCGTCAGTGGTGCGCCTCCCAGGGGACCCCTGCCGGGTTCCGCCTACATGACTCCAGGATGCCAGCAGCTAGTGCCACTTCGCCATGGGTGACAACCGCGGACCTGTATGATTGACACTGCCATGCCAGTTACGAACTGTGCAGAGGACAATGGCTATCCTCACGAGCTAGGACTTTCCGCAGAGCGCCAATGCACCGTAAAGGACTTCGAAGCTATACCGACAGACTTTATAACACTGATGAGTGGGGAGTAGTGGCTGTCACCCATGGCGAAGTGGCACTAGCTGTTGGCATCCTGAAGTCATGGGGGCGGAACCCGGCAGGGGTCCGCTGGGAGGCGCACCACTGACGAGACCCATAAGATCGAAACGCCGGCGTCTGATGCTTTTCCAGACTAGCCTAAGCCTGCTGCTTGGGAGTGGCGATGATGAATTAGCTGAATAACTTGTTTGTGTCAATCTTGCGGTGCAGTTGTTTCCGCCCCCCTCCACCCCCGAAACGCATGCAGATGTTCACACAACGCAGTGCGTGATCTGAGTCAAGGTAGGTTGGCCAGAATGACCTGCAGTCCTGTATACTGCCTCGCCAACGGAAACTGGTTGCAATGTGGTCGATCTGGGACCAGGGCTGTGTTGACGACGGAGAGCGCCATGCTGCGGAATGTTGTTATGCCTGAAATTGATGCTTGCGAGAAACAAGTAATTGTCTTCACACAATGTGAGGAGCCGGTATCTGTTATCCGAGCGTCTCTTGTTAAACGCGTGGTAACTTCCAAGGTGGCGTTCACATGGAAGCAGGCAATCAACTCTTGCATTAAGGTCGCGAGCAAATATAACCGCATCCGAATTGCCCACTTTAATTAAAAGAAAGTGAAGTTCGCATTAAAGATTGTCCTTACCGGAGTCGCGGCTGCAGTCAGTTGGGGCGTAGACATAAATGACAAACAAGTTGCGTATTTCCTTGCGGTGCCTGTTGACACGATATGATCACTAAAGCCGAACTGCTCATAGCCGACTGTTAACTAGGAGCTAGCCGAGCAACGCAGCTTCGTCTTTCCAACTTATTTCTACCCCAAATGCAGCCAAACCTGCTGCTGCTGTCTCTGCGTCAGTGCATAGCCACTGATGGTATGTGGTTCCGGTGGCCGAGTGGTCTGCACGCCTGGCCTGTAATCATTAGGTACCCGGTTCGAATCCGCTTTGGAGTGGGCGTCCTCGCGGTATACTCGGCCCGCGCGCGATTGGTGGTAATCCCGCGTCAGCGAAGTGCAGTTACGGCGCACAATTGACACATTTCTTTTTATGTGGTTCCGCGATCCGAAGGGGAAGTCAGCCTGAGTACACTGCTGGAATCCTGCAACCGGGTTTCGGAAACGCAGCAAACCTCAATGGCGAGAGACTCCAGGGTAGGCGCTAGACCGGCCTGTTGACCAATCTGCATAAGCGTCCGTATATGAAGCATGCCAATCGGTACATAGATAGAGATGGAAGGCCGTCGATTGAGCTTTTTCGGCCTCGGCAAAACAGGGATCGAAGTAAAATCAACGGTGGGTGGATTGACAACAAATGAAGTGTTGGCGTGTGATGGAGGTTGGCGAACGACAAAAGCAGCAATAACGGAATCGTGAAAAGCAGGTATATTCATGGTTTTTCTCAACGGGCATGATATTACCCGGTTGCTCAGGCCGATGTAGAGAATAGACTTATGAAACCCTGCCCCGAGCCTTTGGCTCAACAGCCTACTCGCAAGGCATGGGGGCGAAGACATGAAATCGCATCCACTGGGAGTAGGTGACTGATTGCTCGGTTCATACGCCTTTTGTTTGTCGGTCTGCCAAACTGCGGCACATTCTACCCATAAATTCAGCCTCCATCTATGGAATTCCAGTATTTCGCTGAAGCGAAGCAAGGGACATTGATATTATTTAACGGCGAGTCACATTGTTGTTAAACGGACGCTTGGGTTTGTTTTATGGGGAGAACGGTTTCCAAGCGTAAACCCACCACATTCTGGAACACTCCCGCTGAACCATTCGCCTTAAAGGGAAATAATCGAACCACCCAGCTGGCACTATGAGGATGTAGTCAGCGAAGTACGCTAATGTGGTTGTTGTCTTTACCTCATTATCCGACCCATACACTTGGCAGCATGAACATGAGCAGCACGCCAAGTCGACAAATTTCGTGACAGTCTGCAACTGATTGCTTGTTCCCGCGGTACGTTTCATTCGTGTTTCATCTACTCACCACAGTGATGTCACTGCTCTGTGTTAAGTAACCTTATCCATCATGTTCTTTTCTCATTTTAGGATCTATGTTTGAATGCGTTACCTGGTGTTAGTTCCTTGATGGAGTTGACAATGTTGAAAAACGCTGTTTTACCACGAATACAAAAGTTGTTTTTCCGCACGGATTTACTTGCCGTAAGTGTTTGTTATCCTCAGTTACTCACTTGGTGTCCGCACAAATTGTTGTGACTCGTGTGAGTAATCGCATTGTTAGAGACTAGCTCAGAACTCGGTATGATCAATTGGAGGTCATGGCACTTGATCGCATTCGAAAGAAACTGAGGATTGGCTAGTTTTTTTCGGAATTATTCTACATCTTCCGGGCTAACTAGAGCTACGCAGTTTCTTTTAAACGTGGAACTTGCCCCCCCCCCTGTTGTCCGATGTATTATACGCTGGCGATTGACCTCATCTGAGTCTAGTCTGCTCAGATCAAAACATACTTATGCATCGGTATGTCTGCTTTCATTTGGAAACGCATTTGAATATGCATCCCACTAATAGCACTATTCTTTAAAATGTAACATCTCGTACTTTTACTCAACTAGTCGCATCTGCCACGTATAACGCTCTTCGGTAGAGATGCAAGTTAGTGGGCATCAAAGGACAACTTAGCCAACGTATGTGTTTCATGTCTATTCTATATTGACACGGGAAATTTCAAGAGCTTAATTGGAGGACCGTTTTCAGGTACCTGTTGTCTTCTCGGATTACGACGCGCATTCTCAATGTGGGCACTGATTCGCATTGAAGCGAATCTTGGACAGTTCGATCACTAGGACCGTAGCCGAGGCGTAAAGAGATTGGGTGTTGCCCGCTCGAGTGCAGTGTTTAAAGGTTTGCATTCATATCTGTCTACTGTTTCTCCGTCGTGTGCTTTTTGCCACGTCTCTCAGTCGATGCTCCGCCACTGAGCGCCTGATATTTTCTTTCACTCGATCGGATCCGATACGCCGCACCTCCAACTACAGTTTCATAATTGTCATTCTGCTTTGCGCCGGTCCAACCATATATTGTCAATTCCCCTGCGATGAGCACACTTTCGTTGTAGCTTTTAATTGCCCACTTCACTGTTTCTCTACTACCTGATCACCCACCATAAATTGAGTCACATCTCTCTTCTCCCTCTGTGTGTGTGTATGCCCAGGCACGTGTTCGCTGTCTCACTTGTATTGGCAAACTACTCGATAATTTGGACAAATGGTTAGTGATGGACGAAGTGCTCCCGTTTTTGCAACAGATTCGGTCCAGGGAGCCGACAATTTTGATGGTCATGCTTGGTAAGTACGTTCGACACATGGTAGCCACTCGATTTGTTTCGCACAATCCTCTCGACATTGTAATAATGTCGAACCTTTTTTGGATTCACTTGTCCTCATGAGTTAATTTGATGGGTTGTTCCAGGTCTTCCACTTATTCGCCACGACCAATTGGTATCTTGGGAATCGGTCTTCAATGTAGTACTACGACTGTATGGCGAATACACACTGATCCGACACTCTTTAACTGAAATCCTAGTTACAATTACGTTTTTGCTTGTAGCTTTTTCTTGTCATCCCGTGTGCGTATATGCGCCAAACTGTGCAAAATTGCCCCAGGGTTTCCTTCTCGAGAGGCCGATCTTGAGAATTAATGCGTTAAACCCTTAATCGGGCAACCTCTATTGAACTCCATGCGGTGTCAGTTTATCACTAGCTTACTGCAGGTCAAAATCTGTCTTAGACCACAGTGCATGTCCATCTCTCTCTCTAAGCGGACAGTGTGCCTCATCTACATGTTGATCTTTGTAACTGATGATGCTCTCTCTCGATAGTTTCTTTTGATACAACGCTGCTTACACTTTAGCTTCTCGGCTCCCTTTCACTCAGTGAGTGGTTGGTTGGCACTTCCACCTCCAGATAGTGCTGAGATCCGCACTCTTTTATCGGGCTGTGTCGACTCATAAACAGAGCTCATTCTGTGCAGTGCACCATGGTTCTTAATCCGCCATCGCAGAATTAGACATTAGGAGTCGACCAGTGGGATGAACTGTGACTACGCGGTGCGTTTTCAGTTCTCATTCATCCCAGGCATCGGATTATGAACAGCGAACCTGGTTGTTTTCCATTACAAAGTCTCGTAAAATTCTTTATCACTGGTTTTCAAGCACTGTCCGCCACCCTGACGTAACCACTTTTTCCCCTAAATGCAACACCACACATCTACTTCGGCTTGGGCAACCGGGTAGTATCTCGCCCTCTGAGGAAACCATGGACATTGTTGTGTTGTGTTTTATTTTACTGTTTCTGTACCTTCGTTTGAATCCCATGGTTTCTGATGGCATTATGTCTGTTAACAGACTTTTGCAAATATATATAACACCACACATGCTACTGACAGTTTCGCTCAATTGCTTATTACGCTGCAACCTTGTGAGCCACGTATGTGATTCGGCAGATCACAGTCACTTACCACACTTCAACAATTGACAGGGAGAAAAACTTACGAGACTCGATGCGTGCTCTATACTGTGAATCTAAGTTGTTTTGACTCACTAATAGTATTCTAGTGTGTGATTTGCTTCAAAACAAATGTGTTCATCTTGGCTCTTTTATTTTTGGATGTAATAAAAACGAAATCAAAACTTGTAATGACTTCGTCTTGCGATTTTTCGCTTATGTGACTGGTAGGGGCGGCAAATTGGTATCTGTTCCAACCCGCCACATTGCTTGATGCTCTAGGGAATCAGTTCCGGGCCCCTATGTTCCGTATGGTTCGCGATCTCGTCGCTGGTGTCTGGTCAACAATTCGAAATAAGATAAAGCCACATTACTTTTCAAAATAACCAGTTATTCACGTATGCTTTCTCATGAGATTAGCTCACGCCCCACAGCGTTTGCGTTCTTATACCGTAGAGATTGCGATTATTTCCACTTGACACACGTTATTTGAACTGATTGCGGGCTTCTCTATGTTTTAATGTATCTGCCTTTGCTGCGAAATCTTCGTTAAACGTTTTGCTAGGCATAGTTGTCCCTTACCAAATGATATGGAATCTGTCTTCGGTTAGGCTGCACATATTTGCTCAACTCCCGTCCCATGCACTGTGGTTGAAATCTCTCCACTAGCTAGGACATCAGATTAACGGTATGGCAGCTGATACCGTTTCACTTGTTTAATGCTACTATCTCGTTAATTTACCTCAATAGGTGCATCATTCCAATCCCGATCGGTGAAAGCGGAGTAGTTCAAGCGCCTACACCCATGCGGACCACTCCGCTGCACCCTGCCTACAGCCGGTGTTCATTGCGTATCGACGCAGCTCGATACAAGGTCCTAGTCCACTATTGTCGCTCGGATTTTCCACTACCGCTGTGCAACTCATATAGCATTAAAACGGTTGCACAGCTCTTAACACATCGTCAGACATACCTGTGAGATGAAAGTGTAGCAGATCGTCTGCTTTAGGTTCAAACACGTGCGTAAAACCTCATAACCTACATCCGGTTAGGTACGTCGTGCAGTATCAACTCGACCCATATCTTTCTTTTGTCGCTCCATGGGTCACGCAATCCCGATGTGGGGGTAAATGTCCAACAAGGCATTTAGACTACTGACTCAATCGCTACCTATAGTGAGGCGATTTGTATGCTTGCGATGACCATGCACCAATGTGTATCGTTTGTTTCTGCCCCGGTTTCCTTAGTGAGAACGTGTCAAAGACTGGTATCAACACAACCGTTTTTGTGAAGAACCTAGTATCAAGCATTGAGAATGATTACACTAGGTAGGACATTGGATGCATTGTTAGGGCTAATTTGTGTGACGGAGATCTTTGCTCCATAGTAAGGGATGTAGGTACGTAGCAGCCAACTGATTTGTTTGACTCTGTTCACACTTATCATTTCTGCTCGTTCTTCGCTTAGTTTGTTTCTGCTTAGCTCTGGCAGTGCTTTGTGCGAAAATCATCGATACATGCGCCTCGTTTCTCTTGCTTCAAAACGTCACGAGTATCATTCTCTGGTGACTTTACTGGTCCCCGTGAGAACCGAATCTCTGAAAGCCCGGCTGGCTTCCGCACCTTTCGTGGTTGTATCGACCACATATTTGCTCTTCGCCAAGTTTTAGAGCACGGCACACATACAGACGACCGGTTATGGTGGTTTTCCTTGACTTGAAAACCGTCTTCGACTCTCTTGATCGAGGCAGCTTGTAGCACTGTTTATCCATGAAGGGCATGCCAGCTTAACTCCTTTCTATTCTGAAGTCTACCGTGATTCTCGAGGCCGTGTAAGAGTCTAGGTGAAACCGTCTCCCGAAATTCCCTAGGACAAGTGGGGTTCGCCCGAGTTGTCCTACATCTCCTTTCTTCTTCAACTTTGTTATCGAAATGATCATGAGTGACTCCGTTCTTTCATCCGGTGACCGAGTGGTCTGCGCATCTGGCTTGTACCCATAAGATCACCAGTTCGAATCCAGCTAGGGGCGGGCGTCCTCACGGTATACTCCGCCCACGCGCGACTGGTATTACTCGCGCGGCTGCAAAGCGCCGTGATGGCGTACTGCAGACGATTCAATTCACTTTAAGCCGGCTCGTAGCCTAAGAGTAAAAAGCTTGCCTTGTAATTTGACGGTCTGGGTTCGAGCCTGTGTAGGGACAGAGTGACCCTCGCAGTATCCCTAACGCACATACAACGTGTTCGTTGCGAGGCGTCGGTACTGCGTACCGGCATACTGCTGATGCCTGATACCGTCCTTTCAGACTCTACCGGAGTGGTAGTTCTGCCAGGTGTCTGACTGACAAGCCTGGAGTATGCGGACGATATGGCTCTCCATGGATCTGATGCATTGGCTATGCAAACACTACTGCCCAGACTTGTGCGTAGAGCTTCACGCTTCGGAGTGTACTTTTCACTTTCAAAGTGCAGTATTGTTGCAGGACTGGGCTGACACACCTCCGGGTTTAGCTACCACCGAACATTCACTGGAAGTGGTGGATTGATTCACTTGCTTTGGTAGCTGTGTCACTTATGGTGGTCACATCACTGAAAAACTTGCTTATCACCAAGGCCCGTGTGACTTTCCAGAGGCTCGATGGTCTTTGGAGATGGCGGGATATCAGTTTGTCAGTGAAAGGTAGGGTGTATAACGCTGGATCAGAGACCTGGCCAGTTCGCGGTGAAGACATCAAACGCTTGGACGTGTTTGACCACCGGTGCTTGCAGAGTCTTGTTCACGTCTGGTGGGAACACCGAGTGAGCAATGCTGAGGTCAGCCAGTTGGGGTTTTGGTAAGAAGATTTCTGGTGCCTTTCTCGTGTGTTTGCTAAATCTTAATCGCTTGTGTTAGCTAGGCCATGTCCTTCGTATGCCCGTTCCCCGGCTGGCTCTGCTCGTTCTCTGGAGCCGTTCGAACGCCGCAAAGATATCCCGGCGGAATCAGATTGCAACGAGCGGCGCCGTTCTGCCAACCGGCTGCTCAAACAAAGCCCTACGCAAGGATCGCGAGACATGGTGGTCTGAGCATGCTTTAGAGATGGAGACCGCTGCCCTCTCTGGCAACACTCGCAGGCTTTTCCAACTCATTCGGTCCACTTGCCTCAGGAAACCTGGTGTCAGTGAGGTCATTTGTGAGGTGGATGAGTCTCCGATCACCAACCAACAGAGGCGTATGGACCGTTGGGCTTTTCACTTTCACTCGCAGTTTAACTGGCCTCCACCATCTATCAGTACATGCAATACACGTTGTTGTCCACCCTGGCTCCTCCCTCTGAATCCACCCAGCGAAGAGGAAGTCTGCCTCGAGATTCGACGCTTGAAGCGCTTCAAGGCTGCCGGCTTAGACGGACTTTCTCTGAAACTATTCAAGTACGGCGGTGTGGCGATCATTAACCAGCTGACTGCGCTGTTCGCAAAAGTTTGGCATGGAGAGAAAGTGCCTTCCTCTTGGGGCGAATCAGTCATTATCCCGATTTTCAAGAAAGGCGCTCACACTTCATGTGCAAATCATTGCGGGATTAGTCTTATTTCGGTTGCCTCTAAGCTATTGGCATCCATACTGCTTCGCAGGCTATCCCCAGTACGTGAATCATACTACCGCGAAGAACAAGCTGGTTTCCGTCCTGGCCGCGGATGCGTGGATCAAATCTTCACGCTCCACCAGCTCCTCGAACATCGCCACATTTATCAAATGCCCACTATCATTGCATTTCTAGACATACGTGCCGCTTTTGACTGTTGATCGACCTGCTTTATGGCGTTGCTTACTAAAGGTCGGGGTGCCAGAGAAATATACCGCCATTTTACGAGCACTTTACCTTCATACATCCGGCAGAGTGACGGTCTATAGCAAGCTTTCCTCGCAATTCACTGTCAATAGCGGTGTGCGACAGGGTTGCCCTATGTCCCCATTCCTCTTCAACTTCGCAATCGAAGACGTTCTGTCGAATGCTCTAGAAGGTTTCCAACATTTTGGCTTAGAGCTTCTACCGGGTGAGCGCGCGACCGACTTAGATTATGCTGATGATATCGCCTTACTTGGTGACGATCCTCAGAGTATGCAACTCATTCTGGATCGTTTGGCGGTTGAAGCATCTAAGTATGGCATGAGCTTCGCCCCATCGAAGTGTAAAATACTGCTCAGGGATTGGGCTTCACCTGCTCCCGTACTCACTCTCGAAGGTGCACAGCTTGAACAGGTAGATAGTTTCGTCTACCTTGGGAGCTGTGTTTCTGCTGACGGCACTATCAACAAAGAAATTTCTCTTCCTATCGCTAAAGCTCCATCAGCATTTGTCAATTTGAGGCACTTGTGGCGTCGTCGCGACGTCTCATTCTCACTAAAGGGCCGCGTCTACAGCGCATCAGTTCGCTCAATATTGTTGTATGAGTGTGAGTCCTGGCCGATTCGCGTGGAAGACGTGCGTCGTCTTTCTGCGTTCGATAACGGTTGCTTAAGGAGGATCGCTCGTGTTTGGTGGCAACATCGAGTAAATAGTAATGACCTTCAACGTCGCATCTTGGGGAATGCGAGTATTCCCTTCAACAAACTGGTTTTGTTGCGCCAGTTGAGATGGCTCGGTCACGTCCTTCGCATGGCACCTGAGCGTCTACCGCGTCGCGCTCTATTCGCTCGTCAAGGACGTGGCTGGAGGCGACCGCGTGGTGGTCAGCCTTCCACTTGGCGGCAGCACATGAAATCGCTGACGTCGTGTCTACCCGCTGTTGGATCCGTACGTCTTCCAGGATTGGGACCCAAAGATGAGGAGTGCCAATGGCTTAGCACTCTTGAAGATATGGCCCCCAACCGGAATCAGTGGAAGATTTGTGTATTGTGTTGATTCACATGATTAATACTACAAACATTAAAAGAACAAAAAAGAACAAAGCTGGCTTATCTGTTGATCTCCATGGTTTTATACTGTCTCTGTGTCTAGCTAATAGACTGTTGAGAATACATACATACATACATACCGTTCCCCGGATTCCTCGGCGTACATTGTACGCCGTGGGTGCACCAATTTTGCCGAAACCGCGAGGTAGCCAGTCTATGACGTGGCATAGTGGCATGAAGAAACTGACTGACAGGCTGGTGCGTTCCTTCTTCGTTGATAGGGGCCTCGGGGTGGTCCACACCAATGGTTGGAGACCGTGTCAAACATGGCGCAGTCACGCAGTCAGTGGCATTCCTGCATTCGGTTTCTTGCATCTGGTTGCTAATTCTCGTTCCATTCTGATTGGTTTAACACACTTCCTTCTTGCTTCTACTTTCTTTACTTTCTATTTCCATTTAACCACTATATTGACGCCGTCCATCGCGATGAGACTGGACCTCAACGTGGTGCGTTGGTCTGTGTACTTCAGTGATCCATTGAGCTATGCTGCGGGGTGCTTTTTGCACCTTCAGAGCCACTCATACCAGATTGGTCAATGGTTAGAGGCCAGACAAACTCAGTCTCTTGGCCCTCCAGGTTGGGGTTGGAGTGAAGATGGCTCCTTACTCCATGAAACGGACTCTGTAGTCCACTGCCAAAACCCCGCTGACTTGCGGTAAGTTTTTTGAACCAAAGGCTTTGGTTGAGAACCCTAATCGTTCTCCTGTCTATGCCTGGGCAACCTGACAGTATTCTTCCCACGTAATGCACCATGACCGTTCCTTCTAACAATCTCTTGATGCTCTGGCTACCGCAGAGGATAATCAACGGTGCCCTATCTGCTGCATCGAGCAGGGTGGATAGGGATTTGGATGCTACTAATCAGACCTTTCCGCCTTCTCATTCTCTTGCGCTTTTTATCCTTAGCGTCCCATTCCAACTTCACTTTTATCCCCCCGTGTTAAATCCTCCAATTCTTGGCCCTCCCCACCTTGCTTCAATAGTCGCTTGTCTTCTAGTTCAAACACACATAATTGCAAGGCGTCGCTCCATTCCGGTCGACAAGTCCATGTTCAACTAAGCGGACAACGTCAGTTTAACCGCTTCACTTTGGAGTCCTTGATCCTCGCTAAGACTGGCTTACCTTAACGTGTGCATTTTGCTACAGATTGGACAACAGGCAGCAGTTGCCCGAACACTAGAATCCTATCGATCGCTATTTGCCTTGTATCGGAAACCTACCTGCAAGATTCGAGCTCCGTGCTTGCACTGCGATCTCCCACATGCGACACTGGTGACACATTTTCATTCGCCTGTCTGGAGATGGCGCAGCTTCAGAATCAGGTCAAGCTGGCATCGACGTTGTTTTTAGTCCCCGGGCTGAAGCTGCTCTGATGGACTGGATCCCAGTCAGCAGCGGATGTGCACCGTTAGATTAGCTGGCTCCTCCCAGACTTGGAAGTCGCGCGGGGACAAACGATGCCTGATTGTCATAGCGGCTTACGTCCCCACAAACTGCAACCCTGATTCGGTGAAAGATGATTTCTATCACCAGCTTAACGATCTCCTTCGTTACAGAAGAAGCACGGATACTGTGTTGCTTGCTGGTGGTCTAAACGCACATGTCGGAAAATTATCCTCTTATGAGCTTCATCTGGGTGGCCAACATGGTGTAGACTCCCGTAACGATAAGGGTGAGTGGTTCCTACACTGTAAAGATGCTCGTCTCTTTCTCGCGAGCACTAACTTTCGATATAGCACCCGCAAAAGTGTGACTTGGCGCCCGCCAGCCTCGCGCCAACCATGGACGCAAATCGATCATATCGTTGTTAGTTACCACTGGCGAGGCTGTGTCCAAAACTGTTGCTCGATTTGGAGTACGAGCGTGGACTCCGACCGCGCTCTTATGTGTGCCGACCTTCGGGTGCGTTTCGGCGGACGTCCGCAGCGTCGCTCTGTGCGCATTGACACCAGCCAACTGGCGAAGCCAGGTGTTCTGAATGCGTATAAAAGTACGCTGGCATCAGGGATGATTAAACGCTCACTGAACACCATCGAAGGTCATTGGTTGCATACTCGACAAATGTTGCTATTAGCAGGCATGTGTTCATATGGAAAATCAAATTGCCAAACCTGAACATTGGGTCTCTACACATATTCTGGAGCTTATGGATGCTCGCCGATGTATTCCGGCTGGAACCGAATACAGTGAGACTCGCAAAATTCTCGGGTCAAAGCTGTGTTCTAGCCTGAAGAGAGACCGCGAGACCTTGTGGTCTTATCGTGCATCGTAAATAGAAACAGCCGCTGCCGTTGGTAATCATCTTAAATTATTCCGTTTGATACTGGAAACAGACAGCAGGAGATCTGGTGTTAGCGAGACAATACGCGACGAGAGTGGACAGCCGATCCACCGCTTGTCAAAACGCGTTGGGCTGAACACTTTGCAATGCAGTTTAACCAAGCTGACTTTTCGTTTTCGGGCGTTGAGTGCCCTTCTCCATGGGCGTCGACTTATATCTGCCCTCACGCGCAGAAGTCGAACGTGAGAGCAGAGTGTTGAAATTGCTTAAGGCCACAGGAACAGATAGAATTCCCCCGGCCCTCTTTAAATTCAGGGGACATCCTCTTGTAGATTATTTATACGAGTTGCTAGTGAAACTTTGGGCGCAAGGAACTCTCCCGACAGTTTGCAGCTTCTCCGTCATAGTCCCAATTTTCAAGGAAGACTCCCGTTCTGGATGCGGCCATCACAGAGGGATCAGTCTGATCTCAGTTGCCTTTAAATTGCTTGCGTTTGTTATTCTCCACATACTGACTGGCGCTCGTGAAGGTCAGATCCGCGAAAAGCAAGCCGGGTTTCATCGAGGTCGGGGCTGCATCGACCACATCTTCACTTTGCATCAATTGTTGGAGCATCGCCATGTTTATTGGCGACCCATCGTAGTCGTGTTTCTCAACATCGAAGGTACCTTCGATTCGGTTGACCGACCTGCCATTTGGGACTGTCTGCTGAGGAGAGGTGTGCCTGATAAATACGTGAATATTATCGAAACGGTGTACGCGCATAGTTCGGGCAGAGTGAGGGTTTATGGCAAACTGTCGCCACCCTACAGTATCACCAGCGGTGCGCGACAAGGTTGCCCTCTGCCACCTTTCCTCTTTAACTCCGCCGTTGACAAAGTAGGAAACAGCGTTCGCTGGACACCACCTAGAGGGTGTGGAGCTACTTCCTAATGAGCGACTTCTTGACTTGGAGTATGCCGACGATATTGCCCTAATCTGTGACTTCCCAGACGTGCCGAGCAGCTCTGGACCGATTAGTACTGGCTGTTAATCGTCTTTTGTTATGCTTTTCTCCATCAAAATGCAAAGTACTTCTCCAAAATTAACAGGAACCCACCCCTGTGTTGAATCTTGATGGTGATCAGGTAGAAGCCGTTCAGAAATTCAAGTACCTGGGCAGTTATATTAGCACCCGGGGAATCGAAGGTGAGATTACGAACCGTATAGCAAAAGTTCCAGGTGCTCTTTCCAATCTCCGTCATCTGTGGCGCAGACGCGACATCACTCTCGCCCTGAAGGGCAGAGTCTATAATGCAACCGTCCGTTCAACCCACTTTTACTTTTGTGAAACCTGGCCCCTTAGATCAGCGGACATAAAGAGGCTAGTTACGTTTGACCGTCGGTGCCTTTGCAGTTTAGCTCATGTCTGGTGGGAACACCACGTGATCAATGAGCGTGTTCAGCACCGCGTATTTGGTGCAGGAAAATCCAGTGAACCGCTCAGCCTAGGCATATCTCGCAACAGGCTACGATGGCTGGGCCACGTATTGTGCATGCCAGTACACCGACTCCCGCGACATGCATTATTTGCGCGTTGTGGGTGCAGATGGAAGAAGAGGAGAGGTGGCCAAGCGATGACTTGGTCAAGAGGAATGAAGGCCTTTACTTCGAAGTTGGCCTAGGTTGAAGCCTCGGCTCCCTGGTTGGGGACCGAAAGACGGTGAACACATTTGGCTGGATGTACTTGTTAACATGTCTAGGAGCCGACCTCAATGGCGTTTGTGTTGTGAGTTTCTTTGTCTCTTCCCCTCCCACCACCATCTCAGTCATTAGGCATAATATGATGTTTTTCGGCACAATAGCCGGCTGTTAGCTCTCTGGAACGATGTCCATCCGTTACTGGTGTGCTCTGTTGCATGTGATTTTCTTTCATAATGTATTGCGGCACAATAGCTGAGGTGTTCTCCACCTACAGCTAACGTGTATAATGATGCTTTTGACACTGTTTTTATTTGATAAGGCTTTCATCCCAACAGTTCACAAGCTACATAGCAGAGCCTAGTCCGGAAAGGCGCCAGCCGCGTTTCGCCCTATTGGGGCTCGTCAGTGGCGCGCATTCCCTCGGTCCTCTAAGGAGGATCGAACCCATGACCGCTAGAGGCAGATGCCAACTAGCCAGCAGCTTAAGCCACTGAGCCATGGGGGACGTCGGCTGGGCTACATAATTTGCAAACTAGCTGGGATATAGCACCACCTATCTACCACTGTCACGGACAGTGGTTAGCCTACTAGGTGATGACGTCCTCTCACTAGACGCTATACCTATAGCATTTTGAAACTAGGAGAGGCATTAGAGGACCGAGGGAATGCGCGCCACTGACGAGCCCCAATAGGGCGAAACGCGTCTGGCGCTTTTCCGGACTAGGCTCTGCTATGTAGCTTGTGAACTGTTGGGATGAAAGCCTTATCAAATTTACAACTAAAATCCTGCTACTCATGAGTACTGTTTTTATTGTTGTTCTTGCGATGTGAGTCGTGGCGACTGAATCCACCGCACCTCGACGCTCGGATCATGATTGTTCAACTGAACTGAACAAAATTCTGACAGTTTGCTCAGTCGCGATCTCATTTGTCCCCATGGCATGGGCAAAGTCTAGTGTCCTAGTCCAGAAACGTTGTAGAAGACACATTCTACTAAGCATATTAGTTCCGCTTATGTTTTTGATGGACTTCTTATTAAGTGGGAAAGATAGCCATGTACTCAAGACATAAGAAATTTTGTAAAAGTTTTCACCCAACTGCATGGAATTGGATCAAATGAATTCATCTTTATTCCTCGATCTAATGAGCATAGCAAAGAGGATACAATTTATGAAATTCGCCGGTCAGTATATAGCAGTTGCATCTGTTCCACTGAGAGGGGTAATAAAATGCTTTAAGTACAGCGAGCAGTATACTACTCTGTGATCACTCCCCGACAACTCCCGAGCTACTGACACTCGCCTTTTGGGGATACCTAAAGTAACCACGAAGTCCAAGATATGTTTTGTCCTGGTTCGAGTGCAAACTTGCTGCACCCATCCGCCCAGGTTGATGCAGGCTTACAGACCTGCGGTAGGTGGGAACCATTGCAGGTCAGCCAGGTTGAAATCCCCTGCGACAAGTTTGTATTCACACGGATGGATCGATTCATGCTCGAATGAAGCCATGAGTGCATTGCCACTCGCGTGAGACCTATCGGGAGCTCTATAAATGCCTCCAAATTGTACTGTAGATCCAAGGATATTGATTGCTATCCATATGGAGTCTGTTGTCTCAGCAGTGCCCATGGTTTTCATTATTGCTGGGTAATTGGCATAAGCTACGGGTTGGCTGACGTAAGCCACTAGCAGTCATGGGTTCGATCCTCGAAAAAGGACCGAGGGCTGCGCACCACTGATGAGCCCCAGTAGGACGAAACGGCCGTCTGGTGCTTTTCCGGATCGGAAGTTGTTATCTGATTTGTCAGCTGACTTCGGCAAACCCAAAATACTCATCAACCTCCTTCTACTCATAAGTAACATAAATTCACCCTTATGGAATTCCTAAACGCTATTTCGATTCATAGCTGCCGTAACCGGACAGTCCTGATGCCGGAAGGCCAACCGCTGTCATCTGCATGGTGGTGGAGGATGGGTCGGGGTATATCGCAGTTAGTGAACAATTCATGATGGTTGGCTACCATCCCACATTTCTCAGTGGTATGAGCTGTGGGCTAGTTGGCGCAAGCCACTAGCAGCCATGGGTTCGATCCTGGCAGAGGACCGAAGGATGCGCACCACTGACGATCTCCAATAGGGCAAAGCGGTTGTTTGGTGCTTTTTCGAGTTGTTAGTTGGGTTATCTGAATTGTCGGCTGATTGCGACGAAGTCAAAATACTAACCACTGTACACCGTACATGCTTTAAGGAACCTACAATATAAATTCCGTGATACGGGAAGTAATTGGGTAGTTAGTGTGACATGGAACAGCCAACTTACGCAAAGCCGACCTAAACAGATTAAAGTTATTTACACATGTGACATTCTCTCTTGCTCAGGCGTCCGTATTTGAAACAGTCCTTCACGTTCAATAGAACCTGGTACCTGCTGCTTTCAGTACCACCAAAGTGCTGTTTGTTTACCCAAAAGATTGGCGAAGCTCTGGTTTTCCTGGTGGGTGTCTACAATTGCATTTCACCTCAATCGTTGCCGTTATCGCTTAGTACCGAAGACTCGTATTCGCAGCAATCCTCTCCACTTCACGGAATGTGATATCGCCCATTTTCATAAAGGCGACCTTGATGTCCGTTATCTTTCGTCAGTATGTAAAAATGATGGTATTCATTGCCGCTTTTGGTGAGAAATCGCTATTAGATGTCGTTTCAGCAACTGACATTTCGCTATTGGTGTGGAGATTATTTCCGTAACCGCGGCGTAGCATGACCCATTGGTAAGTAATAAATCCTGTCACACGACTGCCGCCATTTCACATGCTTTTGGAAGTCAGCTTCCTTAAGATGACCTGCTGTTGGAGATGCAGTTTATCTTTGCTCGGATTTCCCTAGTACATTTGATTTTGCTTCGTGAATAATTGTTCCTTTATGCTTCCTGGTGAAATTCAAAAGATCGATTCCGTTTCACTCTCAAGTCGTTCCAATTTTAGGGGCTTTTTTGAGCGTGTGCACGTTACTTGTTATCTTCGGCGTGATCCCTCAACCTACCCCGATATAATTCCTCTTTTTGACCATTAACAAATGAAATCGGTTGTCTTGATATTCCTTTCTATA
The DNA here is from genome assembly GCA_944474145.2 of Dicrocoelium dendriticum. Taxonomy (NCBI): domain Eukaryota; kingdom Metazoa; phylum Platyhelminthes; class Trematoda; order Plagiorchiida; family Dicrocoeliidae; genus Dicrocoelium; species Dicrocoelium dendriticum. The sequence goes on from OX104064.1 coordinate 29,972,689, forward strand.
CTTTCTTACTCTCACATTTTTCGTGGCTTGGCTTGTGGTGGTCGTCTCATGAATGTTGCCGTTAATGCATTGAGATCCAGTTGTCTTCTTCTAAATAAGGATTGTTGGATTGCGGGCAAAAATTACAGATGGTACAATTGTGCCACGTGCCGTCAGTGTGACGGACATCTGTTCTTCTGTGTGAAGTCAAATATTTGAGCTGTACAATTAAGTAACTGAGATCCAAAAAATTTACAATATCCCACAGGCTGTTTCCGCGAGTTTCGTGACTGTCTTAAGCCTGGCTCCGCCTGGAGACTTAATGGATAATAAGGGTGCAAAGATGGCCGGGACATTCCTTAATGTTTAACTTATTCATCATGATCACTCTCCATCAGCAGGCTTAGGTTAGTCTAGAAAAGCACCAGACGCCAGCGTTTCGACATTCTGTGTCTCCTCAGTAGTGCGCCTCCCAGCGGACCGCTGCTGGGTTCCGCTCCCATGACATCTGGATGCCGGCAGCTATTGCCACTTCGCCATAAGTGATAGTCGCAGACCTGCGGGATTGACAGTTGACCATGGTATAGCCCGGCTCATCTTCTCTTCCTTAGTGTGCTCAGCATCGAACTTACGGACCGGATAAAAGGCCGGAGTGAAGTATTGATTTAGAACGTCCTAGACCGCCTAAACCTCCACGCGATCAGAAAAATATTGATGACCTTTTATGGCTTGAAGCATTGCTTCAGTTGCACTAGTTTGATGAAATTGGTTATGACAAACCACTGTCCTCTGCTTTCTAAGTTCGATACCGAGAGCATGGCCCGTAAGTTTGGTTTGTTTAGTTTAGCGACAGCAAGGACTACCATGCAACGCAGCCACGCTAACTTGATTGTCACACACGCTACAAGAAATGGTGCTCACGAGAGCACTGGTACTGGCCATCTCCAGCTACTCATTGCTCCAACTGACCCCCGCACTGTTGATTTAGATATCTCGGATGACAAAGGCCAAGAAGGGACTAGGCTGGCGGCAGCACTAGTCTGTCCCCTAATAAATACCCGACCCCGAAATCACTAAGTCCCCATGTCATCGGAGACATCTAGGTTCTTTGGAGTGCATTCAGAGAGCTTTTCGCCTACTCTAAAGCCCTCAGTTACTGACGCAAATCGCATTGATGTACCAGAACGGACAGTCGTGTAGGCAAGTTTGCCACTGATTTCAAACGAAGCTGGTGCACCTTTTCAGCTGGTAAACCCGACAGCAATCGGCCAGTTCTGCATATTCCCCTTTCAGGGTTGACAGACTCGGAAGCTACGAACCAAGCGGCCTCGCACATGAACAATTTTACAGTGCTCACCTGTTAGGACACGCTAGCAACAACTGAAGCGGCGGTCCCATTGCCATCTGATTCTGTATGGAGTAGTGGGGGTGTTATAATCTTCTCACTAGACGCGATTCCGAAATTGGCACTTTACTACTCCACAAAACTTCTAGCCCAACCGAAGGAAAAAGCAGAACACCAATGACCTTGACAAAATAACATATTAACCGCCGTCAACAAAACACTGTACAACTGCCGCGGACCTTGACTGTATTTATAGGTCTCTTACTGACCTTCGACTTCTGGAATCGGAAGGGCAACTACCAAGGTTAGTGGTTCCGCATAGATTAGGCCGAGCTGTCATGTGATTGGTAGCCACCCGCAGAACTTAGAACATTCCAGAACGCGTTCGAACTTGATGCGATACTCTTTAATAATCGATTAATCATTAAAATAGTGGATTTTCCCGGCAATCCTTACTTTCTCCCGGATACCTCCTCTCCTGAGATACCATCCGAGGTATACGATGAAAGCCTTATCATATTCATTATACACGTTAGCTAGAGGTGGGAAACACCTCAGCTACTGTTGCCGTCACGTGTGCTTTGTGCCAAGTTAAATACCACATTTCATGTGTTGGATTATCAGTTGAGCATTTTCATTACCTAAAAGAAAATAGGGAATAGAATGCAACAGGTGCAAGGCAGCTGAGCTGACTGTAACGGATGGGCATCGTTCCGGTAAGCTACCTGCCGGCTACTATACAGCAGAAAAAATAATTTACTATGCAAAATTATAAAAGGCTAAATAGTGAGATTGGGCTTGGAGGGGGAGGCTAAGTGGGATGGTGTGGGACAATGAAACTCACAGCACGAACGCCACTGAGGTCCGCTCCCAGCCATATCAGCAAGTGTATCCAACCAGACGTGTTCATCGTCTTTCGGACCCTAACCAGGGACCCGAGACGCTCCAACTGAGGCCGGTTTCGAACTGAGGACCTTCATTCCCCTCGATCAAGTCATCGCTTGGCCACCTCTCCTCTTCTTCCATCCACACCCCCGGCGCGCAAACAACGCACGTCGCGGAAGTCGGTGGACTGGCATGCGTAATACATGACCGAGCCATCGGAGCCTGGTGCGTGAAACAACGGTGCTGAGCGATTCATTTCCTTTTCCTGTACCGTAAACAATGCGTTGAACACGCTCGTTGCTTACTCAGTGTTCCCACCAGATGTGAGCTAAATTGCGAAGGCACCGGTTGTCGAACGTAGCTAGCCTCTTTATGTCCGCTAATCTAAGGGGCCAGGTTTCACAACCGTACGTTAGGGTCGAACGTACCGCTGCGTTGTACACTCTGCCCTTCAGGGCGACAGTGATGTGGCGCCGGCGCCTTAAGTAGCGAAGGTTAGCAAAAACGCCTCGACCTTTTGCTAGACCTCTCGTGATCTCATCTTTAATCCCACGGGCGCTGATACAACTTCCCAGGTAGTTTAATTTTTGAACGAACGATGAAAGCTTAGGATTAACTTGCAGTCTTCGGGACGGTGTTCTCCGCCTGTCGGTCCATCTCCTTGTCAGAAGTTCCCGAGAACTGGGTTCCGATGTCCATGGTCTGGATTCCTTGCTCGACTGTGAACTGTCATCCACGGGTTGCTTCGGCAAGTTGAGGCTTTCCAAAAATAAATCGTACTTGAGGACGGTAGGCCTCGCTTGTTCTGGTTGACGCAGTGTTCGCCCTAACTGGTTTGCACGCCGTTCCCAGATCTCTTTGCCCACGATCACGTCATACATGACATTTCCGCACTTGTTTTTGACCGTCTCTGGTGTCCACTTCACGTGGCCTTCCGGATACTCACGTACTAGCACTTTCTGTCCAAGTGTAAACGATCCTTACTTTGCTCCTTGCCGCCGGTTAAAATCCTGTTCCATACTGCGGTTTCTTTCTACAACAGAGGATTCTGCGCGCGGTTCGATGTCGTCGAAACGCCTACGGAGCTTCCAGTTCATCATAGCCTGTGCTGGAGAAACTCCATCCGGCGCTTGTGGATTCGATATTGACCAGTAGACGAAATGGAACCTGTCAACCACCTCCTCTATATGTCCCTCCCCTTTTGATTTGTGGAGTGTTCGCTTGAACTTATCCACCAACCTTTCTGCATTACCATTAGACTGTAGGTGAAACGGTGGCGAGCAAATGTGCCGGACGGCGCATTGCTTTTAGAACTCCGTGAAAGTTTCCGAAGTGAATTGTGTGCCATTGTCAGTCTCAATTGTCTCTGGATAGCCGAATATGCCGAAGGTTTGTTGCGACCCTACTACAGTGGCATTGATGGTTGTGCTATTCATGAGGAATACTTCAGGCCACTTGCCGTATGATTCGACTGTGACGAGCAGACTTCGGCCGGTGTTCGGTCCTGCGAAGTCGACATAGATGCGCCACCATGGTTTAGTAGCTTTTGGCTATGAATAGAGCTCTGCTTTTGTGGCACTTTCAAGACATTGGCGCACTTTTTGCAGCGTTTAGCTATTGCTTCTAGTTGTTTGTTCAGGGAGGACCAATATACATAACTGAGGGCTAGCGCTTTCATCCGCTTGATCCCAGGATGCCCGACGTGGAACTGCCGAATAAGGCGCTCCTGAAGGGCCTTGGGGATGACCACTCTTTCCGAAAATAGTATGCAGTTGTTCACAATAGAGAGCGAATGTCTCCTCTGGAACTACTGTTGCAACACGACAGATGGACATGAACGTGGCCAATTTGTTTTGTGAAACTGTGTAACTTACTTGAGTACTGGGTCCCGAAGCGTTTCGGTTCGTACTGCTTCTGTGGTAACTGGTAGATCGTGCAATTTGTCACTTACCAGATAGTTGACGTTAGGTTCGGTCTCGACCGAGGCAATGATTGTGTCCTTACGTTCCTGCTGGTGGGCATCAATTAGGCATGACTGTGCATCCGCTTGACCAATGAAACTTGTCGATTGATAGTGGATCTCGAAATTACACCCCATTAAGAGCCCAACCTTGTAGCCGGTTGCCTGTGTAGGCCGGGATGCCCTTTTTCGAACCAAAGATAGCCAGCAAGGGCTTGTGATCTGTCAGAAGCTTGAAGCGGTGGCCCTACAGCATTTTGTGAAATTTCTCGATGGCGAACACTATGGCCAATGCTTTTTTTGATCTGGCTGTAATTCCTCCCGGCCTTCGTACGTGTACTGGTGGCACGAACGATTGCTTCTTGACATCCATCGGAGTACGTGTGTGAAATGACTACGCCAATTCCATGGCTTGATGCATCTTTGGCCAGGACAATTTCTTTGGAGGGATCCAAATGAGTCAAAGGCAAGTTTGAGGACAGCAATGTTTTGACCCGTTCGAAGGCATTCTGACATCCTGACGTCTAGTTCCAAGTTTGGCCTTTGGCTGGTACCTTGTTTAGAGGGGCATGTAGCCGGTGCATCTCAGGCCAGAATGCGCTATAGTGACTGATAAGCTCACAAAAGGAACACAAGGACTGTAGACCTGTTGGTGGAGGCATTTTTCTACTGGCTTCTATGTTTTTTCGGATCTGGTCGAGGAGAAAGCCGAAGTATTTGATGATCGGTGTGCAAAATGTTCATTTATCCTCACGGATCCGGAAACCGTACGACTGTGTACAACCAAGCACTTCATCCAGCTGGTTAAATGGTTCTTCCGGTGTTCGACACATCACTATGATATCATCCACATATGCAGCGGCTCCAGAAACGCCCACTAGCATGGTATCCATCAACTGTTGGAAAATGGCTGGTGCCATTTTTACACCAAATGGCAAGCGGTTGTATTGGAATAGTCCACGATGAGTGTTGATCGTCAACAACTCCCACGAGACTTCGTCAACATCCACTTGAAAATAGGCATCGGATAGATCAAGCTTAGCAAAGTACTTGCCACCATACAGTTTTGCAATGGTATCTTCCAGTACGGGTAATGGGTACTAGTGGTCGTCCAGCTCTGCGTTAAGGCCAGTTGAGAAGTCAGCGCAGACGCGTACCTTGCCATTTGCCTTCCTTACTGCGACAATAGGCGCGGCCCATGATGAGTAGTTGACGGCTGTAGTGACCTCGGCACGTTCCAGTCGATCGAGTTCCTAATCAGTGGTTGACGTGGCTGCATATGGTACCGGTCTTTTAGCTTTGAACACTGGTTTAGCACCTCGTCTCAAGCTCACCGTTGCCTTGAATTTCGTACAATGGCCCAAGCCATCCTGAAAGACAGAGGAAACTTTTCGCTTCAGCGAACGTGTCATGTCTTCGACGGATTTTGATGATGGGTCTGGACTTGCTCGAACTCGGTTTCAGATCCGATTCGAGGGATTCCCGAGGAGTTGCAGCTTTTCAATCCAGCCGCGACCAAGAAAATTCAAATTCGGCCAGTCTGAAAGGTAGTGCATTCCCGACTTTCACACCTTTGAAAGCAATCTTGCAAGTAAGTTGACCCACTAAGTTTAACATACCGCCGGATTCATTATGTGCAACTTTCTGAGACTCGACCATCTTTGGTCTTTTTAGGTGATTTCATGTGTATCTGAAAATAATCGTGATGTCTGGGGCAGTCAAATTGCAGTTTCGTTGGGATCCCATCAATCAACACGCTAATAAATCATCGTCTTGGTTTACACTCACTTTGGAATGCGGCAACTATGGGCAGAGACTCTGCGCCATCCTTCCTAGAATTCCCTTTCGATAAGACTTCACATTCTTCGACCGGACTTGGCTGCAGAATTCCTCCTTATGCCCACGCTTGTGGCGCGTTTGACAAATATGACATTTGAACGAACAAAAGTGTGCGAAATGCCATTCGCCGCATGACTAGCATGCTGTGGGCGGTTTGTTCATAGACCTCTTGAAGGGTTTGCTTGAGTTTACAGTCCTGGCCTTTTTCACGAAGTGCAGGATATCTGGTGGCGCGAGACCATTCCGTTCGATCAGGGCAGTGTCTTGTTTTAGAGGGAGCAGCCATTTGCATTCGCTTACGAGTGCCTTCAGTGTCAGATCAGGATCCTGGTCCAGCTTAGCTAAAAACCGGGTGCAGATCTCAGCATTACTGGAGGATTGTAGAGCGCTGACGAAAATGAGACACTTAAACTGATCGTCCGTTAAAGAGCGTAGTTTGAAACGCTCGCACTCACGGTTAATCATGTCCGCTAGGGCCCCAGAGTCGTCCGATTCCTGTTTGACAATTTTTAAGCATTAACAGCGAATACTAAACAAGGATATCGACTCACCGAAAATTTCCTTCAGCTTCGGTACTACTTCGTTAAACGTCAAATCCTTCGGCTGTTTGGGCAGAATGTGGTCTATGAACCTTGAATGTTCTCCTTTTCCGAGTCGATCAGGAGTCGTTCTGACGAATGAAGTCCGTCCGGAACATGTCTTCCCAACGCTTGAACCACGCTTCGAATGTGCATCCAGCATCCGCGTCATAATTGAATTCAGTGATTGCATTCGTGAGAAGATCAACAGAACCCGCTTGCATGTCCCGCGTCGCCGCTCCTGTTTTCTGCAAACTCAAGCATTGTGTGATTTTGAATCATGTTCATTTGTGCCTCCATTTGAGACTGCTGTTGAAAAACAACTTTTGAAATTGTCCCGCAGAAAAATTCATGTTATTTCCAATTTTCTCAGTCACCATTTGTTATAATCTTGCTAGACACGATTCCGAAATTGCCACTTTTTGCTCCACAAAACTTCTATCCCAACGAAGGAAAAAGCAGAACACCACTGACCTTGACAAAATAACATATCAACCGCCGCGACCAAAACACTGTACAACTGCCGCGGATCTTGGATGTATATATAGGTCTCTTACTGACCGACTTCTGGAACCGGAAGGTCAAATACCAAGGTTAGTGCTTCCGCGTAGATTTGGCCGAGCTGTCAGGTGGTTGGTAGTCACGTGCAGAACTTAGAACATTCCAGAACCTTCGAAATTGATGTGATGCTCGTTACTAATCGATTAATCCTTAGCATAGTGGATTTTCCAGGCAATTCTTACTTTCTCCCGGATAGGGGGTTCAGGGTAATCGTGTTAACTTTCGCAATGGCGTTTAAGCTGGCAGTCACATAAGGCAGTGGTGTTGCATCAAATTCGGCAAAGCTTGAGCGGCTGAACTAACGAATCTTCAAGTTTGCACTCCCCACCAAGTTCATTGTTAAAGGAAAAAGCATTTTTGTACGCGAAAGACGACGCTGTTCGGTAACCTCGTACTGGATGTTGGACTTTAACTCTTTGTCCGTGTGCCAGTCAGACGACACCCTCCCATGCTCAAGAAGTGTGTAGACGCTATCCCTGCTCACCTGAATTTTGAGCTATAGTCATGTATCTGAAGAGGCGGTATGGTTTTTATATCCAACTCTGTGATCGATCGGTTTCTGCCTTCCTAACATCTTCACTTGTGGTTCGGCATTCTGAATGCCTGTCAAACTCGGAGCATGTGAATGACATGTCTATCTGATATCTTGATCCAGCTGTCGTATGATCTCCGCCGAACAAGTGGACATTTTGGCATGTGCTGAGAATCCCCAAAGTTCAAAATGCTGTAACATAACTCATCCATTGTTCCGCCTGTTTCACCACCATTACACTCTCTCTCTGCAATTGATCAGTTGGCTTATGTATCTAGATAGCCGTACCACCGACAGCCTCATTGTTAATTCACTTGTGGTATTTATAGGACTCGAGTGGTTCTCCGGGTCCTCGGTTACGTAATTATGTGGTGGGATTCTGCTTTTCAGTTAAAGTTACGACGCATAATGTTGTAATATTAAATGTGTTACTGTATGGTTCTAAAACGTAGCCAGTTTGCGGTTAAAATCTTGATAGTCTTGCTTTATTTAATCATCTTTGTCTACTTGACACCGCTTCTAATTCGCCTGATCATCCAGCGAGTATACTCATACCTGCCAGCTGACGTTACGAAATGGAACCGTGCTTTTGCACTTAAACCGCCATGTTTATCTTAACCGTGTTTGTCTTGAGCACATTAACCGCGGACGCTGCCCTTGGTCTGATGATGCTTCAATGTGACTGTCCAATGTCATGATAAACGCTAATAAGGATTGACTGGGGTTCAACACCTTGAAAGCTACTTGGAAACCATCTCTCTAGTCTAGACTGTTTCCCTGATTCCGGGTCTTCAGATAGGCCACCCAAGGGTGGTTGGATGCTTTACCATACCCTCATGGTCGCGAAGTAACTTCTTCCCTCTAGTGTTTGGCCTCTATTAGTTTTGCCGTTTTTATTTGAGCACGCTTCTTTCGTGCCACTACCCTCTTCTGTTCGATCTTTATACTTTGGCTACAGCTTTCCGAGTACCTGCTACTAGTCCTTTCACCGTGTCAAACACACGGGTCATTGCAATCGGATCCACCGCGTTTTGGTACCCGGATCACATATTTGACTAACGCGACTGCATCACGATACCAAGACCTCACACACACTCCGGTGTAGTCACTCCGGCATATTTGCATTATTGTTCAATTATCTGATTGCTTCCTCTCGTTCAGGTATATATAGGATCGCATTTAGCCACGAAAAGCTTGGCATCAGTCGAGAAAAGTTGGCCACGCAAGTTCTACCTCACCTGATTCCCCTCTCTGTTGAGAGCGGCCTCAATTTGAAGCAGTACAGCGCGTTCGCGGACCTCATTCGTGATATGTGCGCACAAGTCGAGCGCGAACAACGGGCTAAATTGGAACAGCTACACGGGGCAGCAGAGGAGAATAGGTTCGTTGGTTTTGTTTGTTTTTTTACTCTTTGCTGTATTTTTGTCGTCCATGCTGACGCCGTCGTCTTTCGCGGTCACTTTGTCACTCATGACTCCAACTTTGCGTGTGTAAATGACAGTCACGTTGATTGTTCCCCTTGAACTCAATTTACCCGCTTTTTGTTTTGGATATTATATATATATATATGTATATATATACATATATACACATATATATAAGTAAAGCAAGGGACTTGCTCCAGAACATATCCAGCAATGGTGAGCTCGGGTTCAGGCATCTGCCAGTCCTGGAGCAACGTTTTACATTTTCCCGGAGTTAAGCATAAGCCGTACTTAGACGCCTCCATCGCCAAGTGGTCCAAAGTGCTCTGGATGGTTTGTTGGTCGTCCCCCAGCAAGGCGATATCGTCGGCGTAGTCCAAGTCCATGCCTCTGTCTCCAGGGAGGAGTTCAACACTGCAGTTCTGAACACCTTTCAGTGTTCTTTGGACAACATCTTCGATGGCGAAATTGAAGAGGAAAGGTGAAATAGAGCAACCTTGGCGAACACCGCTGGTCACAGCAAATAAAGAAGAGTGCGTGCCGTTAACCCTGACTTTGCCCAAAGTGTGACTGTAAAGTTCTTTCAGGATAGTTACAAACTTGTCGGGCACACCTTTCTTCAGTAAACAGTTTCACAACGCAGATCTATGTACTAAATCAAATGCCGCTCGGACGTTCAAAAACACTACGATTGTTGGCCGCCGGTGGATGTGACGAAATTCCAGAACTTGCTGAGGCGTGAAGATTTGGTCGATGCAGCCGCGGTCTGGACGAAATCCGGCTTGTTCTTCTCTGCAAAACTCCTCTCTAGTCGTTAAAAGCCTGCTAACTAGGACCGACACGAAGATTTTGGATGCGACAGAGATTACCGGGATTCCACGGCAGTTGCAGCAATCGGCGCGGGAGCCCTTCTTGTGAATCGGAACAATGACCGATTCTCCCCATGCGTTCGGAACCTTCTCCTCAGTCCAAACTTTCGTGAACAGCGATAGGATTTCGCTGACAGGTACACTCTCGCCATCTTTGAATAGAGCCGGTGGTAGGCTGTCGGGACTCGAACCCTTGTGGCATTTCAAAGATTGCATTGCACTTCGGATCTCTGCTTTATTTGGGGGGGGCTGTGGAGACAGACCAAGCGTCATCCATTGGGACTGGAGGTGTCGCATGGGGCTGCGTTGGGTGGTTAGATTGAAGTGCAAAATGCTGTGCCCAGCGACGCAATCACATGTGGAGGTTGGTGAGCTTCGTGCCATCTGATTCGCAAATTGTGTGGTTGATAGCCTGGAAATTGTAACCGGTGGCCCTGATGATGTAAAATAGACGGCGAAAGTTGCCAGCTGATGCAGTGGCTTCTACCGCATCAGCTCGTTTTGATCACCAAGATTCATGAACAGAGCGAAGGCTTGCTTTCAGTTGTTGCGTAATAGACCGGCGGTGTTCGTTACACTCTGCGCCAGCAGGCACCGCCCGTCGGCAATCCAGCAATTCCGAGGATCTTCCCGAGATCCAGCTTTTGGGAGTGGAGCGAACGAGGCCACAGCTGGACAAACCGGCCGACAGCAAGGCTTGTTGCAGACTTGACCAGTGTTGATCAACATCCAGAGTGTGAGAGAGAGCGAGATTTTCACGAAGTCTTTGTTGATACTCTTTCTTCACCATGGAGTCCTCCAACTTGTAGTGTTCAGTCGGGCGTGTTTTGATTTAGGCGAACCACCGAAACGCATGCAAACGGTCGCACACACCAGTGCATGATCAGTATCGACGCATGTTGACCAAAATGATCGGCAGTCGCGTACGCTTCAGCACCACCTGCGACTTATAGCTATGTGGTCACTCTGTGACCAGCGCTAGGTTGATGATGCGGAGCGCAAAGTGGCGTACTGGTGTTCAGGATGACAAAGGCTGGTGCTGGAGAGGAATAGTTGATGATCAGCACACAGACTGAGCAGTCTCTCCATTTTCTGAGTGAATATCATCATATCCATGCGGTCCCCCGAGGTGGCGCTCACATGGTAGCGGACGACCGACACGCGCGTTGAAGTCACCTGCCAAAACAATGATGTCTGTTTTAGGAGCCCTTAGGAGCAGCTCATGAACGTTCTGGTAGAACTGCTCTTTGACGGTGTCCGAGCTACAGTCAGTGGGCGCGTAGGCAAAGATCACGAAGAGAGCACGCTTTTCGACTCGATGTCTGCTAACTTTACAAGAGCCATGGAGCCTCATCGCACAAAGGCGGCTATTGATCGGAATCCAATCAATCAAGGCAGTCTCGGCTCTAGCAATGAGGGCGATTCTAACACCAGGTTGCCCAGATGCAGCAGACTCGGCGTCACCAGAGAGGTCTAGATGGAAGCGGGTGCGTGGGTGAAGCGGTGACACCAGCTGGTAGACCGAGTTAGAGTCCTGGAGTCGTGTTCCAGTCAGGCAGCAGATATCAATTCCCAGGGTCTCTAGCGTGCATGCAAGTCCAGTTTGCAGTAATGTGCGTACGTTCAAGGCTGCAAGTTTGAACTGCGTTCCGAGTTGCAGGAGCGAAGATAGGCGACTTTGGGACCGGCAGCTCTCTGTTGAGTACTGTGTGGTTGAGTTGGCAGATGTCACGGAAACAGGTTCATCGGTGGAGGTGGGGTTGGTCGCCATAGAGGAATCAGGTAAAAATGGGTGTGAATGGTACAAGGGAAGGGTAGGTAAAATGGTGGCGTGTGCTTGTGAAGTTGGCATAGTAACATGAGTGAATAGCATGGTAGCAGCAAGAGAGCGGTTGAATGCTTGTGGTTGTAAGTCCATAGTTCGTCAGTGGGCGAGATACTACCTGGTTGCCCAGGCCGAAGTAGAGGGTTGTCTTAGGGCCCCACCCCGAGCCTTTGATCACGGATCTAACCTACAAGGCAGCGGGGCGATATAATGATATCGCAACCCGTTTGGAGCCGGTGACCAAACGAGTGGTTTACACGCCATTAAGACCGCGTGGGACCAGGGGCCCAACACACTCTTGAATTACAATGCCACTCAGAGAGGCAAGGGGCAGTGACTTTATTTAGTGGCGGGTCACATCCGCCACGTGACAGTGTTGTTAAATGGACATATGTCTCTTTTTATAGGGAGAACGCCTGCCAGGCGAAAACCCACCACGTCCTGGAACACTGCCACCGAACCATTCGCTGTAACGGGATAATCCCGAACCACCCAGCTGGCACCACGACGAGGTTGTTCGGCAAGCCAGAGTGTTTTGGAAACTGGCCCGGTGAAGTCGATCTGTTTCCCACTTTGACCCATTGGGTTGATCGGAGTACACTGATGACATCACTGTGATTGGTGACCACTCGCAGGTCACCCCCATACGTATTGCGTAGGCAGTTCTGAAAAACTTCCACTCCTTCACAACACAATCTCTGCGAAGCCAACTGGAAGACGCTCATACTCTCACAATCCCACGCTACCTACTGGTATTCAATAAACATGTTTAGTTTGTACGCTGTTTTAGTGCCGGGGCTTCTGAATGGGTACATTTTACTGACCTCAAACTCTGGTGTCAGCGTGACCTCAAGTCCTCTCCGAGATGCTGAACCTACAGTCTAGCGGGTCTTCTCTGTAGCCTGTTCACTTGAAAGTGGTTTAGTAACTGTTTATTTTCGAGTAATACTGCCTTCCTAGCATTGCGGAAACATCACATTAGTGACAATGACGCTCATCGATGGATTTTCAAGTTACACTCTACCGAAAACTGATCGCATAATTTTGCTGAATAGGACGTTACAGAACCGAATTGCCTTGACAGTGCGGGTTATAAATAGCGTTATTCTACGCGCGATGGAGTAACACAGATGTGTATTTTCTAGATCTCTATTTCAAGTATTCACTATGTGTCCTTTACGAACATTGGTGTTGGTTGAGACCCACAGCTACGTGCCTGTTGCACGGCGTGTAACAATTAACTTCCTAATTAGTCGTTGTATGCTGTTCCAGGCTCCCTGCCTTGGATCCATTAGTCTCGATTACCGTGGGTTAGAAATCGTTACGGACATGGTATAACCTCTCTTAATCAGTGTCTACCTTGTGAGGCACTCTTCCTTTCCATTTTTTTCACCTTTTATTGCTTTCCTCCGTATGTTGTGGTACTCTGCTTATTTACCATTGTCTGCTTGTTGAAGCAGATGTATGATAAATCTACCACTGTAAGCATAGTGTGTTGGCCACACGGCTCAGCCATCTGGTGTTTACTTGAGCCTAATTCGCCAATTACGGCCCGAGCATCAAGATGCTACGGACTCAGTGGCCCAGGTTCGGGTCACCACGGTGATAATTTGAGAAGATTGCTCTCAAGACCGAAAGATAAAGTTAGATGGGATAGTCAGAACTATGTCATCTACAAGATAAATTGCAAAAATGTAACAAATCCTACATCGGACAAACTTGAAGCAAAATTTCAACACGATCACCGAACACAATGGGACCATGACAGCTGGGCGAGAAAGCTGATTTTCAACGCGCGCGTGTTCGCCACAAATCGTGCTTGGGACAGACCCTGCTAGTGTTGCCAGGGCCCAGCCGAAGGCTGATGAAATCATGCATCAGACAGCAAGCTTGTTGCCAAGGTCTGACCGGAAGGTGATGAAATCGCGCGTCAGACATCACGTGCGTTGCCATGCCCCGGGTAGGCGGATGAAGACTGGCGTGCCCGAGCAAGACGGCGAACTGGCCAGACGGAGCGGACAATCAAATGTGGAGCGTGGGCTTACAGCCAAATCAGCCAGGCAATGTTTAGAGGATTGATGAGATCGACATATAACTATGAGCGTTCTCGATCCTAATACAACTCTGGCCTGCTGAGTCTTCTTCTGTCTTCCTTGCTGTCGGGTTTGCCAAGGCGTCAAACAGAGCAGGCGTAAGAGCGCAGATTTACCAGCAAGCGTGAATCAACCGGTCAATTGCGGGCACAGCTTTATAACAGACCATATGGAGACCTGGCCTACATTCCTTAGTTTCCATACGTGAAGACTAGGAACGCCACCACATCGACTTAGGGAACCTAGAGTTTATATCGTATGGAAGTTCGAAGCAAGCATAGTACCTTATAACCAATTCAATTAACCGCAACGTCCAATTAGATGCAATATACACAGCGCTACGGCAGAACGATCACCAAATTAATCAATCTAACGCGACTGAACAGAACGCCTGATAACATGTTAGACAACTACATCAACCACATAGGTACCTGTGCAGGATAGGAATCGGTTGGGTCAATTTTGATGGTTATGTGCTCATCGAATTATCTGTGCTCAGATTGAGGGCTCATCCGCCCAGACGATTGCTCGCCCACTCACGAACGCTTTGCATCGCGCCGCTCTGCTACACAATAGCGCACTGATGATGACACCTCGGATGTTGATGAAATGTTTACCGCCAAACTGCCGAGCCTAGTGAACACTCCGACCACCGGCTGAACAACCTGCGTTACCAATATTTGCCCTCATATCAGGATGCTAATAACTAACTTGGCTGAAACAAATGGAGGGAATCAGCGAAAAACCGCTCAGTCCGTAAATGGTTGACAAATTATATAGTATCTGTAAACAGTGGTCGCATCTCCTCTCGACCATATTGTTGCGTTGGCCCCGTTTGCTTGTCATGTTGGGATTGGTGCGCCCACTTGCATGTGCATATTGCGCTCTCGCCCATTGTCTGTGCTTTAACTCCGACTATCGTTCCACCGTTTGCTCTCTCAAGTGTGTCACGTTATCAACTGTTCTCCAAGAAACTCACAGCGCTGCGGTCCTTATGTCACCATCCTCCTCGTCAAGGGTAGCGACCCACAGCATACATTAGGAAAAACAACCCTAACAAGAGGGGCTACTATGTTGAATATTTGGATCTGATGGCATCACTCGACCACTTATGGTCAAGTCGCCATTCTCCCGTGTTCGCTTCTTTTTATTGTTCATCCCGTAACTGCATTGTAAGCGTACAAGAATGAGTCGCAGCGTTACTTTTGTATTCGATCCTTGCTACCACGAATCTACTGACACATGCACCTGGACTCACTACATATTGTGCAACGATGTGTATCGAAGCACGAAACCTTGTGCGAATTACCACTTTTCCGCCAGGCTTTCCACCGCACTACATGGATTGCTTGTTCCACCCAGCAAGAATCACATGCACATCCGGACAGTTTGCGGCTCGTGCATTAAAATTCGCGGACACCCACGAAGCTCTGTGGATAAAAGATAATTGCTCATGGGAGGCACCCGAGTCATCCTGATTGAAGTGCCGAACGAGCCCTACATGAACTAACTGGTTTATTGCCCTCGACTCCCCACCATCTATTCTCTTTTACTAGCTTTCTGTATCACTAGTCGTTAAAAATTATTCTTGATAGGATGATTGCTCGGAAACGTCGACTGATCCGCACCATGGCGCAGTTGCGTAAGCTGCGGACTAGTTGGAACAAGTCACCAGCAGTCATGGGTTCGATCCTACGTAGAGGACCGAAGGATGCGCATCACCGATGAGCCCCAGTAGGGCGAAACGGCCGTCTGATGTCTTTCCGCATAGGTAATTGACTTATCTGAATTGTCGGCTGATTGCGACGAACAGAATTACTCCCTAAAATCCTTCTACTCATAAGTGATCCGCACCAGTTTGATCAGGCGTCTTGAAACTGATTGTTCGCTTAGGGCATTAAGGTTTTCCAATAAGTCCCCCTTCTCTCCCCCTTATTGTCTTTCGTTCCGTAGGTCGTAATGGTTGTATCACAGCGATGCATCACTTGAAATGGCTGACGTACTGCTGTTGATGATGATGCTTTACTTTGTGCAGTTTTGTTTCTTATTTTTGTTCTTGTTCTTCTCTTTCTCTCACGTCGATCCGACTGCACTACTGCGCAATAGCTGTGTTGTCTCTCTCTCTCTTCTATCTGACGTGTGACGGTGATAAAGCTGATCATTTCTACAAACGCAGTGCACTAGAAATGCTCACGGATGTCATTCACACACACTTCATAAGACAGTATTCTTAGGTATGCCTACTTCCTCTATTAGAAGAAGGTGCCGAATTCTATGCGCCCACACACTGTACAACACTTTTTCAGTCATTCCTTGCTGCCATGTGGTCTAAAGGATCACGAGTCTGCCTTGTAATCGGAAGACACAGGTTCGAGCCTGCGTAGGGACCGCGCGACCGTCGCAGTGTCCTTAGTCCACATGCCACTGTTGGTGTTTGTGCGGCAATGACGCATCAGAACTGCGTAGAGGCGTACTGTTGATACCATTTTTAGCACGCCCTTGCTGAACCCTTCGAATAAAGATTCCACCGGTTATTTTATTTATTTATTTATCTTTTTACACTCTCCCCATGATTATCATTCGAAACCAATCACCTCTTTGTTTTCACTGCAAAAACCTGTGAGTTACGACTGAGCATTCATCCTACTCGAGTGCATAAATCACGTCATTTACCTAAAGCATTTTCAAAAATAGTGATCGCCAATGGTGGTCAACCTGTGAATGTCCTTCTCGTCTGGAGATTGTGTTTCACTTCCACGGAGTAATGCTCTTGGAAGCGCCTCATCATACGACCCTCTTCCATTCTTTGAAAGACGAGAATCCCATTCTCTTCGCACACTCTCCGGGCTAGTAAATCACAGCTTTTCGGAGCATGGAACACGATATCTCTCAATAGTCTCTCACCTGTCTGATGTCCTCTATCCTCCTTGCGGACAGCTAGTCGCATGGATGTCTGATCCTACAAAGTATGGCTCAGGTTGTGAAACCTTAGCCTTTACACAGTGCTCATACTTTCCCTTCCAAGGAGCGGGCATTCTTGGCGTACCATACACAGACACTGGAGCCACGCAGATAGCTCTGACGGAATGCGGGTTGTCCGGGAAAAAGTAAGAATTTCCCGGGGTGGAACATTATTTCTGCGCTCAATCGATTATTACCAATTATTGCATCGACTTCGAATATACTGATATGTTGCAAGACCTGCAGGTGGCTGCCAGTGTCCTGAAGATTAGTCGTACCAGCATGGCACTGCTTATGTTGCCAGTTGCTCTTCCTATTCTGGAAGTCGAAGGTCATTAAGTGGCCCATAAATAAGGTCAAAGCCGGCTTCACTTGCACATTGTTTTTGGCGGTGATTACGGCGTTATTTTGTCAAACTCACTTGACTTCTGATTTTTCCTTAGGTTGGGCTATAGGTCTTGTGAAACAGTTGAATGCTTATTTCCGAATCGCGGTCAATGGAATGATCTAACAAATGATAACAGAAAAATTGAAAATGTGATGCATTTTTCTGTTGAGCACTTTTGGTAGTAGATTTTCCAACAAAAATCCCTATTGGAAACTTTAGTGAAAATGACTGCAAATGTAATGCACTCTACATTTGTACTCCACAAGAGCAGCGGTACGAAACACGCAGACTAAGTATGTTGATCACTTCACAAATGCTATCAGGGAATTTAATTATGACGTGAATTCTGGATACACGTTCGAAGCGTGATTTAAGCGCTGGGAAGACATGTTCTTTACAGTTTTCAGTCGTCAGGGCGATCTCTGAGGAGTGTGATTATTATTTCGTAAGGCCGGCACAAACGCACGTTCAAAATTCGTCGACCACATTCTGACCTTCGACGAAATATTCTCACAACTCAACTTTTTGGTGAATCAGCATCTTCGTTTAGTATTCACCATCAATGCCTGAAAATTTATCCAACGGGAACAGGACGATTTGGAGGCCCTAGTAAACATGGTTAACCGCAAATGTGAGCATTTCAATCTACCTTTTTGATGGATGATCAGTATAAGTGTCTCATTTTCGTCAGTGCTATATGTTCCCCGCGTGATGCTGAGGTCCGCACGTGGATTCTTACCAAGCTTGATCAGGAACGAGACCTGACACTAAAGTCACTCGTAAACAAATGCAAACGCCTGTTCAGTCTGAAACACGACACTGCCCTGATCGGACAGAGTCGTTCCACACCACCCAATACCTTTGACGCTGTGAAAAAGGCCAGCACTGCTAGCCCAAGCAAACCGTTCAAGACAGATTCGGATAAACCATCTACAGCATGCCGGTCTAGCAGCGAATGGCATTTTACACGCTTTTGCCCATTCAAACGTCATCTTGCGAAAAGTGCCGTAAGCGGGGCCATAAAGAAGCATTCTGCAGCCAGGCCCGGTCGAAGCACATAAAGAAATCCTACGGAAAGAAAAACTTTAGCAAAGATGACGCAGTATCTCTGTCGATAGTTGCCGCATTTCAAAGCGAGTCTAAACAGCGACTGCGATTCATCATCGTACTGGCAAATGAAATCCAAACGAAGCTGCTGTTCGACACGGTCTTAAACATTACGATCGTTTACAGGAACACATAAAACCACATAAAGAGGCAAAAGATGATCAAGTATCACAGAATTGCCCGCAGCGCTAAATTTCGCTGGAGAAATTGCCTGCAAAATCGCGTCGAACGACGTGGAGGAGGCAAGAACGTGTTACCTGTCAGACCGGCCAAATTCGAACCTTCTTGGTCTTAACCGGATTGCAAAGTTACGATTCCTTGATATTCCATTGAATCAGATCTTTAATCGAGTCCGAGCAAATCCAGACCCATCAACAAAGCTCGTCGGAGACATGACACAGTCGCTAAACCGAAAACTCGCCTCTGTGTTTCGGGATGGCCTAGGTCGTTACACAACATTTGTGGCAGCATTGTGCCTGCGCCCAGGAGCCAGGTCAGTCTTTAAGGTTAGAAGACCGGTACCGTATGCAGCCATGCCAACGTTTGATTAAGAACTCGACCGATTAGAACAAGCCGACGTCATCACACATGTCAGCTACTTTTCATGGGCTGCATCCATTGTCACCGTGAAGAAAGCAAACGGTAAGGTACGCGTCTGCGCTGATTTCTCAACTGGTCTTAATGCTGCGCTTGACAATCACAAGTACCGGTTACCTATATCGGAAGATATTTTTACCAAATTGTATGGTGCTAAATGCCTTGATAAGTTTGATCTTTCTGATGCCTATCTCCAGGTGGATGTTGCGGAAGACTCGGAAGAGTTGCTGACGATCAACACTCATCGTGGACTGTTCCTGTACAACATTTGGTGTGAAAATGGTGCCATCCATTCTTCAACACTTGGTGGATACCATACTGTGGGGTTTCTGGAGCCACCGCCCATCTGGAAATGATATCATCGTGATGAGTGGAACAGCGGAAGAGCTATTTAACTGGTTAGATAAAGTGTTTGGTTGTATCCAGTCTTACGGTTTCCGGATCCGTGAAGACATTGCATATTTTTCCCGCCCACCATCAAATACCTCGGTTTTACTCAGGAAAATGATAGACGTCTACCAGATCCAGCAAACTTAGAAGCCATAAGCAAAATTCCTCCACCAACAGACACACAGTCATTGCGTTCCATTTATGATCTCATCAGTCACTACGGAGGATTTTTGCTGAGACGCACCGCCTACGTGCCCCGCTGAACAAGCTACTAACGTGGAATTGGACCTCAGAATATCAGAATGCTTTCGAACGGGTCAAGGCATTGTTGGTCTTAACCCTGCTTTTGGTTCATCTTGATCCCTCCCGAGAAGTTGTCCTACGCACAGATGCCTCAAGCCATGATATCGGTGCAAGAATCTGACACACGTACTCAGATGGATCTCAGACAGCAATCGCTCATGCCAACGGGATGCTAACAAAGACCGAAAGAAACTACGGCCAGATCGAGAAGGAAGCATTGGCCACATTGTTCGCTGTGAGGAAATTTCAGAAAATGCTGCCCGGCCGCCGTTTCAAGCTTTTGGCAGATCACAAACCCTTGCTGGCTATCTTTGGTCCGAAAGAGGCATCCCGGCCTACACACCGGCTACAACAATGGCCTCTCACCTTAATGGGCTATTATTTCGCGATCCACTACAAGTCAACAATTTTCCCTGGCCAAACGGATACACTGTCACGCCTAATTGATGCACAACAGCAAAAACACGAAGAGTTATTGTCCCGGTCGAGGTGGAGTCTACCATCAACTTCTGGTGAGGGATGTATTACACGACCTACTAGTTACCGCGCAAGCTGTACGAACCGAAACGCTTCGTGATCCAATACTCAAGATCACACAGTTCCACAGAACCAGTTGTTCAAGCTCATGTTCATCAGTCGAACTGCAGCAATACTACCAGAGCAGACACTCACTTTCCATTGTGGACGACTGCATACTGTTTTCGGAAAAAGTTGTCATCCTTAATGGCTTGCAATTGTGCGCACTTTGGCAGTTCCATGGCGGACATTCTGAAATCAGCCGGATGAAGCTACTTGCCCGTAGCTATGTGTACTGGCCTTTCATGGACAAACAGCTAGAAGAATCGACTAAACACTGTCAAAAGTGTGCCAGAGTCTTTAAAGCGCAACAAAAAGCGGAGTCCCATTCATGGCCAAAATCCACTAAATCATGTTGACGTATGCATGTCGACATCACAGGACCGATCATCGGCCGAAGTTTCCTCCTCGTAGTCTACTCCCACAGCAAATGGCTCGCACTGCAACCATTGTTACTAAATCAAGACTGCGCCAAATTGTCAGCAAGCTCGGCTCTCTATAGACACCTGTAACCAACAACGGCACGCAATTTACTTCGGTAACTTTTACGTTCTACAAGCAGTTGCGCCGTTCAGCACATTCGCTCACTGCCGTTGTACCCACAGTCTAATGGCCAGGCAGAAAGGTTCGTTCAAGTGTGCTCTCCTCAAATCGAGAGGGGAGACACGTATAGAGTTGATCGACCGGTTACTTTTCCTGTGCCGATCAACACCGAATCCACAAGCACCGGATAGAGTTTCGCCAGCACGGGCTATGATGAACAGAAAGCTCCGTATGCCTTCTATGCCATTCCACCGCGCTCAGAGCCCTATGTTAGTGAAAGATAGTCCAGAATGGAACAGTGTTTTAAGCGGCGACATGGAATGGTGCAATGGTCGTTCATGCCGGGACAGACAGCACTAGTAAGTGACTATCGGGAAGGCCTCTCAAAGTGGATATCGGGCATGATCAAAAGCAAGCACGTGGATGTCATTTATGACCTGGTCATGGGGACACAGATCTCGCCAGCTATGGTCAACGCTGTGTCAACCAGAAGTAGCAAAGCTCGCCGATCTCAAGTTTAACTGGTTGTGGAAAGCTTTGACTTGCCAAAGGAGGCCGTGAACGACGGCTGTCATTCGAGCAAGGAAAATAGACCATAAATCCCAAAACCCGCTTCTCGTGCACTTCAGCCGAGACGATGGACCGACAGACACAGAACACCGTGGAGTAGGTTACAAGTTAATCACACTCTTTCATCATGCGCTGCAGACGCCATGTCAGGAGTGATGTCTAAAGAAGAATTTGTCGGAAAACATATTATTTCAGCGATTAACCGATTTTTACCGATTACCGCGTCGATTTCGAACATTCTGGTATGTTTCAAGGCTTGCATGTGACTCTCAATCTCCTGGAAGTTGGCTAGATCGGTATGGCATTGCTAATTTTGCCGGTTGACTTTCCCATTCTAGATCGACGGTCGTTTGATGACATATACATAGGACCAACGCTTCCTTCAACTGAACAGTGTTTTTGGCCGCGGTTAACGCACTATTTTGTCAGTCATTTGACTACTGATTTTTTCTTCGGTTGGACTAGAGGTCATGTGAAGCAGTTGTGTGTTTATTTTGGAATCTCAACCAGTGCGAAGATCTAACATGGCTCTCAACAACTATTATCAACCTTTCTTCACCACTCAGGTGTCCATTGTTACTCCCCGATCGCCTGGTTGGACCTATCCGATTCGATTTCGCCGGTCAACCTTTCGACTATTTTGTCCCATCGTGTTGCGACATGGCTTAGGTTTTTCTCACCTTCAGTTAACGTGTATAATGAGGATGACGATAAGTCGGTTGCGCAATTAATGGCACATCCTCTTTTCCGATGTCTGTGAGTAGTGCGTTGCTCACATCGTCACTTTTGGTGCCGTCCTGCACGCACTATTTCCGAACGTATGTATCCATAACGATCAAGCGTGCAAATCTTTTCCTTTTCATCTTGTCCAATATCTCGAAACACGTGTACTTGTGATAGAGCGGTGAACAGTGTTTGGAAGTACTGATTGTGTATTGCTGCGCCATTGCGCTCCTAACCTAACAGTGAGACAGCTCAGCGAGGCCGTCTATCCGCCGAGGACTTACGTACCTCCCGCATTTGGCCCGTAGGTACCGATCGCAATTCTAACAACGTTACTGAGTCGGCTTCTCATTCACAATCCTTACGGATATCCGATTTCGACGAACTGACGATGGTCCTCAGATCATTGTTGCGAATAAACAGCCGGTAACACACTTTCTCGGCAAAAGTCACATGTGGCACACTACACCTCTCCCCGTTCTACAATGTGTTCCCCGGTGAATCCATTTGGTATTCTTGCATTCAGAAATTCAGTACTAGACTTCTGAACCGAGAACGTTTCTCTACCTAGCTGACACTTTGAACACTGAAGAGCCACGAAATGACCACAACGTATCGTATGAAGACATTCCCACCGAAATCGACGTTTCAGCACCACTTGAGGTACCACCGATTTCTTTGTTGGTTGGGTTCAGTAACTTCATGTCACGCACACTTCACTGAACGATTTCCCTCGGTGATGTTCAACTTCGTTTTTATATTGGATTCAGCGATTTCTTAACGAAGATTGCGGAGATTGAACAGCTACATTATTCGGATGATCATTTCCATTACACGAAATTTGACCGTCCACCGCACTTTTTGCACGTTGGAAGCACGAGCTATTTTAAACATAATAAACTGCAGTGACAACTTTTACTGTGTCATTGGATACAGATACAAAGCATTACCGAGTCTTCCACTGAAGAACGTAAGGTCGATTCATAGCGTATTTGTATGTTTTGCGACCAATTTGAAGTCATTGTACCAAAAATTGCTGCACTACACGTGCGTCATTAGAAACGCGAATATTACCATTTATTTAATATATCAAGCTGTTCTGGTTTAGACATTCACTGAAGTTCCATGCGGTCGAATGTAACTTCGCTTGCTCAACTCTGTTACCGTTTTGGCGTACATCTAACGGGTCTGTCCAGATGTAGGGTGGCGCAAGGCTCAAGGTTTACAGAAGTTGACTTGGCAGCGGAAAATAAAGTCACTGACGACGAAACTCGGTGTCATCGGTCTCTCCCGCCTTCCCGGCCGGGGTCCACATGATTCGCCTTGTTCTTGGGTCGAGACTTTACAGGACATGGCTCGCAATCGGCACCAGTAGCGTGTCTGCTGCGGTCTCCCAGTTGGACTTCTTGTTTAAAGTGTGTTTTGTGCTGAGTTATCTGCGGGTTAATGACTGAGATTATGACGCGAAGTAGTGATAGCCGCAAGGAGGATGTTTTGCCGATGCTGCCTTGTCTTTGCACGGTATCCAGCTGTTTATGATGGTACGTTGTTGACATGGTGTAGGCATCTTGACTCCTAGTGTTTGTTTAGGGCATTGCTTTATGCTAAGTCCCCTCTTTCTCCCCCTTATTATTCTTCATTCTGTAGGTCAGCGCGGTTGTACGTCAGCGAAGCATCAGTTTAAGTAGCTGATGTACTGCTGTTAATGATAACGATGATGATCTGTCTTTCCAATATCTCATTGTATTCAGCTTGGTGCCGCATTGTTGCCAATCTGAAAATCCGTTAAAGAAATACCTAGCACATACAACCAACAAAATTGCAAAAATGTATTTTGATTCGCCTGTCGATTTCATGACATCCTATAACTTTGGTTATTAGGTAAGTTAACAAAAGGTTTATTTTCGATAAAATCACACATCAATGCAGCCTCTTCTTTGCAACATCGCCTTTCCGTGTGAGGATGTTCATTGCATTGAGCTAGTTTGCGTCCATCGCTTACAATTACCCACACCTCTATGTTATACTGGACCATTGCACAGAAATCGAGCACCTTCGTACACTATCCTCAATCTTCTGAAACGCCTAGTCTATAAGGCTACTGTGAGAGCGCACCTGATCTATGGTTGCGAAACTTGACCTGTTCGCGCAATAGGTGTACAGAGGGCGCCTGCTTTTGAGCACCGCTGCCTTCAGAGCATTGCTGGTGCACTTTAGCAACGTCACACTAGTAATGATGATATTCGTCGAAGGATTTTCCAATCAAACAGACTCTACCGACCGTTGAGCTGCGTAATTTCACTGCACAGGCTGCACTGTCTTGAGCACGTGCCTCGCATGTCAGCTCAGCGTTTACCTCGCCGTGCCCACATTGCGCGCGCAGAATTCAGGTGGAAGTGTAAGCAAGGTAGTCTAACTGTAAATTGAGCCTAACGTTTGAAGGCGCACACCTCAAAGTTGGTCATGGTTGGGCACTGTCGACTCCCGGGCTGGAGACGCAAGGACCACGAGCACGCCTGTCTGGGACTCGCTCTCTCGGGCGTGGCAAAATCTCGCACTCAATGGCGAGCGTGTTGTGAGACTTGACTCCTATGATTGCAACTTTAGTTGTTGTTGTTGTTGACATTTTCCTCTACTTTTTCACCCTATTGTTTTTATCCATATGTGGCACCCCACCAGTTGTGCTACTATTGGCCAACAGTAGTAATGTTGGTTACTGCTCATTGCCCACCTTGGTTTGTGACATTCGTTAGCATAGGGACAACTCTCCTGCCTCGTTTCATTCAACATACTTGACTCTCGATTACCCAAAGCGACACTGATCATCCTATCCAGCTGCATCCACTCACTTTCGGCATCGCTTTTTCCACACCCTACCGTCGCTGCCCGAAACTCACTTGGTTCATGGGGCGATTCATCTTCAACTGGTATTTCGCACCGCATTTCTGCTGTCTCATTGTGTACATGAAAGTACATATTTTCTACCATCTTCGTTCGTTGTTGCCTTTGCCAGCAATATTGTGACATTTTTCGCTTCTTCTGTACTTGATCATATGCCCATATGGTACACGTCACATTTACAGTCTAGGGATCGCAGTAAGCTAAATCGATTCCTGTCCCATAGTCCACCGCTTTTGTGATACTGTCGCATAATCGCCACAAAGTAAGAACGGCGGCGCATCGATTAGTACCCATATTTCGTCGATCGAAATGTTCCGTACGAGCATTTGCATTGGTTTGCAACTTGAATCCAGTTAAATGTACTCTCTCTGGCTTTCTGCTGTGACTCATCAAGTCGCTTTTGTTTTTCGCATTCCGAGCCAATAAACTTTGTCCTTCTTTGTGGCAGCCTTCTACTTCGTCCATTGCAATCATGCTCCTTCCTTCCGAACCACAGGATCGTCGTCAATACTTTATTTTGTCGGCATACACGCAGTTGGTGCTTGTTTCGACAAACATCATTCGATCCTGAGTCTAATCTGTTCATGTGCATCTTTAACCGCATGTACAGCTACTATGTGACATATTTATTTATTTATATATTTAAATTTATATATATATATGGCTTACATGAACGACGGGCCATAATGTATTGCGTCCACTAACTCCCCGAGTATCTCTGCAGCCCCCACTAACCTGCTCATCTTCGGCCTGCCACTTTTGTTATGCTGACAGTAGTTAGGTACGAGACCTATTTACGGCATCATTAGGTGTTGCGCGCCGCAATTTCACCCATGGACTCAGCTGACCAACACTCATGGTGAACAATGGGAGCCAAAAGGTTGTTTACTTACTCACAAGAGTCGGATACTCTCCCAATGATAGGACAGCCGCTGTAGGACTAGTAAATATTAGTCCGAGACGGTGCGTGAAATTAAGCGCGGATATCAGAAGGCAATTGGAGTCGGACACAGCGGACTGTATTCGATGGGCTACAAGAAGACGCGGACGGGTGAAGCGAGGAGGGCATACGTCAGTGTCGGAACTCACCGTGGACACAAGTGATGAGCCGGGCGTAAATAAAAATGGCCGTAAGATCGGCGTTTAAACAAAAACCAATAATGCACCATTGAGTAACAAATTCTTGCATAAGATAAGAAATATCTTTTGGGTTGCTACAGAGTTCCCCTCCTAGAAGGCTGAACCAGGAAGCCGTTGAAATCAAAAATGCTTGTGGTTCGAAGTTCGTAAAAGGTATTCATATGAAAAGGAGTATCTGTTCGTGTTCGGAAGTGGATGTAGCTGACAATTAGGATCCGCTGTGTCGTTCGGTATTTATTATTTATTGGTTGCAGGTAGGGTGCATTTCGGCTAGCCGTTGGAGTGGGCTTGTCGGGCTACAAAAAGACTGGCTAGCCCAGAAAAAGGCCGACACGACCTCAACCTTTGCTGCTGCCAAACGGTGCGCTTGGGAGTGGTCTCTCCCTCCGCCGCCTCGCGCCAAAACGACCCTCGTCTCACGGAGAAACGACCGTCGTCCCACGAAGAAGCAACTCACGTCCCGCGGAGAAACGACCAGCGTTCACGTCAGGAACCTCGTTGACTGCGCCGATCCTCGAAAACATTGCGCATGTGGGCCAGTCAATCGAAGGGTAGGGTTGGGGCATGTAGAGACGAGAAAATAGAAAAACACGCGCAGAAAACGCTAGCAAAAACGAACGAATGATTTACGTGTTTAGCTTTATTGATTTGTTATATTTTAGAAAAGGTTTTTCAGAAGTTTATGGTTTTTTGTTTTCAAAACGTTAATCGACCAAAATCGGGGCAAATATATACAATATCTACAAACCTAAACGTATTTACACGGTACATAGTTGGAAAAGCGAATGGGCTTACGCACCTCCCGACTACGGCGATTGGTCGTGGGAGGCGCCGGGCTATATTTAGGTGATGTCGGGATGGCGGATGCTTGTAGACCGAGATTGTGGTTTGGTTGAACTACACTAGGGTGCTGAAAGTTGGTGCGGTGAGTTGTTACGTCGCACGAAGCACTACTGATGAAGTAGGCGAGGTGATTTCTTCCACAAAGACAGGCTTCAGACAGTCGATGGTGGCGACTTCGCGTCGGCCACCGCGGTCAATAGTGTACGTCTTATTCGCACGGTGTAGCACTTTGAAAGATCCTATGTACGGCGACTGAAGAGGCTGTCGAACACCATCTGCGCGAAGAAGGACGTGTGAATACCTAGACAGCTTCTCAGACACGTACACTGGTGTCTTCTGCGATCTAGGAGCGGGTGGACGTAACTCACGCATCTGGTGAGCCAATCGATCGGTGTAACTTCCGTAGTCAAAAGAGGGAGTAGGTGGGGCTGGTGCTACTAGCTGTCCGGGCAACCGCAGAGCGCAGCCGTAGACTACCTGCGCTGGTGTTGCGTCGAAATCGGTTTTAACAGTGTTTCTTAAGCCTAAGAGGACGAGAGAAAATGTTTCAGACCAGGAAGGATCAGCGTGCGCACGTAGCGCGGCCTTCAATTGGCGGTGAAAACGCCTCACCATGCCGTTAGCGGCCCGGTGATACCCCGTCGTCTGAACGTGGCGACAGCCTAAATCCTTAAGCAACGTGGCAAAAGTCGACGAGAAATGTGACCCTTGATCGGTGGTCACGATGGCGGCACATCCATATTGGGCTACCCAGCGCTCTAGGAAAGCTTTCGCTACCGTTTCCCAAGAACAGTTAGGTATGGGAATAGCTTCCGGCCACCTAGTGAATCGGTCGACACAGGTCAGTAGCTATACAGAACCTTTCGAAGGCGGCAGAGGACCTACGAGGTCGACGTGCACGTGGTGAAAACGTGCATTTGGCGTAGGAAATGTTCCTACTGGGCTTTTCGTGTGCTTATGCACTTCGCACGTTGACACGGAAGGCAAGCAGCTGCCCAAGTACGGACGTCGCGCCAGAGGAACCGTGCCGTTACGAGTTTAACTGATGCACAAACGCCTGGATAAGACAAGCCGTGCAAGGTGTCGAACACGGTCTCCCGAAACTCGCGTGGGACGACTGGATGCGGCGTGTATAGAGATAAATCGCAAAGTATAGTTCCGTCTGATGATGTCAGCGGAACGGGTCGTATTATATCTACCTCAGGATCATTGAGTTGCGCTGCGGCCATGGCTATCAAGTCGATAGCGGTGCAGCCGTCCGCATAGATCGCTTGAATTCGTGAAAGTGCGTCGGCGACAATATTGTGCCCACCCGAGACATGTCGTATATCGGTCGTAAACTGAGCGATGTAGTCCAGGTGGCGCGACTATAGGAGATTATCGGTCGGTAGTCAAGCTAAGCACGCAAGTCAGGGGTTTGTGGTCGGTGAAGCGGTCAAAGGAGCGGCCTTCTAACACGTGTCGGAAATGACGTAAAGTAGATAAATGGCTAATAGTTCTCTACCGAAAGTACTGTAACGAGATTCGGCAGTTTGCAAACGTTTGGCGAAAAATGACAACGGCTGCCAAGCGTCACTTACCTTTTGTTGTAAGACCGCTCCAACTGCCACGTCAGAAGCGTCAAGACTGAGCGACACTGGGGCTGCCAGGTCATTATGCGCTATAGAAGATATGTTGGCTATGGTTTTTTTCGAAGCCTGGAAGGCGGCGCGTGCTGCAGTAAGAAAATCGAATTTCTTAAGCTTCCCCCGGAGGTCCGTGAGGGGTTGCATAAGCGAAGCGCAACTAGGTAGGAAACGGCGATAAAAGTTGACGAGGCCATCAAAGCGTCTTAGCTGTTTGAAGGTGTGAGGCTCGGGGTAGTCGATGATGGCCTTAATTTTATCCTATAGTGGCACGACGCTTGCAGGAGAGATATGGTGACTGAGACAATTGACCGAATCGACACTAAACGAGCACTTTTGTGCGTTGATCGTCACGCCGTGTTGAGATAAACGATCAAAAGGCGTTCGAATGTGGCGTAAGTGCTCTTCGCATGAGGAGCTCGCGATTAAGATGTCGAGGTAGGCATAAGTGAAGTCTAGGCCGCGACAAACTTGGTTGATGAAGCGCTGAGAAGTTTACGCGGCATTCTTTAGACCAAATAGCATACGCAAATCTCGAACAAACCAAATGGAGTCGTCACGGCAGCTTTAGCGATGTCTGCTTCGGCTACCGAAATCTGATTATAAGTACGCACCAAGTCGATTTTACTGCATACCTTTTTACCTGCCAGACTAGCGGTGAGGTCCACGATATATGGGATAGGATAGCGATCAGGGGTGGTTACGTTGTTTGGAGATCGATAATCGCCACAAGAACGCCAGTCCCCCATAGTCTTTTTCGGAACCACGTGGAGAGGTGACGCTCATGGGCTGTTGGATGGTCTTTTGATACTGAGCTGAAGCATGTGATTGAATTCAGCTCTTGCGGCACGTAATTTGTCGGAGGCGAGTCGTCTTGGTCGGGCACTCTTTGGCGGACGGCGCATGACAATGTGATGAGCGACCTCGTCGTGACTGACAGGAACTGTGCAGCTGATCGTACCAGTCGCGGGTATTCAGACAGTAGGTTCGCATAATCTGAAGGTACATCGACGATTCGGAAAATGAGACTGATTATCGGGGTATCCGTAAGGACGCTTTCAACCCCTACTTTAGTACGGTCGTCTAAAAGTCTGTGGCGACTAGCATCAACAAGCGACCCGAAATGTCGGAGGAAGTCGATACCGATAATTGCGAAGGGTACAGATGCAACCATGAAGACCCACTGAAAATCTCGGCAAAGATTGAGGTCCAGGTTCATCATGCGCTGACCGAATGCTTTCGGAGAGCCGTTGGCCACACGCAGGTTGTACGTAGGCTTTGAGTGCTTGTCCTTCGTGTTCGCAGGGATGACACTGACTTCCGCTCCCGTGTCGATGAGAAACGTGACGGAAAAATGTCGATTCTTAACATAAAACAGGCGATTTGTTTGGTTATTTGCGGATACGTTGGTCGTGCTAGTATGCGGGCTATTCGCTTTCCCTGAAGCGGTTGAGTCGTGCCTAATGCAGGGAGCCCGACAACGTCTAGTTCTTCCACCATATTGGCGGTGATACCAACGTAATTCTTCGACGGGTTTGGTATTATCTGACTGAGAACGTGCAGGGAAAATGTTGCGTTTTCGTGTGGAACGACACGTACTCGGTGCAAGCACAGACGAGCCGCAATGAACGGTAGCCAAAACGTTGTCAGCATCTGACCGTGGCATACGCTGCTTCGAAGCCTTCATTGCTGCTATCCTGCTACGAAGTAGCGCAATTTCCTCGTCTTTAGGGTCAGATCGGCCTGACGAC
Organism: Dicrocoelium dendriticum; assembly: GCA_944474145.2. NCBI lineage: Eukaryota > Metazoa > Platyhelminthes > Trematoda > Plagiorchiida > Dicrocoeliidae > Dicrocoelium > Dicrocoelium dendriticum. The sequence continues at coordinate 30,002,997 of OX104064.1, forward strand.
TTGGAGCAAGTATGAGACTCGGTTTTCATCGGTGAGAATACGTCACCGGAGCTACTGGTCGTCTGCTGCGGAAGACATTCGAACGCAGCGTCTGCCTTGGTAGCTAGTTCTTTCAGGGGCGTATCCAGAAACATGGACAGCATTACTAGTGACGGTTCTGAGAGACGTGCAAACCACAGTTCCTTTATCCTTTCTTCGTTCAAGAATAAGGGACCAGCGATGCGCTGAATTTCGCGGAGCAACGACGAAGGCTTGCGATCAAGGATGAACAAAAACACGATGAAACTGCTAAAATTACACAAGAAACAAATGAATACACGTATATAATCGAGAAAAAGGGACGAACTCGACAAAAAATACAACGACAAAAAAGTTTAACTTCGCGCGTGGGAATCGGGGTCACCAATTTGTAAGCCTAGTCACTACTAGTCCGAGACGGTGCGCGAAATTAAGCGCGGGTATCAGAAGGCAATTGGAGTCGGACACAGCGGACTGTATTCGATGGGCTACAAGAAGATGCGGACGGATGAAACGAGAAGAGCATACGTCAGTGTCGGAACTCACCGTGGACACAAGTGATGAGCCGGGCGTAAATAAAAATGGCCGTAAGATCGGCGTTTAAACAAAAACCAATAATGCACCATTGAGTAACAAATTCTTACATAAGATAAGAAATATCCTTTGGGTTGCTACACCGCGACTCCTAAGCCAAAAATGAGATAATTATTCTCAGGTCACTCTTCCTCCTTCACCAACATCTTTTCTCTCCCTTACCTTTTCATGCAGAGCATAACAACTGCAGCTCTTTACACTAGTATTTGTTTTAAGCTATATTTACCGAACTGGTTTCTTCCTATTACAGCAAATGTTTGCCATATCGTCCGTAGCACAATAGCTGTGGCGTGCTGACACCTCAACGCGTCAGTCGTATCTTAAGGATATCATGTTGATGGAAGGTAGTCATGCCTCGTAGTAGGCCCGATTGTCAAGTTTGGTTTGCATGGCTGTGTGATTGGCGTATCCGTGATACACTTTGATCCCTTCAGATACTGACATTCAGAAATCCGGTACTTGCATTTAGTAGCTAAACATCGAAAGCCATGTGTCTCATTTATATTTCCAGGTACGTTGACTTAAAGCTAAGGTCCTCAAATTCGTTTCTTATTTTGACAGCATCCTTGGTATTCCTTCGGGTATGAGCAACGGCTGGACTTCATCGAATTCATGCGCCGACTTGGTAAGCTGAGTTGAGGTCGTACTGCTTAAAATAGTTCATTGAAATTTGTTTCGTTCTTATTTCATTCGTTAAGTGCCCGTTTTTGTCTCTAATTTTCTATCGGTATACATCTTCTTTTCCTTACGATCGGCCATCCTTTTGTCCTCTTGGTTGAGGCTATTCGCGATAACCCTACAGTTTATCTCGCACTTAGTTCTGCAGTAGTTCCTTGTAAATCACAGTGCACGATATTGCTAACTTGTTGACAGTGCTTTGGTACGAGAAACCAGTCGAGCACGTTGGTATATGCTGAGTAAACACTGCACACTTTTCTTCGTCCGCTGAGGGTTTTCACTAACCTGCTGCAGGCGCACCGTTTTGTTACTGTTAGTGGGTTTAACGTCATTTACAGTAACTTAGGCTCCTCTGACCTAATCGGGTTCAGGTCGCAAGTGGGCCGATGTCGCACATCGCGAAACATCGACAACCCCAACTCTTCACAGCCCCTGTTTTACTGGACGTGTGTCCTGAAGTGGGGCTGGAAGGATTCATTCTGTTTTCATCTTACTCGGCCCCGACTTTATCCCAAGTAAGTGTTTCAGTGAATTTGAGTCCATTACATCGTTGCCAACGTCCGCTTCCGTACCTCAACAGCAATTTTCCGATTTTGCTCCCTGTTATTCTTACTTAACCACTACACTACACTGTTTTTGCTGGCACTTATGGTACTTTCGCAGTATGTCTGCTCCGTTTGTAGTCGTCGTCAGTCGTGTTGCGTATTTTGCCTCAGCAAAGCCATCACATTGTTGATGAATTACCTCTAGACTACTCTGACCTGTATTGGCGCACCTGGATGACGTCTACGTATTTTAGGCTACGTTTATTTTACATCGGATCCACTGATCTCAGTCTTGACATAGTCGACGGACATCGGGAGACATTTTAGCTTACCTTCTCTTCAAGTGCGTTAGCATGTTCTAACTTGATTCACCATGGACGCCTCTACCTTGTTCATGCTCGCTTCGTATACCACCACTTACGGTTCGTTCATGGGCCGCGTTGACCGGACGTGCTGAGACACAATTGTTTACACCGCATGATCTATTTATTCTGACCGATCGAGGGGTGTTCGATTCCGGTAACGATCGATGCGTCAGTATAACACCAGGACGCTCTTATCCATTTGGCGCTCTACATCACCTATTTGCGTCTGCACATCTCAGTGTGCAACGGTGGACGTCTATGCTGCGTCTTGTGTCGCGTCGCTCACTACATTGAGTACATTTCGTCAAAAGCTGATTGATAGACGTTCGCTTTCTGCACCCTTTGACGTGCAGCTCCGACTTGTCCACTCAATCTCTCTTACTAGGTTGGTAAGACTTTGGATTACCTCGTTTGCCGATTATATGCATAAGCCACATTCGTAGCGTGTCATTGGGAATGTGAGATTCTTTGATGTTGCCCGTTCCAAACACAGCGCACCATCACCTGGGCTCATCATTGTCTGGCATATTCGAGCACGGATAGCCTGGGTAAGATTTGATGCAGTGACTTGGTGACATGCTGTTGTCAGCATTGACGAAATCTGTCAGAGACGAGCAATGCCATCGTTGACTCTGCTTCGGATGTGACCACAAGTGACCGTAATGCGTTTTTAATTCAACCGACCAAAATCGATAATTGTTGAGGGCTACCTGGGAGGTACTTGACTGAAATGGAAAATATTCCGGGATTCAGTATCTTTCGGTAAACCTGGAAACGACGGATTCCATAATTTCGGTTCTAGAATACAATGCGAATCTATGCACAACTGATTTGTATTCTAATATCTTCGAAATATTCCGGGATTTTTTCGTTTAAGTACTGAGTAGTTAGTCGAAATGGTTGTGGATGCTAGTGGGAACTCTGCGGTGACAGTACGCAGTGAACTGTCATCCGTGACGGACTGAATTCTATGAGACAGTTCAAACACAGTGATCTATGTACCTCACCAATGTTGTAAATAAATTGTACAACGTCTTTGTGATATGCACTACGGAATCAATTCGTTTCGTTACGACATACGATTCCAGTTGGAAAAAGGAGTCCTGTTGGAATACTGGTGTGGTCACATACTGAGGCGGTCTATGCCAATTACTTCTTTCCCCAACAAGCCAAGAATTGGATATTATTCGTTTGAGAGCTGAACTGGTGACAAACATGTGTGTCAGGGACCCGCTTCGAAGTGGATTCAAGTTCTCGCTCCTCAAGATCGTTCATCTAGCCTGACACCAATCTAGTCTAGATAGGTGATAAGTACTCTTTATGGTTTTTCCATTTTGCATAGAATCGATTTGCAGCGTGTTAGTTAGACAGCCGTTTTGGCTGGATTGTAGACTCATTTGGTTGACGGTTTGCTGGAGGATAAGCCTCGCCATATGGCAGTTTAGTTTATCAATAATGCCCGTCTGCAGCCGTCATCCGTGTATCAGTGAAATAAACCTGTTGTTAATAGGTCATGGGCCCGGTTCCTGCTGTCGGCTTACAGTTGCTCACTATTGATGAGCTCCAACAGAGCGAGACGGCCGTCTAGTGCTACTTCGAGTGTGTGGGGAGTCTATCTGACTGGAAACAGATTGTGAGAAGCAATTTATAAATCGCTTCAAAATCCTACACTCATTAGTACTTTATTTTATTCATCCTATACCTCATCAAGTGAGAGTGTGTAAAACAAACCTGAAAAACTTGTTTTTCGAAAGACGCAACACGTAATGTCTTCGTTGGATCCAGAACACTAGGCAATCAGTCGTAAGTTGTTCGGTCCCTCTGCCAGATTGCAGATCGTAATACGAGGGGTGTTCAAAAAGAGACCGAACTTTTTATGACCTCATTATTACTTATTGCACAATATTTTAAGCACTTTCTGGCCATACACCGTTCCCAACGGTGCTTCCACTCTTTGAAAGCCTACTGTAACGCACTTTCTGGGATGGCGCGCAGGTCTCTTGTCGCATTGTCCTGATTCTTCTCTATGGTTTGGAAACGACATCCTTCCAACATGGTTTTAAGTTTGGGAAACAGGAAATAGTCTGAAGGAGGTAGGTCCGGAGAATACGGTGGATTGGGCACAACGGGAGTGTGATGTTTCGCTAGATAGCTACGGACAATGAGCGATGCGTGTGCCGGCGCATTGTCATGATGCAACATCCAAGTCTGGTTTTCCCACAGTTCAGGCCTCTTCCTGTGCACAGCATCCATCAAAGGCACTAGAATTTGATGGCATGCTTCTACGTCGGTCGGTGGCCGAGTGGTCTGCACGTTTGCTTTGCAACCACAAGGTCACCGGTTCGAATCCGCGTATGGGTGGGCGTCCTCGCGGTATACAGCCCTCGCGCGACTGGTGGTGATCGCGCGGCAGCGAAGCACCGTTACGGCGTACAGCTGACACATTATTATTTATTATTATTACGCTGATGTCCACTTCGTCAGCAATTTCTTGAACAGTTAAACGACGATTTCCACGGAGCACAGCACGAACTCTCTCGAATTGGTCACTGTCTGTTGATGTGGAAGGTCGTCCAGACTTGGGATCGTCACCGACCGACATTCTACCGCGGTTTAAACGCTTAAATTACTTAAAGCACTGCGTGCCATACAATCCTTTCCGTATGCTTGGCTAAGCAATTGAAATGTCTCCGTAAAAGTCTTACCAAGGTTGCAGTAAAATTTCACACACACGTCGTTCTTCAAGCCCTTTCTCTTTGGCAATAATCCTACAAACACCTTGTGCACATGCTCACTTCAGTGGCTGTAACTCGCCAACTAACAGTCAGAGCGAAACGCGGCAAATGGCAGTTTGTTGTCTAAACAGGAGGCGTCCACATGCGCTCAATAGCCGCAGCGCACTCTCTCTACCGTCTGGCGCGCGATTTAAAAGTTCGGTTTCTTTTGTACACCCTTCGTAAAACTTTTAGAGCATAAAACACCGGTTTTGTCACAGCTACCCACGATAGGTATCATCAACATTCGTCCACACTGTTGCTGGGCAGCTAATCTGACATTCGGGACAATAAAAATCATACAATTCCATGTTAAATCTGTTTTAGTCCCAATCACCCGACCCCCACTATACTTGGGAAAACACTGATGGTCGGCCGCCTCATACTTTCGAGTCATCGGTGGCCCAGATCTTCAAGCACGCTTTTGCGATGCCGAGGTGAAACTTACGATTCGTGGTGTGGGTGACAGCTGGACGTGGTATAGGCATACGCCTGTCTACTGCATCTCATATCACCCTCCTGCGAATGATCTAATTGGCTCTTAGAGCAACGTCTTGCTGCACTAATTACACTGTTAAATTGGAATGTTCCATGCTCATCCAGTTGGGCGTAGCTACATGACACTCGGAACCTCACTAGGCGCTCACTCCATCTCTTCGTTGTTCGAGTACATGGAATTGAAGGCTTACCTGTCCATGCACCGGTCACTCGATCACAGTGGCTACCGCTGCCCGTTGGCATACGAAGAGTCTTGTTTCAATCTCCCATGGCATCATTGGAAGGTTATTTGTAGCGAACCCTCAATGGGCAAGGTGTATGTCCAAGGTCTTCCTGCTTTTTGGCCACTGATCAATTACATTTACTTGATCTTTCTACTCTACTGGCTTTCACTATTCTACCTCATTGTCCTAAAGTATTGCCCGATTATTGGTTCAATGAAAAGTAATCATTTTCCGCCAGGAAACCCCGTCATGTGTCCTCCATAGAGATTCTTTTAACAAATTACCCCTCTTGGCAAACTTGCGACTCCTTTTGTTGCTACTCAATACTTCGACTTGCTCTTTGGCCGCAGCTCTTTAATTTAACTCGAAGCACATCAAATCTACAACGTACACTTATATTCTTTTCGTACCCACGCCCAACGCTCTTCGTATAATCTGTTACTTCTCGACGTCCCCTTCATTTCATTCTGCGTTTGCTTTGCTTGGCGAGACGCATTCAACCTCGTCAATAATCTCTTTGATGCAACTTGGTCTTGATATTTCCTCCCTTGCCTTGCCTCTACCTGTTATAATCCCATTTTCCTGTCAATTGTTTCACAACTGCGTACCGCATATCCGACTTTATATTACCCGTAGTTCATAGAATAAGTGTCAGCGCTATTGTCTCACAGAAAGCTAGGGTATTAAGAAATTTAAAGAAAAAGGAAACTGGGAGCTTTTTGTCTAAATCCTACATCATTTTTTGACTTATTATTGCTTCGTATGTTTAATTTGACCGGGTTCGCCTTAAACGCGTCAGTATTTCTCAGGTAATCGTATCTTTCACGTCTCATTTCAGATGGACCGCATAGTGCGCTCATATGTTGACCCATCCGCCGGTATATTTGACAGTTCGATTCAAGAAAAATCTGATTCCAACGCCACGGCCCAATCTAAATCTTTATTCGATCATGTGGGCGAGTCTGACGGGAAATCGGGCACCCTTACGATGCAACAAAAACGCCAATTGGCCACAGAACGTCTGCAGCAAGAGCGCCTCGAATCTCATCGCAACTGGGACATCATTGCACAACCGACGAAGAAAGATCATGCTCCAACAAAACCGGCGCCGCGTGATTTGACCAGCACTTTGATCGAGTCTAATCTAGCCAATTTGGCAAACCGTTTAAATTACACATCACCAATGAGCTCACAGCCCGGCATACCTCTCTCCTTAGTACGCGCACCTGCCACGCCCATGAATTATCTCTCTATGCCTCATTACAATGCGGCCCCTGGCGTTCATTCGTCGAACTCTATCATTCCACCTACCACTCAGTTCCCTTGCGCAACCGCACGATGGGAACCACCGCGCCCATCGACCGCCGTTCCCGCTATCATGAGTACACCAAGCTCTCCTTTTGGCACGAACGCTTCCACATCGTCCGATTTCGCTGCCAGCTACGCTCCCTTATCAAAGAACGACATTGACGATCTGTTAAGCTAGCCATATATATATATATATATATATATATATATATATATATATATATATGTAACTGCATACTGCGCCATTTGTAGCTCCTTCCTCGTTGTACAATTCCTGCTTATGTGGCTGTGTTTCTGAAGGACTAAGACCATGCAGCAAGCTGGATTATTTCCCAGTCCAATTCCGTCTTTCAAATCGTGTTCTCACAATTTGTTTCCTCCAACAACTGGATTTTTTTGTCCTTCTTCCTCATGAATGAAATTCCTCTTTTGTGTACCTTTACCGCCTTTTTCCATCTGCGTCCATCATTGATGAGATCAGGATTTGAAAGAGCTTTGCTCTTCTGGGGCTGTGAGAAATGATTCTTCGATCACCGATGGGCACCTTCACTCTGAATTACACTGTGTGATGCGGGATAAGTTGCGAACTTGGTGGCGACCCGACATAGGATCCAGTTGGCTGTTGGTCATGAATAAGTACTGTCTTAATTAAGTTCCCGTAGAAAACCGTCTGCGCGTAACCCGTTTAGCTTCGTCGACCGGGGCAACTCCCTTGGGGTAGCATTAGACACTGCTTGTTCATGGATGCTGCTCATTCGTCGACTCCCTGATACCACGGGCTTGACACGTTGCCGCGTGTTACAATTATAGCCCTGGTTTCTGTGAATATAGTTGGACGTATTAGTCGTCCAAACTCCATGGGAAGTTAACAATTTCTGAATCAATTCCGAGTTACTTGGTGCTTGCTAAAATTTAGAAGTAATTACCGGATGTTGCTAAGCGGAACTCTTTTAGGAAACAATTGGTATCCTAAAGTTGACTAGCAACTGGCTCAAAGAAACCAAATCATCATTGGTTTCAGGTGGCATCGTCCCACCCTTGACTGTCGTCTGTTTTTGAACACAAATCGGTTTTATTCATGCTCCAGCATGTTACCGATTTTCTCGGAACTTTGCCGAGATGTGCAGCAAGTAATACACGAATAATTTCCAAAAAAACCTTATTAACCCTCTGTCAGGCAGGTTTACCAGGGTGCCCTGCGTACCGATTTCCTACCTTTGAAAACATCCAGATCATACCGCTACGCACTTGCGTCATTTTGTCGAGACTAAAGTTTAACTTACTAGAAGAATTGGGACTCAGATCAGATGGATCGTAGCTCACAAGCTAATACGGAATAGTACTTAAGAAAGCTTGGTGAAATCAGGTAGATCAGGAAGAAAGATCGGTGGGTCAATCCTTCAGACCCGCCCAAATAATCTATCCCACTAACCCCAAGAAAACATCCGTTGGTGAGACGATCAGAAACAACACTGGTGCCTTTATAATGTATATATATATATATATCACCGTTTTTTATTGGTCTCGTTTTTCCAAGTGATTGGCTGTTGCTTGATATCCCCGGTGTGGCTTCGCTTGATGTGCATGTTGACAAAGTGGCTACCTGACTAATACCCACTATCTCGTTCATAGTGGCTCCAGGAGACAGTTGGTCGTTGCTGGAGGGGACGGGGTGCACGGTCCTTGTGGCCGTGCTAGTTTCGAAGAGTGTTTCCATACACTCAGTGTGGAGCGGACTACGGTCCAGCCACCGCCTTGGGTGCGCTTGACTCCCAAATACAGCGTGCTTGTGTTTGCTTGTGAAGGAGTGTGGGCCGGTTTCATTGATGAAACGTGGCTCCCATCTACATGTCTCCCGGTCTTATTCCTTCGGGTTTACACTGGATATGGGGTGTGTGGTTGGAGCTGTAGGTGGTGCAGCGCATGCCAGCCAGGGTCTCTCTGTAGGCGCAGGCGTCCTGTGGCTGACCACAGTGACAGGCAAATCCGTAACCGGATGCCGCCAACCATATGAACAACCTAACGAGTTGACATGGAGCCATCGAAAAACCATGGAGATCAAGTGGAAATAGAACGTTAGTAAGATGGGGATAAAACGTTTTCGTTCCCACACTAAATGTCTTATTTTGCTGTCATTTTCGATGTTTGATCGAGACAATTCTGCAAACCATTCCTTCACTGATTCCGGTTGCGAACCATATCCGCAAGTGTGTCAAGCCACTGGCATTCATAATCTGTGGACCCCAGCCCGAAAGGCGTACGGGTCTAACGTTTTCAAATCTTTTATCATCGCCGTCTGCGAAGCATTACTGATGTCCGGTGGCACCAGCGTGTTCGCAACAACGATATGCGTAGGTGAGTACCAGACACTGATAACCAAGCTAGTTCCTTAGTATAACAAATAGCATTTAATAAGTTGCGTTCGCTTGAACACGCACTGCGTATGCCCGGTCATTGCTTACCGAGCAGGGCCTTGTTTTGTTTGCCATATGTGGGGTGGCGTAAGGCTCGAGGTGGACAAAAATTGACTTGGCAGCTGGAAATGAAGTCACTGACGACGAAACTCAGTGCCGTCGGTCCGTCTCGCCTTCCATGCCGTGGTCCACGTGATTCGCCTTGTCCTTGGGTCGAGAATTTACAGGGCATGTCTCGCAATCGACACCAATGTGGTATCTGCTACCGTCTCCCAGTTGGACTGTTTGTTTGTAGTGTGTTGAGTTATCTGTGGGGTAATGGCTGATTATGACGAAGGGCGGTGAAAGCCGTAAGGAACCTGTCTTTGCACGATAGGTAGTTGTCTGTGACGGTGTGTAGTTGACAAAGTGTAGACGCCGTGATCCTGAATGTTTGCTTAAGGCTTTACGCTATGTCTCCCTTCTATTACTCAGTAGTATCCGCTCTTTAGGTCGTTGTCGTTGTACGGCAGCGAAGCATCAGTCCAATTAGCTGATTTACGGCTGTTGATGACGAATCCAACGGCGGCTAGACGTGACATCAGCAGTTTCATGTGCTGTCGCCAAGTGGAAGGCTGACCACCACACGGTCGCTTCCAACCCAATCTTGCATGATTGAATAGGTTGTGGTGCGGCAAACACTCAGGCGCCATGCGTAAAACGTGACCGAGTCATCTCAACCGGCATCGCAAAACTAACTAGTTGGGGACAATACCCGCATGTCCCATTACCCAACGTCTAACATCATCACTGTGAACTCTGCGTTGCCAACCGACAGGAGCGATCCTCCTCAGATAACCATTGTTGAAGGCGGAGAGCCGGTGCATGCCTTCTACGTGAATAGGCCAAACCTCTTTCCCATACAACAACACTGAGGGAACAGAGACGTGAATGCGACCGTTTACCGAGATTGAGACATCTCGATGGCGACACAAATGCCTCAGATTAACGAATATCGACTGAACGATGCAGAGAGTAACATTCCGATAATACCAGCCGCAGAAACACAAGTCCTAAGGTGGACTAAAATATCTACCTGTTCGAGCTATGCACCTTCAAAAGTGAGCGCAGGAAAGGAGATGGACCAAAGTTTTACACTTCTGGGAAGCGAAGCACATATCTATTTGGATTCTCAAACCGTCAAACAGTTCAGAATGAGTTGCATACTCTGCGGATCGTCATCAGATAGAGTGATATTTGCAGCATAATCTAAATTGATCGCACGCTTACTCGGTAGAATCTCCGAGCCAAAATTTGAAAACCTAGTGCTTTCGATAGGAAGTCTTCAGTTTCAAATTTAAAGTGTAACGGGGACGTACGGCAGCCCTGTCGCACACCGCTATTGACAGCGAAGAACGAGTGAAACCTGCCGGAGACATGGAGGTACAATGCATGTAGGTTGGCGGTATACTTCTATGACACTCAGTTCTTTAGCAAGCAACGCCATGAAGCAGGTCGATCAACAGCCTGTGTCTAGAAATGCGACGATGATGGGCCCGTGATAAAGTTGGCAGTGTTCGAGGAGTTGGCGGAACGTGAAGATTTGATCCAAGTATCCACGGCCAGGACGGAAACCAACTTGTTCTCTGTAAGGTGGCTGCGAAACTTGGAGGCAACCGAAATGATACTAATTCCTCAGTGATTAACGCATGAAATGCGAGCGCCTTTCTTGAAAATCGGGAGACTAGCTAGTTCGCCTTAGAAGGAAGGCACTTTCTCTGCATATCAGGTTTCAGAGAGCAACGAGGTCAGCTGGTTACTGATTAACAAGCCGCCGTACTTGAAGTTCGTCTGTGCCGGCAACCTTGAATCGTTTGAAGTGTCGAATCTCGAGGTAGACTTCCGCTTCGCTGGGTGGACCCAGTTGGACGAGCTACGGAAGGCAACTGGGTATACAGCCCGCACAGATGGGCGGTGGGAGCAGTTGAATTGTGAATGAAAGTGCTCGACCCAGTGGTTCAAACGCAGGTTGGTGACCGGAGACTCATTAGTCTTGCAAATGAACTAACTGGCATAAAGCTTTTGGAGGCAGATGGACCGAATGAAATGGATAAGCTTACGAGCATTACCAGAAACGGCAGTGATCTCCATCTCCAAAACGTGCTCAGACCACCAAATCTCTCGGTCATTGCACAGGCCTTGCTGTAGCTGCTGGTTGGCAGCGAATCGCCATTCATTGTAATCGAATTCTGTCGGGATATCACTTCAGCGATCGAACAGCTCCAGAGAGCTAGCAGATATGCAAGCCTCTAGAGAGCATCACACTAGACTGCAACTTAATTTGCCGGAGGAGGTCATTACCTTCTGTATGAAAACCCAGAGTTGCTCAATGTTTTGTGGTGGCTTGCAATCGAGTGTTTCTGCCAGTGAAGACTGATAACTTGCCTAGACAGAAAAATCAGTTTATCTGTTCGTATCACTCTCGCGGTACTTCGTTTTTGGGGACCCAAAATCACCTGAAAATTTTCGTACGGATCAGCGCATGATATGAGTCAATGAAGCTGGACCAAAATGACCTACAGTCTTGTATGCTGCCCCGCCATCTGAAGTTGATTGCTATCTGAACAAGTTGAGACCACGATTGCGCTAGCAAAGCGGGACACTAAGTTACGGAACGTCTATTTCATATGTCTGAAGTTGGTACTGGAGGGAAACAGATGATTGTCTCCGCATGTTGTGAAAATACCTCCTTTAGCTGAACGGCCCTCACCGAGCGCATGGTGACCACTAAGGTGACCTTAGCATGATAACAGACGATCGATCCGTGCATTCAAATCCCCAGCAAGAACAACGACATCCGACTTGTTGGCGTTGGCGTTGCTCAAGAGCTAATGAATTTCTCAATAGTTATCCTTGACCGACCCATTGCTGCACCCAATCATCTGGAATGTATGCGGTCGAAAATAAGTTGCGTTTCTCCTCGCTACGCCTGTTGATACTACATGGCCGAAGTCGAACTGTACAAACGGCTGTTAATCGGGAACCGGTCCAGCAGTGAGCCTCGGCCGTGCTACTTATTGCTACACGAACACTGGTCAAATCCGTTGAGGCTGCTGAGTCTCCAGAAAGATGCAGGTAATGTGTGTTTTCGCGGTCCGTGTGAATGTCAGCTTAAGCACAGTACTGGGGTCCTACATTCAGGTTTCCGAAAAACAGCAGACCAATGTCGTGGGGCTTTGGGAACGCGCTAGACCGGCCTGTTGCTTGATCTGCAAAGTGTCCGTACGTTAAAGAGTACTAAACGGAACAAGTGTCGGGGTCGAAGGTGAGCTACTGGCTGTAGTATATCTATGTTAACAGGAGTCAGGTAATGGTTGCCAAGGATTGTTAACAAATGAACAGTTGGCACATGACAAAGGTGTATGGATGTAAAAGTCAGAAACATCAGCAGATGAGCACAATGTAGTACAATCCATGACTTCTGTGACAGAGTGTAATGCTACACGGTTGGAGCCGAAGTATGGAGTTGAGTTACGGACACCACTCTGGCTCAACAGACTACCCGCAATGCAACGGGACTAATTCAAAGAATCGTGTCAATTGGAAGCTGGTGACTGATTACTCAGATCACATGGCTTTTTTGTCGGTTATTAAACAGGGGCCCATCCTCCTCAAAGTTTCAGCATCAGGGTGCTGAAATACAACGCTCTAGCTGAGGGAAGCAATAAACAGTGGCTCTATTTAGTGCCGAGTCACATCCGCCACGTCCTAATGCTGCTAGACAGAAATGTGATTTTTTATAGGGGGGACGCTTGCCTGTTGGAAACCCACCACTTCCTGAAACACTGCCACCTAACTACCCAAGTGGTACTAAGAGGAGATAGTTAGGTGAGGCAGCCGATACCGCAATTCATCACAAGCAATGCCGCTTGGCATTTCAGTTGAGATCCCTGTTAGCCTACTTGTTTTCATATGGGGCAGGTCGAACGACAGTCGACTCGTTTGGAGGCTCTATCTGAGACTGGAGAGCGAAGCATAATCACGATCCTCAGCTTTCGCCGTGTTCTTGTGCCTTCGGTGTTTAGGATGGTAGTTGTGCGGTCCTCTACTGAGGATTGACCCGCTTATTATGATGGGTGCGTAAATAAGGGGTCACTTCAGCTGATATAATTCAAACATGTTGGCACTATCCGAGAAAAACGGTCACTGTTTGTGCCAGTCGCGATGGTGTACGTTTGAAACCGGTACTGGCAAAGCTGTTGGCCTATATTCTTTTTCATTGCAATATTGCGAAGCAGGAATCTCTGGTGAGAGAGCGATCAGGTTTCTGACGGTATAGGGATGTGTAGACCATAATCTTACTGTGCGGCAGATGGTAGAGAAGCGTAAATACCGCACACCGAGTAGCTGTTCTTCGGCTTTAAAAGCGCGTTCTACTTAGTCGGATCTTTCGTTCCGGAAAGGTGTTTCGATGGTGGTCATCTTACTTACCCTGTATCCTGTTGCATCATGTTACGTCGGGATGTGGAATGGATTGTCGGACGCCTCTCCGACCGCAAGTGGCGTTCATCATGGTTGTCTCATTGCCACCTATGTTCATTGTTATCGCATTCTTCATCGTATGGCGTTCTGTGGTGGAGTCAACAACGCGGGTATTGATTTCCTGCCTGGGTGACTTGGGTTAGGCGGGCTGCATCTTTTTGTTATTCGACAACGGTGGTGCGATACACTCTTCCTTTGACAGTCTCTTGACGTGTAATTGAGCCTTCTAAATACAAAGTGCCATTTGTTGCGAGCTACAAGCCACCTGGTGGCACATTTATCCTGGGTGACGAGGAACTGGCAGCTGCACTAACGGTGCCGGACGCGCGACTGATGAAGTTAGCTCACTTAGTGTACATGTTAAAACCCCTCTCATGAATCAGCAGTATCTTCGATACCAGCATAGCACCTTCATTGGTATTAAAAGTGTATCTAGGTCCACAATGAGAGCCATTCTCTACGATAGCTCGCTAGGTTTAATAACCATACTTGCTTTCAAGCTTTTCGATATTGCTACCCACGGAGCATTAATGGGTCGGGTGACACTAGCGTGCTCGCAACCCGGGGTGCGCAAGTGAGCTCGAAGCAGATGATCAATTTAGTTCCTTTTGATAAACAAAACACGTTAAACAGGTTGCCTTAGTTCTGGCATGTGCCCCCTCACCGATATAGACTTGTTCTGTTTACCAGATGTTAAATGGTTCGAAACCCGAGTGGGAGGATGCAACCATTGGTCTGGTAGTTGGAAATGAAGCCACTTTGTGCTACTGATTCGTCTCGTCATCTAGCCTAAGGTTGTTGCAACCCACCCCGTGCTTGGCTGATAATGTTGCAAGTAATGGGCACTAACAATGTGCTTGAAGCAGTTTCCTGGCCACACTCTCTGATGAAGTTTATATGGTGTTGATTTATCCGTTGGATATGGCTGATTACGATGTGCAGCAGCTAAAGCTGTGAGAAAACTGCCTCTCAGATGCTGCCACCTCTTCTTATGGCAGACAGTTATCTGTGACTACGTTGTTGGCAAAATGTGAGCTCCTTTATTCTGAATGTCCACTTAATGTTATGTGCCTTATCGTATGTCCTTCCTAAACCGTCTTGTTATTCTTTACCTGTTCCGATGCATGACTGCATGACAGCGATGCGCCAGTGCTGATGTACTGATGTTGATGAATGTGACGGTACTTACTGCCTTACTCCGCACTACACTATAGGCTTGCCGCTGTACCCTATTTATCTTGTGGGTGAGCATTTGGCTCAATGAATCAGACGTTTCTCCGTTCAGAATGGTAGGCGTCCTCGCAGCGTTTCTTATACAAATCGGTTTGCATAAGTGAAGACAGCCTTTTGGTCTAAAATCCTATCAATGTCTTCTCTATGGTAAGACTTCGAGCTCCAGCCGACATACGCAACGACTGTTTTATACCAATACATGCTTTAGTTTAAGCTATCCTCCACTCAGCTGTTTCGGGCAAGCTCCTATCTTGGTGGTGTATAAATCCCACTTTGGGTTCATCGGGCGCCTCACGTTAGCCCAATTCAGCGGCATTTTACCAAATTACACACATAATTGCGGACTACAATTGCATCTCTCATCTTTCGATACTCCCCTAGCCTAGCGGTAACGAGCTCGTCTCGTAATCTTGCGGCGCGGGTTCGAATCCGCGTAGGGGTGGGTGTCCTCGCGGTATACTCAGCCCGCGTGCAACGTGGTGATCGCACGGCAGCGAAGCGCCGTTACAGCGTACAGCTGAAACATTATTATTATTATTATTATTATTATTATTACCCCACCTGAAATGTGTCCTTAAGTGCACAACCGCCTATCCTCATTTGCTTTCACTGAGAAACTCCGCATGGTATTTTAGACTAGTGATCAAGGCGTCATTCCAGTTGTTGGCTCGCGCAAAGCATCTTCGTCCTACTCCAAACGTGATACACTGTTAAACTGTTTCATACGCTGTGGTGCATAGCGCTTATATCACCGAACACCAGAAGGGCAAACAAATGAATGGAAATCATGGGTTATGAGGCGACTGGACCCAGTGTCAGATACTGCACGGATAAGTGTCAAACTGCCAGAACTGACATTGGATATGAGTGAGCCAAACTAAAGGTGGCTGGGTATTGCTTAACCGACAACCTAACCTGTATCTGGGAAATAGATAGCTCGGCAGGTTGCTCAGTTGTCGATGTTTGATTATTAGTCACTAGCAGTCTGCAGTGATGGGTCAGCTCGCCTGCAATCGGATCGCTAAGCTTAGAAAACAATAACGAAAAGACCTGATCCACATAATTCTATATTAACTTAAGGTGCTAGTCCAGTTTGAAACCTCCAGGTACATAAAACTGCCCAACGGAACGGATACGAGTAATGTATTCGAAATTTGTCAGGAAAATATAATCGCTATGAGCCGTTAAAAAACCCTACCTTTCAGTGTGGAAACGTCCTTGATGTGCTTGGCTTCCAACACTGCACTCTAGTTGGTTTTGTCCTCAAAAATCTTCAAGCGGAGATAGAGCAAGTCAAGAGTGTGCTGGGATGTGAACCTGAGAGGCTGCGGCTTACCGATGCACGACTTCAACATCAGCTCATCGAGCAACGCCTGTTACATACAGGAATTCACTTGTGGATCCTGGAATACACACTGTGCTTGAATTTTCAGACAGTATCGCAATTTGGGCAACACTCTATTCAGAAATAAAACTCCGTCATCGCAATCGCATTCGAAATAGGGACATTCTCCGAGTTGTTCGTTCGTGGAACGTGGCGTTAAGAGCAAGCAGTACCGAAAGCGTCTCTATTCCGGATGCAACCCCAACGATCAGAATGATCGCAGTTTGGAGTGTGTCGTAACCCTTAAGTATATCGAATGGCGCGAATATGCAATTCGATCACCTATTTAATTCGGAATATCACCTCCAAGGCCATTTCACAGTCTGTCCGTGTTTGACTGATGCGAACAAACCATAATCTGTAAACCAGTGGCACATCTGTACACAGATCCATCGGACAACGGACTGCCATTGACTTATATTGGCCACATCAGTACCAGCTGTGCATGGCCCACAACAGCTCAAGTTATCAATCGATTTGGAGAACCAGCTCTGATCCTGACCATGCTCTTGTACATCGCTGCATAGCGATCACCCTAACAACTTTCGTCAAGCGCCCAAACTCGAATGTGTCTGCTGGTCAACTGCGTCCGCGATCCTTGATGCAACAATATCAACTGTCACCAATAAGGCGAATGAATCGAGTGAGGATAGAAATTGTCTACAATATGCTATGCAACCGCGAGTCCGTTTATTCGTCCAGCTTCATGCGTCTGGTGAATGGGTTGCTGGATCATCCGTGACCCTGATGGAAGCACGAAAGATGATTCCGCCTGATTACCAGTTTCCAACCATACGTAGCACCCTGAAAAACAGTCTGAGTAGGAATCCCAGGATTCACCGTCAGCACTAATTAATGGCTAAATTCAATTCCGTTAAATAAGTAAATGAAATGAATGGTATATGTCTCGATAGTGCGAGGCACAATCCAACTGAATGGTCTGACCAGTATGATATTAATTCTTCTCCAATTCGTTTGATGAAAGTCTGGGAAAAGCTCACTTTTATATACTAATAGCTGTGAAAGGGACATTTGGTTTACAATCATGTTAACTGAAATGCTCGACCGAACGGTCCGAAGAAAAGTTCAACCGGCTCAAAACATTAGCTGTTAGTAAAAGCTAACAGAAGGTACCACTAGCGTCCCAGTACTCTGTAATAATGTCGCTCTGTCATGCGTTTGTACATGAAATGGAATAAGATCGAGGCGCTCAAACCCATGCGAGAGAGGGGACCAAAACTTCAAATGAGGTTGCAAGCCAAAATACTACACCACGAGCTCTCGGGATTGTTAGTTTGAACACTTGAACCCGCATGAAACGCTGATGTAACGAACCTCACTACCGACCAGATCAGATACAAACCACTGGTGTTGAGGCGGAACAAATAGCCTGGATCCAATAATCTTCTGTCGTTACTAAACGGTCGTATCTTCTTGGCGACTCCTCTGGATAACCCATTGGAATTAGTTTGGTGCGAAAAGTCCTCCGAATGATGGTTACCGATTAACGATACTACATTTAAAAAGAACCAGTGTATTTTGCGAAGATTATTGTGGTATCAGTTCCGTCACAACTATTCACACACGTCATGATTCGGTAGCACATTAGTCCAGTTGGGATCAGGCTGGTTTCCGCCCCAACGACGGATACTTTGGTCACATTCGTATTGCTCGCCAAGTGTTTGAACTTACAAGCAGTCCCATGTGAGCTTATACGAATCGAAGAGTGCCATTGATCCGGTCGATAACATCTACTTGCTGTGATGCTTAGCTTTGAAGACCGTAGCCGGGAAGTCAGCATTCGTACAAAAATATCTGTACGCCGACTCACGTGGTTGTCTAAAGTTCTACGGAAGTTAGCCCCAAAGTCCGCCAAGATAAGTGGTGCGTCAGGGTTGTTTATCTTCCTCTCTCTCTCTCTTTTATGCACGAAGCAGTTACGAATGACTGCTACCTCGTTTCACTCACCCTGGGGTAGACGCTCTCTTGAGTACGTAGGTGGCAGTTCTTTGGGTGGGGCACAAATGCAAGAGCGATCAAACGGGATGGCGCATGACACCGCACTCTTCGGTGCGTGCTTGGCACCTGCAAATTGCGAAGGACTAGGATAACATACCAGAGGTCGGTGAACCTGTTGGAATCTAGGCGAGACGTCCAGGCTGGCTCAGCACGATGTGACCAGACGGGCTACTAGGCGCGAACTAAAGCGGAGCCTACGTGCTGACAAGGAAGCTTGGTGGACCAGTAGAGCTCGAGAAATGGAGGAGGTAGAAGCAGTAGGCAATTACCGCAAGCTCTTCCAGCTAATCCGCATCACGGTTCTCAGGAAAGCAGACGTCAGGAAGACAATCAGAGACAGCGCGAGTGCACACAATAAGGAGCGCCGTATGGCTCATTGGGCAAAACACTCTCAAGATCAGTTCAGCTGGTCTCCTGTTCCCGGACCTCTTCCTAATTAAGTGATTCAGGGCGAGCCGTGGACGGTTAGTCTAGAGCCTCCGTTGGAGGCCAAAGTTCGAAACGCGTTCACAGCCCTCAATCGTTTTCGTGCCGCTGATCCGGATTCCCTCCCATCTGCATTATTTAAGGACGGAGGTGAGGTCATCTGCAAAGCACTGACCTCCCTAATCGAAGGTATCTGGAAGGGAGTGTCCCGGCTAACTGGAGCGAATCGATTATAGTGGCAATATACGAGAAGGACAGTCCCATGTGTTAACCACATGGGTATTAGCTTAACGCCAGTAGTGACAAAAGCACTGGCCTCGATTCTCGTTCGTCACCTCACTATGGAATGGGAATCGCAAATTAGGGAAGAGCAGGCAGGTTTCCGCCCAGAACGTGGCTGTATAGACCATATATTCACTCTGCGGTAGGTGCTAGAGCAGCACCACGCATACCGCAGACCGACAATAGCTGTGTTCCTCGATTTCAAGTGCGTTCGATTCAGTCGATCGATCGATTCTGTTCGAAATACTTGCGCGTAAAGGTGTTCCCACGAAATATGTGAACATCCTTCGTGCTCTATACTCGGATAGATTTCCGACCACAATTGGCGTTCGTCACGGTTTTCTGATCTCCCCGTTTTGTTCAACTTCGTCATGGACTCTATCATGGACTCTCACGACATAGGCGTTGGGGTCCTGTCTGGTGAGAGGTTAGTTGATCTTGATTATGCGAACGATATTGTCTTGCTAGAGTGGTCCCAATATTTGGTATGCACTTCGCACTTTCAAAGTGCAAAGTGTTGCTGCAGGACCACCAGCCACTTTATGACCTCTTGATCCTTGCTAACGAGGATCTCGAGGTTGTTGATCAATTCACTTATCTTGGCAGCTGCATCAGCAACGATGGGCGCTTAGAAACTGAAATCAGTTCACGCATTGCAAAGGCCAGAACTGCCTTCTTGAACCTTCGGCATGTTTGACGACAGAAGGGAGTTTCACTCCGTCTGAAAGGCCGTGTATACAATGCCACAGTGAGGGCCGTCCTGCTCTATGGTAGTGAAACTTGGCCCCTTCGGTCTGAAGAACCGAGGCGCCTTCAAATCTTTGGTCATCGTTATCTGCGAAGCATTGCTGGTGTCGGATAACACCAGCGTGTCCATAACGATGATGTGCGTAGGCGAGTAGTAGTCTCAGAAGTCTAGCAACTAGACACAGAGCCAACAAAAAACCCTGGAGATCAGCGGATAAGGGACAGTCATCGCGTCATAATCATCGTGGCATGCTAGTTAAAGGTGAACAACACACTTCAGCTAATATGCCGCAGAAAGTAAAAAACATTTTGACAAGAAGTAGAACCAAACATTTTTAGTTTGTTTTTCATACGCCGATTTTTCTCTTTTCTTGTCATTTTCAATGTTTGAAGTACTAAACATGTGAATCAGCACAATACTGCACACAATTCTTTCACTGATCCCGGTTGCAGGCCATGTCTTCAAGAGTGTTAAGCCATTGGCACTCCTCATTTTTGGGTCCCCATCCTGGAAGACGTACGGATCCAACAGCGGGTAGACACGACGTCAGCGATTTCATATGCTGCCGCCATATAGAAGGCTGACCACCACGCGGTCGCCTCCAGCCAGGTCTTTGACGAGTGAATAGAGCGTGACGCTGTAGACGCTCAGGTGCCATGCGTAGCACCTGACCGAGCAATTTCAACTGGCGCAACAAAACCAGTTTGTTGAAGGGAATACTCGCATTCCCCAAGATGCGACGTCGAACGTCAGTACTATTAACTAGATGTTGCCACCAAACACGAGCAATTCTCCTTAAGCAACCGTTATCGAAGGCAGAAATATGACGCATGTCTTCCACGCGAATCGGCCAGCATTCGCTCCCATACAACAATACTGAGCGAACTGATACACTGTAAACGCGGGCCTTTAACGAGAATGAGACGTCACGACGACGCCACAAGTGCCTCAAATTGACAAATGCTGATCAAGCTTTAGTTATGCGAAGAAAAACTCTTTGTTGATAATGCCGTCAGCGGAAACACAGATCCCAAGGTAGACGAAACTATCTACCTGTTCAAGTTGTGCACCTTCGAGAGTGAGCATGGGAGCAGGTGAAAGCCAATCCTTGAGCAGCACTTCACACTCCGATGGGGCGAAGCTCATGACATACTTAGATGCTTCAACCGCCAAACGATGCAGAATGAGTTGCATACCCTGAGGATCGTCACCAATTAAGGCGATATCATCAGCGTAATCTAAGTCGGTCGCGCACTTATCCGGTAGAAGCCCTAGGCCAAAATGTTGGGTAGTCGCGCGTTGCAACCGAAACGAGCGCGTCCGCGAGTCATAATCATCATTATACACGTCAGCTAGAAGTGGGAAACACCTCAGCTACCGTGCCGCAGCGTAGGCGAGTACTAGGTAGTGATAATCATGCTAGCCCCCTAGAACAACAAATAGCACTGAATAAGTTGCGTTGGCTTGAGCACCTGCGTAGGACTTGTTTTATTTACCAGATGTAGGGTGGCCCAATACTCGAGGTGGACAGAAGTTGACTTGGCAGCGTGAAATGAAGTCACTGACGACCAAACTGGAAGCCGTTGGTCTTTCTCGCCTTCAGGGCTGGAGTCCAAGTGACTCGCCTTGTACTTGCCTCGAGACTTTACTGGGCAAGGCTCGCAGTCGGCACCAGTGGCGCGTCTGCTGTTGTCTCCTAGTCGGATTGCCTGTTTAAAGTGTGGTGCTAAGTTATCTGCGGGGTAATGGCTGATTATGACGCGGGGCAGTGAAAGCCGCAAGGAAGCTACCTCGCTGATGCCGCCTTATCTTTGCACGATAGCCAGATGTTGGTGACGGTATGTTGTCAACACAATGCGTAAGCGTCTTGATCCTGAATGTTTGCTTAGGGCATTAAAATTTTCAGATGTCCCCCTTCTCTCCGTTTTATTATTCTTTATTCCATAGCTCATCATGGTTGTGTGGCAGCGAAGCATCAGTTCAAATGGCTGATTACGGCTGATGATGTTGTTGGGTTCGTGGACTTCCCCACCAGGTACATAGACAACTAAATACCATCTACTTCAGATCTCGTTTTCGCTAAGTCCCTCAACTTCGTAAATGACGTTTCGTACGGCACACCTCTATGATCCAGCGATCACGCTTGCATATCGCTTCGGTGTGATCTTTCAAAGCACCAACAGACTGCCTTCGAATTACTTCCGAATATTTGGCGGGTGGACTGTAGTGCAGTGCGAGCTAAAGCTTCTGTTTTGAACTGTAAGTTTTCGATGACAGACTCTGTCCAGTTAGCCTGTGATGAAGGTAAGACATCTTACCGAGGTTTCCGCTCGTTACATTTTACTCATGAGGGGAAAAGGGCCACGGGCACAGCCTCCATGGAGAGATTCCACAAAAAATACCTACGCACGAAAAGGTCTAGATGCTGGCGAACCTACCAAGCAGCTTCATCAGCCAGTACTATAGCAGTCTGGGGATTCCCCGGTTTGCCTGTGTAAAATTCTAACTAAAATTATTCCATTGTACACTTATGCGACCGGTGTGGTTTGTTGAACTGATTGCTGAGTTCGAATGCTTGACTTGCTCATCGCCATTTTTGCTTGGCGCTCGTTTCGGTTGCAACGCGCGACTGCCCTGTGTGCTGTGCATCCTCCGTTCCCCTAGCTAGAGCGTAAACGGTGTCGTTTTTTATAGCTAGGTAACAGGGAATCTTTTACTGTACCAATAAAAGTTTCCCTGCAACCCGATCTGCCTTTTCGAATTGCTCTCCGGGCTCCCGCTACAGGCTACTCGCTAAATTGGTGACCCAGATTCCAGAGGAATCTCAGCGCCGGATATTTCAAATCTTTCTCCAGTGAGTTCGTTCCATTTATTTTCATATTTTCCGGTTTATTTTAGCATTCGGTAGCCTATTTTGCGTCATATTTTAAACCGTGGAATCTGTAGACCCTAAGGTAGTCTCTCCTTAGCGTTATATCTCGCTCTGTGCCACCTTTTTGGGACATGGATCCTCTTTTGTGGTTCGCTCATCTTGAGGCTGAGCTCAATAACCACAGAATCACTACCGACTATGCGAAGTATAGCAAACTTACGTCCTATCTCTCCAAGAAGATATCAAAGCAGGTTCGAGACGTTATCATTTCCCAGACCGAAAACCGGTATGAGGCTCTCAAGGAGGCCACGATTAAGCATGTCGTGCCCTCTGGGAAAGTGCACTTGCAGCAGCTTTTCATGGATCTGCAGCTGGGTGACAGACTGTCCTCCACCCTGCTACGAGAGATGCAGCAAAACTCCTTGGTTCATCAGTCATGGATGAGACTTTACTTCGCGAACTATGGCTACATCAGCTACCAGAAAACACGCAAACGATTCTCGCTACAGTGAGCTCCGTTTCGCTCACTCAACTAGCAGATTTAGCGGATTGAGTCATTGAACGATCACGGCTATAAGCCGATGCCAGCAAGGTCAATGCCGTCGCGTCCCAGAGCACTTCTATCACTGGCTTACAGTCAACTATAGAAGCCCTGCAAACACAAGTTGCGACACTTAGTCGCCAGGTTCAACAGCTTACTATAAACCGTCGTCGTCATAGCCGCTCAAAATCGCCCTTCAAACGTTCCAACTCCAGCAACAGACAGGCTTGCTGTTGGTATCATCAACGCTTTGGTACCGCAGCTCGTAAATGTATCAAGCCTTGCAACTTCGCCGAGAAGCAGGGAAACTTCTCGGCCGGTCCGTAACGGCGACGGACGCGACCGGCCTCATCCGCATTAGGGATTTAATTTCCGGCACCGAGTTCCTAGTCGACACTGGAGCCGAAGTTAGCGTTATACCCCGAAGCTCAGATGAGGTCGTCTCACGCTCGCCGACCAAGCTGCGTGCCGCCAATGGCACACCAATAGCAACTTTCGGCGAAAGGCTGCTAACGCTTAATTTAGGTCTCCGGCGAACCTTTCGCTGGCCTTTCATAGTCGCAGCCTTGCCTTTCGCCATCATAGGCATAGACTTCCTTCAACGCTTTGGCCTTATCGTAGATGCTGAAAGAAGCTTATCAACTCTAGGACACAGCTCAGTGTTATCGGGACTAGCGCCAACGTGGCTGCTACCACTCCCATTCGTGTCCTACCTCAGGCGTCACAGCCTTTTATAGAACTTTGCAACAAGCATCCTAAACTCGTTCGCGTTCCGAACGACTTGACGCCTGTGACCACAAACTCCATGCATCAAATTTGCACTTAGGGTCCACCTGTTTCGTCCCGCCCTTGCAGACTAGCCTCGGATAAGCTCAAAGCTGTTAAGGCGGAATTCGAGCAAATGCTCGAACTGGGAATAATCCGCCGGTCCAAAAATCCATGGGCATCACCATTACACATGGTGCAGAAGAAATCCGGTGACTGCGCCCCTGTGGTGACTACAGGGCATTTAACAAAGTTAGCGTCCCATTCCGCACATGCACGACTTAACCTCAGCTCTAGCTTGTAAGTCTATCTTTAGCAAAGTCGACCTAGTTCGCGCCTACCATCAGATACCTGTGACGCCAGACGACATTGATAAACAGCAGTCATCACGTCATTCGGCCTACTCGAGCACCCCAAAATGCCTTCCGGCCTCAGCAACGCTGCCCAAACTTTTCAGTGTTTCATGCATGAGGTAACGCGAGGACTCGAAGGCGTTTATGCTTATCTAGATGACATTCTCATCGCCAGCTCTTCTGACAATGAACATCATCATCTCGACGCTCTCTTCCAACGCTTGACGAGTTTGGCCAAAGCTCCATCGACTTTCTTGGCCATCGAATATCAGCCTCTGGTACTGAAGCTGTCAGACAAAATCCACGCACTGAAGGACTATCCTGCTCCTAGTTCCTTCAAACAGTTACGCCGATTCCTTGGCCTGGTCAACTATTATCGACGCTTTATTCCTAACTGCGCGAGCATTGTTCAACCAATGACTGACTTGTTCCGCGGTAAACAACGGTCTTTTCATTTTGCAGACGACGCTAGACTGTCTTTTGAGAAGCTCAAAGACGCTATCTCCAACATAGCGCTTCTCGCCCACCCAGACACATCAACACCACTCTCCCTGACAACTGACGCATCCGACACTGCCGTCGGTGCAGTTCTTCAACAACTCATCGACCATCGATGGATACCTCTAGGTTTCTTCTCGAAACGTTCACAACCTGCCGAATCGCGTTACAGCACCTTCGGTAGGGAACCGTTAGCTATCTACCTAGGTATCAGACATTTCCGTCACTATCTCGAAGGTCGACATTTTACAGTCTTCACTGACCACAAGCCATTGATCTACGCAATCAATGGCGCAACAGACAAGTATTCTCCGCGGGAAACTAGACACCTAGACTACGTTTCTCAGTTTACGACAGACGTACGACATGTCTCAGGTGCTCTCAATCCCGTCGCGGATGCGCTTTCACGCATTCATCAGATCAGCTTATCGCCTGGCACCAACATCGACCTAGCCGCCATGGCTGCTGCCCAACAAGCTGATCCCGACATAGACAAGCTACGACGCAACACCTCTTGGAAACTACGCGAAGTTCCACTAGCTTCATCTGAGAGGACCATTCTTTGTGACGCCTCACAAACTTCTCCCCGACCCGTAGTTCCTACTTCGATGCGTCGACTAGTTTTCAACGCTTTACACAACCTATCTCATCCCGGCATACGTGCTTCGCAGAAGCTCGTAACCGAACGCTTCGTATGGCCCAACGTGAATCGCGATGTCCGCCTTTGGGCACGCGCATGCTTAGAGTGTCAGCGCGCCAAGGTATACAGACACACCAAAAGCCCACTTGGCGTCTTTCCCGCTCCTGACTCTCGTTTTGCACACGTCCATGTCGACCTGGTCGGACCTTTTCCCCCATGCAAAGACTACGTGTACCTCCTCACCTGTGTCGACCGATTCACCCGTTGGCCAGAAGCGATTCCGATAGCCAACTGCTCATCTGAGACAGTTGCACAAGCCTTCCTAGAACGCTGGGTAGCTCAATTTGGTTGCCCAAGCGTAGTCATCACCGACAGAGGATCACACTTTGACGGATCCTTCAGCAAACTTCTCAACGTTCTTGGTTGCCAGCACAACCGAACTACCGCATACCACCCCGCAGCTAATGGGATGGTAGAACGGTTCCACCGGCAACTCAAAGCATCACTCTGTGCCCAATCTAGCACATCCTGGCACGAAGCACTTCCGCTCGTTCTCTTAGGCATAAGAAACACGATTAAATCGGATTTGCATGCCACTCCTTCTTCGCTAGTCTTTGGATGCACACAACGCTTACCTGGTGAACTCGTCTCACCAAAAGCGCCAACAACCTTCGACTATGGCGACTACGCAGCTCGCCTATCTCATCACATGCGACAGCTTCAGCCTGTGCAACCCAGAGCACAGAGCTTGCGTACCAACGTGGACGAACGCTTAACTACTTGCACGCACGTATTCGTTCGCACTGACAGCGTACGCCGGCCACTTCAACCTCCTTATTCTGGCCCGTACCGTGTCGTACGCAGAAGCGACAAGACGTTTACCATTGACTACAATGGTAAGACTGAGACGATCAACGTCGATCGACTCAAGCCAGCATTCCTCGACAAGTCTGACTCTTCGGTGCAACAAGCACCTTCACAGCCTGTGCCATCACAGCTCGCACCGCAACCTCAGACCAGTCAGTTCGCTCCAGCAGAACCGACAGCCTCAACCGACGTCACCCCTTCACGACCCATTATCAATCGAAGTGGCAGGGAAGTGAAACCCCCAGTACGCTTTTCCGATTTCGTTAGCGTTTGCTACTTCCCATAGACCACTCCTTGCATGTTTTTCTGCTCTTACCAAACGTTCTCCAAAATCCACAAAAAACCAAAATGTTTTGAAACTACCAAAAAAGAGCAAAACCTTTTGAAAACCCAAAAACAGCTTTGTACGTTTTTTCGCTTTGCACTCGTTTGTGTATTGCTATGCATTTACGCTGCTTTTTCATTTTGCTTTCCATATACACCGTCGGTTGGTTGCACCTCGGTTTCACTTTTCGCTGGATCCCCGCACGTCAACTGGAAGTGGAACGAACTTCCTGCTCAACCACCTACGTGAACTTTAATAACTGTCCCCCCACAAACAGCTTTTTACCGTTTCGACACCGTAGGGAGGACACGGGTGGGAGCCCGCTAGGGTCCGATTGCATGGTTCTCCCCCAGCAGCTGCATCAGGTTTCACAACCTGGTCTCGCAGAAGGCTGGCCCGCGACGGACAGTCCTCACGTAGATCGAAGGACTGCTTACACAGTCCCTTCTGGGGGAGGGCTATGTAGCAGTCTGGAGATTCCCCGGTTTGCCTGTGTAAAATTCTAACTAAAATTATTTCATTGTACACCTAGGCGACCGGTGTGGTTTGTTGAACTGATTGCTGAGTTCGAATGCTTGACTTGCTCATCGCCATTTTTGCTTGGCGCTCGTTTCGGTTGCAACGCGCGACTGCCCTGTGTGCTGTGCATCCTCCGTTCCCCTAGCTAGAGCGTCAACGGTGTCGTTTTTTATAGCTAGGTAACAGGGAATCTTTTACTGTACCAATAAAAGTTTCCCTGCAACCCGATCTGCCTTTTCGAATCGCTCTCCGGGCTCCCGCTACAGGCTACTCGTTAAAGTACCTACGACATCAAGAAACGTCGGGCTGGGTAACCAGCAGTTTTGGTTTTTTCTCACATCTTTTGTTCGCAAAGTGGAGTTACTGATGAGGAAAATGAGAGTCTCTATTGAAGTCGGCTCATTGTAGGAAGACACGCAACTGACTTCAATTGCTGTCGATGAAAATCCGACTGAGGTGATGGCTACCGTGTCGTATGCCCCAGCGGTCCAGAATGCCCCTAAAGAGGCCTCTGATGTCGTACTGGAAGCCGTCCAAAGCAAGACCGAACTTATAGCCCCAGTGCCCAATAAAAGCAAGAGGAAAAGGGCTAAGGAAGTCCGTAAAACACCCTCAAAGCCTGAAAGTACTGAAACCATAAAGGTATTGGAGGGGAGCACGAAGCTCCTACTCCAATGAACCCAGTTCCATTGGCGAAGTAACGCGCCGTGTCGACTTCGGCCACAGCCACAAAGTCTAAAAAGACTAGACCGGTGATGGAGTTTGAGGTAAAACAAAGTCTCAACCTCCAGCTGCCTTGGCGAAGAAACGCGCCGTATCACCTGCCAAACCGGTCGAATCTCGGGTCGAGTCGAAGACTCGTAGAGTGAATACGCCTCGTCGAAGTGTTTCTTTTACTGATAGTAGCGTTATCTTTCGTAAGGTTGCTGAGTCCGCGGCAGCTCTTCCCAAGGAACGCATGCTGGATGACCTCCAGTGGTTCAAGCTTTGCGTCAACACGATGCTTCCACCTGGTTTCTCCCGTGTCACTATCAGGAAGCTAACTAGATTGGGGAACGTCCCTGTAAATACGTCAAATCCGCGACCCCGACCACTTCGTGTAGTCCTTTCAACCCCGGAGGAACGCAAAGCGTTAATGCGCGTTGCATTCAAACTCAAGGGTAGTAATGTCAGCGTTCAGCCGGACCTTCCACTGGCAGATCGACTGAAGTTAAAGGAAGCCATCAAAAGCCATAAGAGCAGGCGGTGGCTGGTGAGCAAGGCCTTCGTCTTGTGGGTTTTCAGGTGGTCAGCCGAAAGTCAAATTCTGCCCTACCAGAACCCCTTCTGGTAGCGTAAGACCTTGGGCTTGTCGTGCCGAGTTCCTTCGGGGAGTTCTTAGTAATGTGCGTAGCCTAAGGAACAAGGTACACGAGGTGGGTCCACTTGTAGACAAATCTCGTCCCAACATACTTGCTATCACCGAAACGTGGTTGTCCCCAGATATCACAGACGGTGAAGTATGTTTAACTGGCTACGAACTGCTTAGATGTGATCGCTCCGTTGGCCGCCAAGGTGGGGGCGTCGCTCTTTACGTGAGTTGTAAACTCGATGTGTTGAGGACCTATATTTTCCAATCGCCGGATCAAACTGTTGAAGCCCTGTCGACTATTGTGTGCACTTCCTCTGCTCAGTTTACAGTTGTATTGGTATATCGAAGTCCTCGAAGTATCTCCAGGGAGGTTATTGAATTTATTCGTACTCTGCCAATAGGTGTCTAATACGGGGTGACTTCAACCTCCCTGAAGTCTGCTGGGCTGATCTACCTTGCAGTTCGGCGGTGGGCACGTTCGGTTCGGATCTCCTCGAGCTAACGTTGCAGCTGCTTTTGCATCAGTTCGTGGACCTCCCAACTAGATATATGAGCAACCAAATTCCGTCTACCTTGGATCTCATTTTTGCGAAGTTATACGATTTCGTAAATGATATTACCTACGGCTGTCTTCTAGGAGCCAGTGACCATGTCTGCATATCCTTTCTGTGTGCTCTAACTAAGTGTCATCAAGCTACAGCTGAGGCATGTCCAAATATTTGGCGGGCAGACTTTAACGCAATGCGAGACAAGCTTCAGTTCTGCGTTGTGCGATCACCGTGGCTGACACCGTCGAGACAGCCTGGGAGAAATTTAACGCATACCTCACTGAGATCTCTGCTCCCCGCATCCCACTCATTAAGAGACGGGTGACACGGACGCAGCCTCCTTGGATAGATCATACAGGTAAATACCTGCTCAGGAGGCGCTTTAAGTGCTGGCGAACTTACCAAGCGGGTTCATCAATCAGCACCTACGAAAGCTATCGAGCAGTTAGAAGTAAATGTAAGCAACATCTTAGAACTTTTCGTCTTCAGTACGAGGAGGATTTGGCTGACGCAGCCGTAACAAATCCAAAGTTCTTTGCTTACGTAAAGAGACGCAGCGGCACAAACTCGTCTATACCGGCTTTACTACGAGCGGACGGGACCCGTGGGCATACCGACTATGATAAGACTTAGCGAACGGTATACTGGTGTCTTTTCTCGTGAGGCCTCTCTACCTCAGGTTGAGCTGGTCACAAAAATACCGGAGAATTCTCGCCTAACGGAAATCAGCATAACGGAGACACAAGTCTTCGGGCCCCGATTCAATTCATCCGAAGCTAATGCATGAATTGGCCGCTGAGATAAGTGGCCCTCTGACATGCATGTTTACAATATCGCTCGACATCTATGCCTTACCTTCGGAATGGAAGGAGGCAGTCATCTGTCCGGTTTTTAAGGGCGATGTCAGAGCTCTGCCCGCGAACTATCGGCCTGTCAGCTTGACAAGCGTGGTAGTTAAATTGTTTGGAAAATTGGTCAGGGATTTGGTGGAGAATCACCTGATTAAGTTTAACCTTCTCAGTGCGGCACAGCACGGATTCCGTAAGGGATTTCCATGTCTGACAAATTTACTTGTAGGCCAGGAAAGTTGGGCTGAGGTAGTCGACAACGGTCACGCTATCGACGTGCTTTTCGTTGACTTCTCGAAAGCCTTTGATACTGTCCCACATCAAGGACTCTCATTAAAGTTGAAATCGTATGGGATATCTGGAGTGGTCCTTAAATGGGTGTCTGCTTTCCTAGAGGTGAGAGAGCACTGTGTACGCGTGGGGCGTAGCCTTTCGCTTAGAAAAGCTGTTCTTAGTGGCGTTCCGCAGGGCTTGGTTCTAGGGCCGTTGCTTTTCGCAATTTATGTCAATGACCTACCCCAGGAGCTTGAAGTACCGTCGCTATTGTTTGCTGATGACCTCAAGCTCTGGAATATTGTGGACATTCCTGGGGCTCTGAAACACTTCAGAGTGCCTTGGATAGGCTCTGGAATTGTTTAACCTTATGGTTGATGCCTATAAATCAGAAGAAATGTTCTGTCCTCCGCATTGGGTGCTAGTCCCCCCACGCGCAATGTAGTTGGTGAAAGTGAACTCCCTGTTGTCACTCAGCAGGTTGGTCTAGGTATTACCAATACATCATTGCTTCACTCTAAGGACAATTGGAGGAAGGCTGCTTGTAAAGGGTTCCGTATGATGCGGTTCATTCGCCGCTCCTTCGGTGTCCTAACGGCTAATATCTTTGTGAAGCTGTTCTCAGCTTTTGTGCGACCCCACTTAGAATACTGTATCCATGCTTGTCCACCTTGTCTTGTAAGGGAGAAAATGGAACTGTAGAGGGTTTTGCGAGTGGGTACTAGGTTAGTGCAAGGATTACGGGGTCAAACGTACACCGAACGTTTGCTTAGCTTAAGTATGTACTCAATGCACTACCGCAGAATTAGAGGAGACTTGATCCTCACTTACCGTATCTTAACGGGTAAGATCGGTCCAGACTTGTTCTAGATATTTAGTCCCGCCAAGTTGCCTAGTCTCCGAGGCCACCCGTTGAAGCTGCAGAAACTGCGTTCTGACCGGGTAAGGACAGAAACTCGCTTGTCGCGCTGAATTATTCAACGTTGGAACTCGCTTCCGGAGCACGTCGTTTGGGAGTCTACGGTTGAGGGTTTCGAGTGTCAGTTAGATGCTCTTGGGTGGCAGTACCAAACCTACTATAGTGACCTGGAGATTGTCCTGTTTGTCTTTGTAAAATATTCTTAAAATATAATATCATTCTGTACATAGACAACTTAGGAAGCTTGCATGTTCGCACGATAACTACGTGTGTTTGAGTCATCCAGACGAATCGCATTCGCGCGCTTCTGGTTTTTCCGCCTCGAAGAGCGTTTGCTGCGTCTCGGCTGGCGACTATACCTTTACCCTAGCTAGAACCACTTTGTTGTGCCTTCAGCTAGCCTGGTTTGTGCGTTTCGACAATAAACGTCTATCTCGCCCATATATCCGTCTTTTTTCCAAGTTTTCCCTGAGGAGTGACGAACTGACATATAGCGACCGAACGATTCCGCTGTAACTGGTGACCCCGACCGAAAATTTGGTAAGCCACTTACTAATTCTTCCAGGTTCGTTCAGTTTTGCGATACGTCCATCCATTTTCATTTCTTGTGTGCATATTTCGGGTTCTATATCGCTTTGTATCATTTTTCTGCCATGGATACGTGTCACCCAGTCCTCGACAGCCAGGTTGAAAAGATAACCATCGCCACTCCGCCATTTTGCGAAAGCAATCTAAAACAATGGTTTGCTCAGTTGGAGGCACTTTTCGAACTTCGTGGCATTAGATCTGAAAGAGTCAAATATCTCCACATCGTCTCCGCGCTTCCTCCGCACGTCGCCAATGATATCGACGATATCCTCGAGTTGCGAGCAGAGAGGAAAACTTACGAGGAAATTAAAGCAGCGGTCCTCAAAAGGACAGGTCTTTCAGATCGTCAACGTATCACAAAGCTTCGGAGCGAAACGGAGTTGGGTGACCTCAAGCCGTCGCAGCTATTGCGAAAGATGCAAAGTTTAGTCCAACCCGACATGGTGGACGACACATTTCTCAAGGAAATGTGGCTGCGTAGATTGCCACGTGAAATGTGCAGTATCCTCTGCGCAAATGCTGGCGCATCTCTAACGCTGATGGCCGATATCGCAGACGAAATTTGAGGATCCCACGGCCAAATTTCGCAAGTTCGATCTACGCCGAAAGACGATATTGCTGGAATGAAAGCGCAGATTGCCGCACTCACCAAGAAATTTACCGATTTCACAACTTCTAGGAGTAGCTGCCGATGTCGATCTTCAAATCGTCAAAGTCCATCTCGATCAAAATCACCGTCGAAATCACCGCGCCGAATGTCTTCCTACTGCTGGTACCATCAGCGATTTGACCCGCAGGCCAAGTCATGCCGCCCACCGTGTTCCTTCAAACGCAACTCGCAGGGGAAACGGGCCGACCAGCACGTAGAGGCGACGGACGTAGCTGGTCAACACAGTCGCCTATTCTTCCTCACCGATCGACAAACGGGAGTTCGCTATCTCGTCGACACTGGCGCAGAAGTCAGCGTCCTTCCACGTGATCCCAACGACAACCGGAAAGGTGTCTGGTTCTCTAAGCGAAGCCAACGGCACCAGCCTCCGCGTCTACGGTCAGCGCTCGCGCACGCTTAACCTCAGCCTGCGACGCTCTTTTCAATGGGTATTCCTTGTCGCTAACGTCCAAAATCCCATTACCGGGATGGATTTTCTTCAGCACTTCGACTTGCTCGTCGACGCTAAACGACACCGTCTCATCGATCAGACAACGAAACTTTCTGTCGCTTGAATATCCAGCGATATAGCATCGCTCAGCCCAGTGTACGCCACTGCAAACACGCCGGCCGGCAAAGCGCTGAAGTCTTCCGACCTTCATCATCTCTTTCAACTACAGCCGCAGCTACGCTGCATCACATAGTTGCCAAGGACCCGCCCGTCTCCGCCAAAGCCCGGAGACTGATGCCCGACAAGCTCAAAACCGTCCGTGCGGAATTCGAGCACATGCTCGAATTTTGGATCGTCTGACTATCCAGCAGCCCTTGATCTTCGCCCCTTCACATGGTCCCGAAAAAGTCAGGAGACTGGCGACCATGTGGCGATTACCGCGCTCTCAACAACGTGACAATTCCGGATCGTTATCCTATCCCTCACATACAGGATATTACAGCCGGTCTTCATGGCGCTCGCGTGTTCTTAAAGATCGATCTGGTGTGATCTTATCATCAGATCCGGGTCGCCGAAGAGGACATACTGAAAACCGCCGTTAATACACCGTTTGGATTATCCGAAATGCCATTGGGTCTGCGCAACGCCGCGCAGACATTTCAACGCTTCATCGACTGCGTCGTACGTGGACCCGACTTTGTCCACCTGTACATCGACGACATCCTGGTGGCCAGTTCTTCGGAAGAGGAACACCGAACACATCTACGACTCTTGTTCGAACGGCTGAAGGCGCACAACGTCACCGTCAACCCCGACAAGTGCATTTTCATGCAGCCGCGCAGACATTTTCGGACATCAACTGGATTCCGAGGGCATCCGCCCTTTGCAGGACAGAGTCCATGCAGTTTGCGACTTTCTTCATCCAACGACTCTAGCCGCTATTCGACGCTTCAACGGCATGGTCAACTACTATCCCCGATTGCCGCCACGCCGCGCCGAGCCTATGCAATCGCTCACTGATCATGTGCGTGGACACAACAAGGGTAAAGTTGACCTTACGCCTGAAGCACGAAAAGCATCCGAAGCTAGCAAAGAAGCACTCGCTTTCGCCGTCATGCTTTATCACTTCGACTCGAACGCTCCAATCAGGGTAGCCGTCAACGCCTCGGAAAACGCAATCGGCGCTGTCCTGCAGCAGTTTTCCCAAGGTGATTGGCAAGTACTAGTGTTCTTCTCCCGACGTCTTCAGACAGCCGAGTCGAAATACAGCCGCGAGTTACTCGCCGTATACTCCGCCTTTCGCCATTTTCGTCACGTTCTCGAAGGTAATCATTTTACGATCCTTACAGCTCACAAACCACTCGTCTATGCATTCCGGAACCCTTCGCACCAACACTCTCCGCATGAAGTTCGTCATCCAGATTTCGTGTCTCAGTTTTCGACGGACGTCAAACACGTGTCTGGCAAAGATAACATCGTGTCGGACACGCTTTCAATAGTAAACTCTCTGGCTCCGATCGATCAGCCGCTCGATCTATCAGCTATGGCCGCTGCTCAGCAAGCCGAAAAAGACCTTATGTCATCCTGCGAAGAATCCACGTTAAAGTTGGTATCTAGACCGATTTCTTCGTCTACAGGTACAATAATCTGCGACGTCTCTACCGGACATACACGTTTACTGGTACCAACTGTCTTTCGCCGAAAAGTCTTCGATACGCTGCACAACATCGCCCATCCTGACATCCGCGCTCCAGTCAAGATGATTGCCGACAGATACGTCTGGCCCAACATGCAGCGCGACGTCAGACTTTGGGCACGCAACTGTCTGACTTGCCAGCGAGCAAACGTTCATCGACATGTTGCCGCTTCCCGTCACTATCAACTCGAGTCGCTCACATCCACCTCGACATCGTTGGACCACTTCCGCCGTCCAAAGGCATGGTCTACATTCTGACCATGGTGGATCGCGCCACTCGTTAGGCTGAAGCTGTCCCAATTCCCGACGTATCCGCTGAGAACATAACGCGCGCATTCGTCGAGCGCTGGGTCGCTTCACAAGGCTGTCCAGCCAATGTGACTACCGACCGTGGTCCACAATTCGAATCGTCGACTTTCAACGACCTACTCAAAGCCCTCAAATGTAAGCGCATCCGGACAACTACCTACCATCCTTAAGCAAACGGAATGGTGGAGCGTTTCCACTGACAGCTTAAAGCCTCGCTAAGTGCCGCCAATGCACTTGGTTGGACAGAAGTTCTGCCAATGGTACTACTCGGAATTCGACCAGCACTGAAAGTCGATCTCGAAACGTCCAGCGCCGAACTGGTCCATGGACAACCACTCCGATTACCAAGTGACTTCTCTGAAATCCCGAACACTCCTCGCTACGACGCGCATTACGCTCGGCAGCTAACCACGAGCATGCGCCGCAATAAATCGACCGCAGTACGGGAACAGCATCGCAAGTCTTATGTTCCCGAAGATATACACCACCGCCCGTTTGTCTTCATTCGCAATGACGGTCTACGCAGACCACAAGAACGACCTTACGAAGGTCCATTCAAGGTTCTACAACGTAAGGATCGCTTCCTTCGTCACAGAACGCAACGGCAAGCGCGAAACCGCCTCAATCGACCGCCTCAAAGTTGCTTACGCCGAACCAGTGTCGAACGACGACTCCAGTCCCTCGTCCTCCGATGAATCGACCCAACCAATGGTGGAGGAAACGCCTGAGGACAGCAACACCATAACTCCTGAGCCCTCCGACTGCGTTACGCCTAAAATGGTTACTAGGTCTGGTCGTCGGGTTCACTGGCCGACAGGTTCCTTAGAACATTAGCTTAGCATTTTTGCTTCTAACAGTATTTTCAGGTTTTCATTCGCGTCAGTACCCTCCGAAAACGGCAAAACGCAAAATGTTTTGAAAACCCAAAACATCGCAAAAGGTTTTGAAAACCATAAAAACGGAGAAAACGTTTTGAAAACCGATAAAATGAGTTGTTTTCTTGACTTTTCGCTATCTATCCGGCAAGTGCTTTTCCCGTCCGTTGCTGTCGCCTCTTCTACATGCCTGATCTCGTTTCTTTCTTTCTTTTCATGTTGCGAACCGGAGAACTATCACATGTGGTCAAACACAAGTGATCGTATGCAACGAATGTTCTCCCCCTTTACTTTTATCGGCACCTTAAGGTAGGACATGGGTGGGAGCCCGCTAGGGTCCGATTGCATGATTCTTCCCCAGTAGCTGCATCAGGTTTCACCGCCTGGTCTCGCAGAAAACTGGTCCGCGACGGAGAGTCCTCAGGTAGTTCGAAGGGTCGCTAACGGTTCCCTTTTATGAGAGGGGCTATGTAGTGACCTAGAGATTGTCCTGTTTGTCTTTGTAAAATATTCTTAAAATATAATATCATTCTGTACATAGACAACTTAGGAAGCTTGCATGTTCGCACGATAACTACGTGTGTTTGAGTCATCCAGACGAATTGCATTCGCACGCTTCTGGTTTTCCGCCTCGAAGAGCGTTTGCTGCGTCTCGGCTGGCGACTATACCTTTACCCTAGCTAGAACCATTTCGCGGTGCCTTCAGCTAGCCTGGTTTGTGCGTTTCGACAATAAACGTCTATCTCGCCCATACACCCGTCTTTTTCCAATTTTTCCCTGAGGCGGGACGAACCTGACATACAGCGACCGAACGATTCCGCTATACTTCACCTTCTCCTAACCGACTTGTATCTTCAACTTTCCCTTCGTTTTTTAACTTCTTCTCACACCTTGGTATTATCACTATTTAGCTGACATTCCCCCTCTTGTTTTCTTAGCTTACCCTTTACTCTTTTACTTCACATAAACCGGTCTGGCAGGGACTGCTGGGCAGAAAAATGTGGGCAGTAATTGGTTGGACAGGGTGTGATGCGATCTCCGTTTTAGGCTTTTCAACATCTCAAGCAGACCTATCAATTCCCGATCCAACGATACGCAAAAGAAAGAACATTCACGGGATTATCCTATCGTTCCGGTCCTAAATGAACTTGAACTTGACAGTCATAGAGGTAAGCAACATCTCAGGTGTCCGCCTCCAATACGAGAAGGATGTAGCTGACTGGGCCGCAGTTAATTCCACGAAGTTCTTTGCTTACGTAAAAAGGCGCAGCGAGGCAAAACGGAATATTGGTTCATTGGTTTGTAGAGAGCAGAAAGGGAAACGTTTGTTAGCCACATCACTTCCCGCTCACTGTAGGCATCATGTGAGTTGATGCGGCAGTGTTTTACAAGGGTGCAATGCGGTCACAGTCAACAAAGCAAGATCCATGCTTGTCCAGCAAGTAGATGTCTGGCAATCGTTTGAAACATTCCGCTGTTTACGCACTGACGACTAGCTCAGGTAAACTGTTCCAGTCATTGACCACACGAGTTGACGAAGTTACACCAGAGCGAACCCGAAGCCTCTTGGGTTTAAAAAGCTTCATACCATGTCCTCGTGCCCAACTATCCGCACAAAGAAGAAAGAACTCTTGTACCTCATCCCTTATCTCATCTCGGAGAACAAGTCGCGTGTAAATTAAGTCACTACGGCGACGAAGATACTCCGGGGAGAATAAGTTCATCCTTTGAAGGCGATGAGAGTAAGATATGTTCCGGAGTGTCATGATGAATTTCGATCCACACCGTTGAACCTTCTGTATCAGTACGCATTCGCCTTTCGTGAGAGGATAAGATGCTGGCAATCCGTACTCGAGAGTTGATCGAATATGGGGGCTGAAGAGAAGTCGGAATATCTCTGGAGTCATCTGGGAAAAGAATCTCCCTATGGAGAACATCCTATTAGCAGTGGCAACTTTCTTTAGGGTGTCTTGAGTCGTGCATAGATTTGGAGAGACAATAACTCCAAGAACCTTCTCCAAGGTTGCGTTCCTGAGTAGGAAACCCCCAATTTGATTAACACCAAAGGGGTCAGGGCACGATTTGAGAGGACAAAACACAGCATGGTTAATGGGTAGCTGCCAATCCATTGACCAGCAGTGCAACCGGTCTAGCTTTGTCTGTAGCAGTTTCAGACCATCAGCATACATAAGACAATCAGGTTGGAGCTCAGATGAAAGATCACTGATGTTGGTTTTGGTGAGCTCAGGACCAAGGACAGCCCTGTGGGACTCCGCTGACTATAAAAATAGGATTGGAGTAGGTATGGTTCACTTTGACTTGCATGCTTCGGCCATTCAAAAAGTCAGCGACCAATGAACCAATAGTTAACCCCGTGGCACAAGCATCCAAACCAAGTCTACGAATTAATTCCTCCATATCCTCGCGCCAAGTCAGCCCGACCATCTAAGGGCTCCGGTCATCAGAGCCGGACAATAGCAAACCCAGTGTGTGTAGCTCAATAGACTACAGAATTAACGCTGGCAACTGTCTCGTGAGCAGACGATGCATTTTGACCACCGGTGGGACATAATGTCCGACTAGTGGGGCGTTCGCTGACGCACCCGACTAAATTACCCGCAGAAACGAGCGCGGACTTGACTAGGACGAGCCGCAGCAACAAGACACGTTATCCGGCTGCCTCAAATGGCATATCTGCTGCAACGCTGAACCCATGGTGAGTTCCAGTGCATCCTTATCCAATCAGCTGTGGGTCGCCCGGACTGAGTCAGCAAGGCATAAAAGCAAAAGAACAGTGGTTGCGCCCCTCGGCTAGCAGAAACTGCTTACGGTGCACCTACCCCACACCAACTAAAGAGTCTGCAACCTGCGTAGTGCCGCGCGGTTCGGTTGTGGTGAAAGAGGAGTGTCATCGACCCCTCCCAAACTCCCGCATGAAGGTCAATATCCCGTTGGCCCAGCTTGCGTCTTTGGCGTAGCTTTAGAAATCACGAAAATGCACGAACCTGCGTGCGGCGAACAATCCGTCACACTGAGCGGGTGAATCACGAACACAATACCCTCACAGTGGATAGAACGCTTATTCGTAGCATTTTTAGGAAATCATGGTCTCAACAAGACATGTGCAGATACCACATGGACGCAAACGGGTCCAATGTGGCAAGCCAGTTAGAGAAATAAGTGCGTGTTACGAAGCGCGCGGAAGCAGGAAACTCGGGTAGCTAAAGCACTTACGGATGGTGTTCGTAGGCACATGATTTAATAAGCATTCGGAAGGAAAGTAATGTAGAAGCGTCATAAATGCAAAGCAGTTTTATTGGTGGGGAAAATGGGCCTTTGGACAAATGGAAATTTAGAAATACAAATCACTACGAAGCCTAATGACTCAGTCACTCGGATTCAAGTGGCGCAAAGATCACATCATTCCCATTCCTCCCATGCCTCCCATACCACCCATGCCAGCGGCCGGCGAGGGCTCCTCTTTTGGAAGATCCGTTACGACGGTCTCTGCAGTCGTCAACAGAGAAGCGACGCCAGCAGCATCCACCAGGGCTGTGCGAACGACCTATAATGGACAAAAATTGATTGTGTGAGTTGATAAAACTCAGGCTGAAAGAATAGCGATTAAGGTCATTGTAACTCAGCTCACCTTGGTAGGATCGATAATTCCTTCCTCTATCATATCAACGTAGGTGTCATTGAGGGCGTCGTACCCCATGTTGCCAGAGAGACCCATAAGTTTCTCAACGACTACCGAAGCGTTCACCCCAGCGTTGGCCGCAATTGTATAAGCCGGAGTTGAGAGTGCGCGGAGGACAATCTGGACGCCTAATATAAAAAGCCGTTTTTGGTAACATTTGCAGACTAGTTTTATCTTAATTACAATAGTAACACAAAAGCAGAATGACTGACAACTTTTGACGCATTGAAATGGATATCGCGTTAGAGTTCGGCTAACTGTATCAATCGACATATAAAAGTGCATGGAGTGTGGCATAGATGAATCACATGACCGGACGGTCTTCAAAGGTGAGTTATGCGATCACGCAAATGTTGTAGCACAAAGTGATTTGCTAAAAGCACTAATCAAGTTGCGCGAATTTCATGTAGGTCACGATCGACCCGACGCAGGTCGTTGACTCGGTCGGAACACTCGATGACCACTATCGACCGGCAGCTCACGTAAATATCAAGTGTCACAGACGCAGAGCTCCGAAGAGCAAAGGCCCATAGGTTTCTCAACGACTACCGAGGCGTTCACCGCGATGGTGTAAGCCGGAGTTGAAAGTGCGCGGAGGACAACCTGGACGCTTAACAGATAAGTAAAGATGCTTTCGCCAGGTGTGGTTGACATTATATGCAGATTACCTTTATCCTGCTAAAAATAGTGACTTAAAATTAGGCTGACTGGTAACTTACATCGCACTGAAATGGATATCGCATCAAAATTCGAGTCACTGAATTTACCGACATGTAAAAGTTCACGGTGTAGAATAAATGAATCACATGGCCGAACAGTCTCCAAAGGCAAGTTATGCGATCACGCAAATGTTGTAGCACAAAGTGATTTGCTAAAAGCACTAATCAAGTTGCGCGAATTTCATGTAGGTCACGATCGACCCGGCGCAGGTCGTTGACTCGGTCGGAACACTCGATGACCACTATCGACCTGCAAAACATGAAAATAAGGCTAGTCACAGACGCAAAACCTTGAAGGGCGTATGGGAAACTAAAGTGCCCACTCGGAGGACTAAAATAACCGTTGCAAACAATGGCAAGCAAGTAGTGGGAAAGTGATGTCGCTAAACACGATAAAACTCGTTAAGCCAACTTGTAGGTGCAGACAACCCTGATGACATGAAGCTGGCAGAAGAGCTCACCTATTTTTTGGTCCTCATTTTTACACTGTACGTTCTGCAGACACGGGATACAACGAAGAAGAGCTACGCCACCACCAGGAACGATGCCTTCCTCCACGGCCGCTCTCGTAGCGTTAAGAGCATCTGTGAAACGATCCTTCTTTTCGCTGACTTCGACCTCACTGCTGCCGCCAACCTTTATGACAGCGACACCATTCGAGAGCTTAGCCATACGCTCCTGCATCTTTTCTTTTTCGTACTCACTATTAGAAGCTTCAATCTCGCTCTTAATCTGAGAAATCCGCTTGTCAACGTCAGCTTTGGCTCCGCGCCCACGCATGAGGAGACAATCGTCTTTAGTAACAACAACCTCAGCCACTCTGCCCATGTCATGCAACTGGGCATCCTCGAGTTTGTACATATCTGCCTCATCACCGAAAACCTGGTAAAGAAACGACCAAAGGGTGCAGTTGTCAAAAATACATGCGAAAGTTACCGACGAAATAGTGTACGAAAGTCGAGTAACCAGATTGCGGGTGGGAAGCCTGGGCGATCCTACAAACCAGCCGCAGTATACATTGAAACGGTAGGAAAGTAGGCGGGCCGGAGTTTTCGTAGCAATTACACTGTCTTAATTCGGACTACTTCGAAATAAACATATGAGAAAGGAAGCTAATGGCCTCGAAATGATGAATAGCTAGATGGTATGGAATTGAATGGCAATTCAAGCAGCCTGAGAATGCGTTGAGAGCACAGAAAGCTGTGGCATGGTGCGTAAGCAGTGCTCGGTTAGGTCGCATTTCACCTAGTAGTGATATGGGTGTGTATACGATAATGCCTTGGCAGTAGAAAGCACAACCGACAGCAAGTAACATTTTCCCAGAGGGTCATGAGGCGGCTTGCGAGCAGCATTACGTGACAGGCTCAGTCAAGC
The DNA here is from genome assembly GCA_944474145.2 of Dicrocoelium dendriticum. Taxonomy (NCBI): domain Eukaryota; kingdom Metazoa; phylum Platyhelminthes; class Trematoda; order Plagiorchiida; family Dicrocoeliidae; genus Dicrocoelium; species Dicrocoelium dendriticum. The sequence continues at coordinate 30,044,708 of OX104064.1, forward strand.
GCCGAGTGCGACCGGGTCCAGGTATATTTTTAAGTATCAAAACAGTGCATACTTAGTCTACGCGGCAACCGATCAGGTTCGAGATAATGACGTAGAAGGCGATTAGGAGCGAAAGCAGTGACAATACAAGCGATCGGATAGCAGGAACTTGGTATCTGCTTGAGGGAATACAAGGTGAAGGAGAAAATGTAACACATAGGGGAACTCACGACTCCACCGGTTGCAATGGCCATATCGCGCAAGGTATTTTTTCTGTTGTCGCCGAAACCGGGCGCCTTGACAGCGCAGACCTGAAGTCCTAGTTTTATTCTGTTCAATACAAGGGCAGTAAGTGCCTCTCCCTCAACGTCTTCGGCGATGATGACAAGGGGCTTTTTCTGCTGATGGCACAGCTCGAGAGCCGGAAGTAGAGTTTGAATGCTGTTGATCTTCTTTTCTGAAAATAAAACGAATGAATCTTGAAATTCGCAGCGAGCCCCTTTTTCGGTGTTAATGAAATATGGTGAGATGTAGCCCCGATCAAATTTCATCCCTTCAATAAACTCCAGCTCATCCTTCAAAGTTTTCCCGTCCTGAAAAACGCTTGTAACGAAAGAGAAAACTTACCTTAACTGTTATGGTTCCATCAGTGCCGACTTTTTTCATGGCCGTGGAGATTAACTCGCCAATAGTGCTATCACCGTTGGCAGATATAGTGGCAACTTGAGCCACCTCCTCGGGCGTCGATATGGGCTTAGATAGCTTTTTGAGCTCATTTACAGCAGCATCAACAGCCAGCATGACGCCTCGCCTGAATTCTATGGGGTTGGTGCCCTTACTAATCTTTTCGAATCCTTCCTTTGCGATGGCTCTGGCCAGCACGGTGGCAGTGGTAGTTCCGTCACCCGCCTCTTCGTTCGTGTTATTCGCGACATCTTGCACCAGTCGGGCGCCGATGTTCTGAAACTTATCTTTAAGTTCAATACCCTTTGCAACCGTGACACCATCCTTCGTTATCTTGGGGGATTTCCACGAGCTTTCTAGAATAACGTTCCGCCCCTTTGGTCCCATAGTCCCGGCGACCGCATCTGCAAGAATGTCCACTCCGACAAGCATAGCAGCACGAGCGTCCGCGCCAAATTTTACATCCTTTGCGTAATTACGCCCAGATGCTATGCCACACAATCTCCAAGACGACGAACGAAAGCCAGACAAGCACCGGAGCATCACGACACGGCAGAGAACGTGCTAGAAATGAAGGTCAATTGGTACGGTTCAAACAAATGACAATTTTTTGAATACAATTCATTGACATACAAAGAAACACGCATTCATTCCAAATTATTAGCAATTATTTTATTGCTTTTTTTATAAATATTGTTATGTTTTAGTCTCAAGACCTTGTTAGCTCAGCACAGCGGAAAAATTCCAATTCAGAGGCGGTTGGAACTAGAATGATAAAGTTCACGGTAATGATTTCTTTTTGAGTAGACGGTTAAGCCAGGAAGTGATAAGAGGAATCTAACCCCTAATGATTCCCGCGCAAAATACGACTTTATACTGCTGCTCATCCAGGTTTCAAGTTCAAGTGGGACTGGAACGATAGGATGAATCCCGCAAGTATTCCTTCTTCAGCAGGTCATCGATCCAGGAGTTGATAGAGGTGCTCCGACTTATTAATGGGTTTAAAAGGAAAACACCCGAAAAAACACCTTGGTCCACCAATTTAATGCCCACGTTCCTTACATTAGCTGTCTCAGCTATGTCAGTTACGTGAAGTAAGTAAGAGAGCAAGAAAAAGTAAGTGAGTTGGGGGAATAGTTAAAAGGAGAGAATAATATCAATGACGAGGAAAAATAAAGAAAATAGAATCGAAGTATGAAGATGTGAATTAGTCAGGAAAAAGGAAAGGTTTCGTGTTGCCATCCAAGAGCGGCTACTTGACGCTCAAACCCCTTAACTGTAGATTTCTTGACAACATTTTTTGGAAGCAGGTTCCAGCGCTCGATGATTCGACGTGATAACCGTGTCTCCGCTCTAACTCGATCGGACCGCGGTTTGTCCAACTTCGTACAATGCCCTCGGAGACCAGATAATCTATCAGCACTAAATAACCAGGACAAATCAGGGCCAACCTTCCCAGTCAAAATACGGTATATTAGGATTAGGTCCCTCTTATCCTTCGATAGTGCATTGAATGCATCCCCAAACTAAGTAGGCGCTCGGGGTACTTTTGCCCTCGTAATCCCTTGGCCAACCTAGTACCGACACGCAACACTCTTTCTAGTGCCATTGTGTCCCGGACAAGGGATGGTGGACAGGCCTGGACGCAATATTCTACGTGGGGTCGCACAAACGCTGAGAAGAGCCTCACAAACAAACAAGCGGTTAGGGTCCCAAAAGAAGGACAGCTAAACCACAACATCCGGAACCCTTTACTAGCCGCCTTCTTCCAGTTGTCCCCAGGGTGCAGTGTGGAACAGTGGACGACACCTAGATTAAACTGATGAGTCACGTGAGGAAGTTCACTCCCACCGAGCACATAACTTATGGATGAAGCAGACGCTCCAATACGCAGCACTAAACACTTTGCCCAGTTTACGAGCAGCAACCACAAGATAGAAGGTTCCCAGAGTCTATCCAGAACCCGTTGAAGAGCCACAGGACCTCCAGAGATATCAACAATATTCCAAAGCTTTAGTTCATCAGCAAATAAGAGCGATGGCACCTCAAGCTCCTCCGGCAAGTCATTCACGTAGAAAGAAGAAAGCAGCGGACCTAGGACAGAGCATTGCGGAACACCGCTAAGTACAGCTTGTCGAAACGAAAGACTGCTTCCCGCACTAATACACTGTTCCCGTCCATCCAGAGAAGCTGACACCCACTGGAGAGCGCGACCAGCTGCTCCATACGACCTCAACTTCAGTGAGAGTCGCGAGTGGGGGACAGTGTCGAAGGCCTTGGCAAAGTCCGTGAACACCACATCCATCGCATGTCCACTGTCTACGGCTTCAGCCCAGCACTCACGAGCTACCAGCAAGTTCGTCTGACACGAAAATCCTTTGCGAAAACCATGTTGCTCGACCCAAATCAGGTTAAACTTATTTAAATGGTTCTCCACTGTATCTTGTACTAATCTTTCAGGCAACTTAACGACCGCGCTAGTCACGCTTACAGGCCTGTAATTAGCCGGTAGGCTTTGTCACCGCACTTGAAAATCGGGCAGACAACCGCCTCTTTCCATTCGGTAGGAGTGACTTCTGAAACACACAAGTTAGAGGTCCACTGAGTTCCACAGTCAATTCGTGCAACAATTTTAGATGAACAGAATCTGGCCCGGAAGCCTTAGTTGGGTTTACCTCTCTCAGCAACCGGAGAACTTGGGTCTCATTTACAGGAATTTCATCCAGACAACAGTCTTCAGAGATGCCTGAAGCTAATTCCCTGCATGCCGTATTCGTTTCGAGGATAAAGACGCTTGAGTACTACTTACTAAGCTAACATACCTTGTCATAGTCACTACAGGCATGGGTCCCATCTCCTCGAAGCAATGGTGGTATGGGCAAGTTTGCACCACAGCGTCGTTTAACGTAAGCGAAGAATTTCTTGGGATTTTTCGAGGCAGCATTAGCTAAGCCCTTTTCATACTGAAGCCGGGCCAACCTAAGATGTAGCTTGCACTCATTTCGAACCAACCGATGCTTGTCAAACGTGCTGTTCGACGTAGCTGTTCGATACGCTCGCCAGCATCTAGACCGCTTCTTTAGCAGGCCATTCCCCTGGAACCTATCCACGGAGGCTGCACTCTCGCTTCCCTTCTTTTTACCAGTGGGATTTGAGGTGCAGAAATGTCGACGAGGTGTGCCTTAAGTTTTTACCAGGATATCTGAACAGTATCGGTCTCCGATATCACACAAGGCGATGACCTAGCTTTATCCCGCATCGCTTGGAAGTCCGTGGCCAAAATGTTCGGAAACCAACTGGTAGTAGCCTGACAAAGCCTGACAAGAGCGCACTGGAAAGACAAACAAACGTGGTCGCTAGCGCCAAGAGGCGAGTCGTATTTAATGGCGTTTACAAAGTCAAGTGACTTAGCAAAAACAAGATCTAGGATGGTCGGCTGCTGATTGCTAGTGGGGCGGTCCACGAACTGGTGTAGTGGTACCTGCAGCGTCAAGTCCAGCAGTTCTGTACCGAACGATTCCAGGGCCGAACTGCAAGATAGATCATCCCAACAAACCTCTGGGAGGTTAAAGTCTCCCAGCACCAGACAGTTGTTCGCAGAGTGAGTGCGTATAAACTCAATGATTCCATTGGAGGTACTCATAGGACTTCTATACACTAACACGACCGTAACCTGAACCGAGGAAGCGCAAATCAAGACTGCGAGGGCCTCAACAGATTTGTCGAGAGACTGAAAAACGCTGGTCCTCAATACGCCGATGGGATAACTCACATAAAGAGCTACACCACCCCCTTGTCGGCCAGTGGAGCGGTCAGCGTTGAACAGTGCGTAGCCAAGCAGATATACTTCGCCACGTGTGATTCCTCAGACAGCCACGTTTCAGTGAAAGCAAGTATATCTGGACAAGTTTTGTCTACGAGCATACCCACTTCGCACATATTCTTCCTCAGGCTACGCACGTTACTAAGTACTACTTGGAGGGCTTCGGCACGACCAGTGCTGGGTCGTGCGCAAGTAGAATAGGTTCTGGCAGGGCGGAAATGAACCGCCGGCTGACCACCTGAACACCCAGCAATCGGAGACCTTGCTCGCCAGCTGCACGCCGGGCTTTTATGTCTCTGATTGCTTCCTTTAACTTTAACCTGTCCGCTAACAGAAGTTCTGGTTGCACACTAATGTTTGTACCTTTGAGCTTGAAGGCAAATTTCAGTAAGGCACTGCGCTCTTCTGTGGTGGAGAGGACCACCCTAAGCAGACGGGATCGAGGATTTGGTTGACCAACCGGAAGGTTCCCCAATCTGTTGAGCTTCCTGACAGTAAAGCCAGGGAAACCTGGTGGTAAAAGCCTGGTCACGCAAACTTTAAGCCAACCAAGATCATCAGGCATGCGCTCGGTGGGAAGAGCGGCAGTGGATTCAGTGACGTTTCTGGAAAACACACTGCTATCTGTGTAAGAATCGCCTCGACGAGGTGTATTTACGCCACATGCTCTACCATCCACGCCACGTGGCATTTTGACAGGTATCGGTGGGACCGAAGGCGACAGCACCTCTTGTCTCACTGAGGGAATTGCAACACCAGGTGGTGTTTCCAACTCAGCAGCATGTTTCCTGAGCGTTTTATAACCTTCTGGTTTGGGGGCGGACGGGTTGCGCGCTTTCCTTGCCCACTTACGCTTATTCTTTAATGGCCCAGGAGCCCGTGACTGGCCTTCCATTTGGGGTGGGTCAATAATGCCGTTCGAGGCATCTGTGCCAGTTATATCCACGTGAACTGGAGTGTCCGGTAGGATGGACGCCTCGTCAACGGTTGGACCATCAGTGGAAGGACAGTCCATTACAGCTTCCACATTCGCAATATTCAAGGATTTCATAATCAAATCCACCTTAGAGTTGAGTGAGGCAAGAGAGGCAAGCTAGGTTAATGCCTTCTCAACAACTGTGAATGTGGATGCTAGTGCTTTGAATTCAGCACAGGTGAAAGCCGGGAGCTTCGCTTTCTGAGCGCAACAATCAGCACATCTAAACAGAAGCTTTTTACTGGATGATAGCATGTTGTATTGATTCGCTAGGAGGCCGGTACAACTTTTCTGCTACCAAAGAGAACAAACATCACACTGCATACCACCACAAGTTTTAAGTTCAGTTGGTACTGGAACGCTGGGACAGGCCGTGAATGTTCCTTGTTGAGTGAATATGTAGGTCAGGTACTGACTAGACGCTCAGTGGCTCTGCTGGATCTAAAACGGAACGCGCGTGTTACATCATGGTCTCCCGATTACTGTTCACGGTACCTAAACCTACAATTTCTGCTGTGGCATCCACGTGCAGCAATCATAGGATAGAGACAGACATCCTAGGTACAGAAGTAATATTTTCGGTTGAACTATGTAGATGCTTCAGAAATACAAAGGAAAGTATCATTGGATCATAGGATTGTAAAGAGCAGAAGGAAAGTCCCTTGTCAGCTCCTTCACTTCCCGACCATCGAGTGGATGCCATGAGTCGCTACGAGATGGTATTCCACAAGGGGCCGTAACAACTACAATGGAAGTAGCAAGGTCCTAGCTTACTCATCAAGTGAGAGTTCAAAAATCGCTCGAAACATTCCTCAGTCTGCGCGTCGACCGCAAGTTTCGGCAAGTCGTTCCAGTCATTAACAATGTGGGTTGATAGAGCGAGAGTGGAGCGAACTCTCAGTCTTCTGGCTTTATTTAGCTTCCAGTTGTGCCCCCGAGTGGAACAATTAGTGGTGACTTGAAAGAACGCTTTTAGCTCCATCCCCATTTCTTCATCAGAATTCGCCTAGTAAAAAGCAGCTCACCTCTACTTCGGCGATACTCCAGGGAGAACAGATGCATCCGCTGTAGTCGAAGAGGGTAAGGCAAGTCCCTTAACTCCAGTATGGATGGCGAGGCACGTCGCTGTACCTTCTCAATCATGTTACACTCGAACCTGGTAAGAAGACAGATGACGGGTAGTCCGTATTCAAGGATTGGGCGCACATGAGAAGCAAACAAGATTCAGAAGTTAGCCGGAAGCAGTCGCGAGAAGTCTCTCCGTATGGCATGGGACATCCTGTTGGCAGCGGCAACCCTTCGTAGTGGGTCTTCTGAGGTCCGTAAAGCATGTGACACAAGCACACCGAGATCTTTTTCAAGAATGGTGGTTCTGAGTAACACCCCACCAATATGGCATATCCCGAACGCTTCGAAGAGCCTATGGGGAGAACTGAGCATTTTTCACAATTTATGGGCAATTGCCAGTTGACTGACCAGTCGTGTAGAATGTCCAATGATGCCTGCAGTCTGTCAGCATCCTCAAGACAGGATGCCTCCATCCACAGCTTCTTGTCATCGGCGTAAATCAGACAATCCATCTGAAGCTCCGATGGGAGGTCATTGATGAATATCTTGAAATGTTCTGGACCACGCACTAACCCTTGCGGGACACCGCTAGTCATCAGCACAGGAGTGGAGTAGGCTTCATTCATCTTGACTCGCATGATCCGGCCAAGCAAAAAATCAGCGAACTAAGCGAGGACATTTTCAGAGACACCGGTACCTCGGAGTTTAGGAAGGAGCCTTCCATGGGGGACCTTGTCAAACGCCTTGCTGAAGCCTACAAAAACCACATACAATGGTTTCCCAGCGTCTAAGGACCTCGCCCAAGTTTCCCTAGCAACAAGCAGGTTCGGGGTACATGAGCGTGCCCGCCGAAAGCCATGCTGGGCACAGAAGATAATGTTAAGGTTCTCCAAGTGAATCTGCAGGGCGCGCTTGTGAATCTTCTCCTCTGCCGGAAGTGTTCCAGGACGTGGTGGGTCTTCGTCTGGCAAGCGTTTTCCCTACAAAAAGCCACAAATGTCTGTTTAACAACACTGCGACTGGCGAATGTGACTCGCCACTCAATAAAGTCACCGCCCCTAACACATTGGCAAGTTGACCGACATCACATTTACAAGTCCTGTGCATATATCTGCTCTCGCACGAACACGCCTGCATATCTGCTTAGTGACATGACACTATTCTTACGTATTTTTCACCCGTTTCCTCATACTGCACTCACTGACCTACGTTGCTAACGGGACCTCATCGGACTAGTTCCTCACCAACATACCATATAAGTGAGCTGATTACTATCTCTACCTCTCTCATTTTGTGTACATATACTTCATACAACATTTGGGCCCTATGGGCCCACACTACTGTCTCCAACTGTACTACTCCCACTGTTGGTGCTGCTTATTCTGATATCATGTAAAATAATGCAAGGCTGGCTTGCCGAACAACCTCCTCGTGGTGCCTGCCGGGTGGTTTGGGTTTACCCCCTTCCAGCAAATAGTTCGGCGGCCGTGTTCCAGGACCTGGTGGGACTTCGCCTGGCAAGCGTTCTCCCTATAAAAAGCCACAACAGTCCGTTTAACAACACTATGACGTGGCGGTTGTGAATCGCTACTAACTAAAGTCACCCATTGCTTATCCGGACAATCACTTTAAGTCCACAGATAGCAAGCATCCATTTAGCACTGGCGACACATTCAAACATATACAAGCAAAACGACAGGAAAAGTTTACCAAGCCCATAGACAAAGCTAAACGTGCCTAAACGCAAACTTGCATACATTCATATACAAACATATGCAACAACCCCACTGTTCCATTGTACCTCAACTGATCACACTTTGTACTCTTAACATGATCATGCCTGCACCGGCGTGTCTCGCTTAGTCGAGAATCCACAGTTTATTTATTTATATGCTGATCATGCCCAAAAGGCGTGTCTCGCTTTGTCGAGAATAAAATATTTAGTTATTTAGTTATTTATTAAATTGCACAGTACGGACGTTAGGCAAATTGGTCAATAGTTTGCAGGATCTTGACGATCCCCTCCCCTGTATATAGGTTTAACGGTCCCCAATTTCCAAGCAACCGGGAGTCATCCAGCTTCCAGAGAGTGACGAAATATCTGACAGACGGGAGCAGCAATGTAGTCCGCCACGGTCTTGAGGAATAGCGGGTGCAGTCCATCAGGACCCGGCGAGGAGTACGGATCTAATTCACGAACGCCTTTGGCTACATCAGCCACACGCATTTCTATGTGCTGCAACGAAGAGGGGTGAATTGACGCAGCGTCATCGGATAACGACTTCTCGATCGAGTAAACAGATGAACATTGCAGGGCCAGTAAACTAGCTTTCGTCACAGCGTCGTCAAGTAAACCGCCCTGCTCTGCAGAAAACAGGGCAGGCATGCCACTGCCAGTTTTGGTACTTCTTTTCAAGTAAGAGTAGAGTGCCTTCGGTGTCGTCCTGGATTGTACAGCCAAGCTGCCTTCATACTGATGCCGTTTCTGACGGTTTTTAAGATACAAACGTTTCTGATCAATTTGTACGCCGAATAGTCAAGCGCGCAGTGATTAAGCTTGAATCGGTCCCATAATTCACGTCTTTTGGACCTTAAGCACCTCAGTTCTCGGTATATCCATTGGGGGCCTCTGGTAAATGTTCGCCTTTTGCAAATAGGAACAACCTGCTCAACGAGGGAAATCAGCTTGTAGTAAAAACGTTTCCACTACTCATCTGGGTCCGAGGATAGAGGGATATTCCAGTCCACACCGCTAGCGGCCGCTGGCAGACGGATTGGATCGGCACGCCAGAAATTCCTGCGGAAACTATCTGGGTTGGGAAGAGTGAGGCGTCTGGTTCAGAGGAATGAAACCATACAGTGATCGCTATTACCAATAGGTGGAAGAGTGGTAATGTCGGCGACCTCTGATGGCGCCGTGGAAAGCACAAGATCGAGAGTATGGGGTTTGTCCAACACATATACGGGTACGCACAGTAACACGTTGAGATAGGTTACACTCGAGAAGGGTTTCCAAAAAGTCCGCAGCGAAAACGTCTGAAGAAGTAAATAAATAAATAAATATTTTATTCTCCACTGTACGAGGCACGCCCATGGAGGCGTGATCAGATATGTACAACTGTACAGACATTTTATGGTAACTGTAACAGTAGCAGTAGAAAATTGTTCATATGTCCATGATTGGAACTGTACAATGGTGAAAATGCGAAATAATAATTTGGCTGTCGTGAAACCGGGACCTCGGCTAATAATAGATGGAGAATCCTGAATGATCCATTGGAACATAATTGAAGTGCACGCTCAAGAGCTATGACAATACAGTGAGTTCGTGCACAAGTAACGAAAAGGTCCACGGTGATATCGTAGAAAGCAAAAAGACGGCAGTATATGCAGATGTAGAAAATCCGGTGTAACGAACCTATCTAGGGTGGAGACGCTAGATGACCTGCCAACGTGAAGTTATGGGCTGTGACTTTATTCGGTGGCGAGTCACATACGTTGCAGTGTTGTTAAACGGACATTTATGGCTTTTTATAGGGAGACCGCTTGCCAGGCGAAAACCCACCACGTCCTGAAACACTGTCGCCAATCCATTGAGTGGCAAGTTGTAACTGGCTATGTTTCTGGTTGAACGTTTGTTCGCTCGGTTATTCGCAGTCAGGTTGCTTCCCATGTTTCTGCCGGCCGATGCGTTAGCCGGGTGCCTGTTGCGTTCCTGAGTCCTGTCCTGTGCCCGATTAGTAGGTCGGGAACTAAACATACTTTTTGAATATGACGTGTTGATCCTCTGCAGAACTACGTGAAGTCTCCGAGGGATATACACAGAAATAGGTTGAATTGTTGTTGAAGTCTTGAAGGATAGAATATGGTTCCCAAGAAAGAATCGCAGATCCCAGTGCACAGTGCAGCCAATCCCAGTCGACACTTGGGGTATTGAAGTCTCCCAATAGTACACTGTCATTTCCCTCACCGTGCACTGTAATTGAATTCAGCAGCCGAGCTCCGGAACCCAATGTAGCTCTATGGCCAACCCCGACCATCAGGGATCTGCATCCATCATGAACCCGGCACCACAGGGCTTCGAAACAACCATTACCATCACAAGTAGATACAACTGGATGAGTCTCGAGGTCTGCATTCCAGTACAGGATCACACCGCCACCAGAACTCCTTCATTTACGGTCAGCCCGGCAGAGGTAATACCCGGGGATCTGCACCACGGAGTCCAGGATATCCGTGGAAAACCAGGTCTCGGTGAAAGCCATTATGTCAGCATGATTCGCTGAGGCAAAAGATACAATTTCATCGAGTTTGTTGCGAATACAGCGCACATTAGCGGAACTTACGCGCAATCCGTTCTTCATCTTTGACGCCTGGGTATGACAAGAAGTTGTTTCCAGCGAATTTTTGTAGCTTTTCGGCCTACGCGAAAATCCACAATATGCAAATCTGCCTCACCGTTGTCTCGACGGGGTCTGAGTTCGTCAATCGCATTTTTCATTCTCACTTGATCCTCAAGGGAAAGATCTCGCAATACATAGAATGCTTCGCCTTTAAGTCGCGGGGCTCGTCGAAGAATGCGACAGTCCTCGTCCTCATTTTGACGCAAAATTTTAAGTAGACGAACCCTTGAGGAGTCCTCGTGTTTCTTGCTGAGGCGGAAAGCATAAACAATGTTGATTCCTTGTTCTCCTTCATCGAACAGTAAAGAGATCATTCGTTGCAGGAACTCCTGATCATCTAAAATTCTTTCAGCTGAGGTAGCCTTGGTGAACTCGGCTGCATTCACAATGATAAGGCAACGGTCGAGTGACGGCTATGTGACATTCTCATGGATCTTCGGCTTCAGAACAGCGGGGCCGTCCTTAAGCAGTTTCTCTAGTTGACTGACTCTATCGAGAACCAAATTCAGCTGCGACTGAGATGATGACGACTTGGATTTTAGCCTTAATCCTGTCTTGCTTTTGCGTTCAACGTTTCGTACGTTTTCCCTTACCACCTCTACGTACGTCTTGATCTTAGGCTCTTCGCTCCGGTCAACAACCGCCGGCATCTCTGTAGGTGTGGTGGACGGTGCTCGACTACGCTTATCCGTTGAGGTAGCTGCGCCAGCAACGCATGTGCTAAGGCAAGGAGTTGGTAGCGAGACAGCAGCAATGTTCATCTCAGCTTGAGCAGGAGAGGTGAGCGACTAAGCGCAGGCAATCCATCAAGGCATCGCCGGTTGCTTATCATAACACGGCACAGATGGCAAAGAATCCTAAGCCCGGAAATTTGGATTGCAGGAGAAATTCGTACAAATCATGACGGACTCCACGGCAAGCTATGCGTGTCCACCCATCGCAGATGGTGCACTGCAAGGCTTTAGAGCGCGAAGTAACTCCTTTAAAACATGTCGAGCATTTAGACGTCATAGCAGATGAAGTCCAAATAGCAAACAGATGAGTCACCAAAACGACCGTGGTACGTCTTCTTTGGATCAAAATACTTCAATGAATCAGAACGCTCAACAGGCCGTCGCCATCCGCAGATAAAATGGATAAGAGGAAGTTGCACAATAATCAAATTTCGTTTCAAGTGTTTATTCAAACACTGTTTCCACGATATTTAAGCTAAGAAGCTCGATCAGTATGGTTTCGGAGCGACCTTCTAACGATAAGCGATTAAAGTGAAGTAGCTAAAGAAAATTGGGCATGAACGTGGGAGTAAGTCGGGAAAAGCGAAATATAGCGTGTTGCCACCCATTCGAGACAAGTTGACGCCCGAAACCATTAACTATTTTCCCAGCTAACAATTCGCAAACCATGTTTCAGCCCTCGAGGACTATGCCGAACTTCCGCCTTAACCCATCATGCCGCTGTTTGTCTGGCTTCATGCAGTGACCGCGGAGAAGGCAATATGCCGCGATTGATTTGCCAACCTGGAACCGCCTCCCCAGTTAAGATACAGTAAGTGAGCAATAGCGCTCTCTGAAGCCGTCGGTAATACATAGAACGTCCTGAGTCCAACCCCGCCGATGGTTGTAGGCAGTCTTGATGTCGCCAACTAATAAGGTAGAGACTGTGATTTTAACAAAACTCGAAACAATGACTGATGTTTCCCATTCAAGTGGCTAAACGTTGGCAAAAGTTGATCGGTTTCGGACGCATGCTACCTACCTTTTGTCCAAATGTTTTCTTTTTGGAAGCTTGTTGTGGTAACAGGGTTTGATTAGCACTGATCAGAAGACTTCTTTTTATCAGTTTCTCTTGTAACTTAGTAGGGTTCACATGTCCATGATTGCTCGGAATCCATCGCCTGCGGCTTCTAACTGCTTAGAATGTGAATTTTGGTTGTTGTTTGTACTTTTCCATCGAAATCTTACTTGACAGCTGTGTGTGAAGATCCCACTGTAAAGTATATTGGACTTTTTTGCTGCCTCATCTGTCGAGCACAAATCTGGGATATTCTGATGTTTGAACCTACTCAATCTTTGCGAAGTCTCGCGCGGCTCCAACGAACCACAACATTAAGCGGTCATTCCACAGAGAAACCTGTTATTGTCTTTGTAGGTACTTGTATTGATCTGGTGAGCCTAGAGCTGTCGAACCACCCACACCAGATTTTATCAGACTGCTACATTTGTCGACTGGGTTGTAGACAAACCTATCCCGATTAAGGCTCGCTTGTCTCTCCTCAAACCGTTTTTCTGTGTTGTGCTGATAGACGTATCCGGTCTCAAGTTATCCTAGGACGTATTAACCGATTCGTCACCTTTTTGTGGTACAACCAGTTGCTCTGGACCAGGTACCGATTATTGGAGTGGAGTGAAATGTGACCTCTGCATTCATTAGTTTAATGAGGCCCACAGTACTTTGGATGGACAGCAGTATATCCTCCAAGAAAACCAACATGATTTACCGTATAACTGTCCTGAGTGTGTTAAGCACAAAGTATATCGTTTAGTCCCAATTGCCCAATTTGAAGGCTTGGTGAGCAGAGTAGGTAGGCAATTTGATCGAATCGCCTTAAGCCTAGAAAGTACAGTTCTTGGAAATGAGGGGAGTTACGGTGTCTGCATGAATAGTACGGCTGCGAAGGCTTTGCCAACTCTTCAGGCAGTGCCTGAAGATGCTAATCATCCTGACGGTATATAGTACTCAGCTATAAGTATGAATGTTTTACAAACTAATGTGCGCCTACTGTGCGTACAAAGGAAGACATGACGTCAAGCGATTCGCCGGCCACTACCAAAGTACGGCTTTCCGTAAATACACCTCGTCATATCGATACATTTACGGGGAGCAGCATTACGTTAGAACTATCGCTGTGTCTTCTGCGACTCCTCCGTAAGGTCACCTACTTGACGACATACGCCGGTTCATACTTCGTGTTTCTAAACGACTTTCACCCGGGTTTTCTGAGGTTATGAATAGTAACCATCCTATGTTTTGGAATCTATTGGCTGACAGTACAAGCGTAAGGCTCGTCTGCTGCGCGTGGTCCTGACTATACCGGAGAAGCGTCAATCTCTTTTCCGTTTCGTCTTCAAACCGATGGGCTCCGGAGTTAGTATACCGCCGGACCCTTTTTCAGCGAATAGGACAAAACTTAAAGCCTTTAAAAAGCCTTAAAGCCCTTCGAGAAGCAAGCGCTAGAGGGCCAAGTGTTGTGGGTTTTTGGTGGGGAACCGGCGGGCCATCCCCTCCCACAGAGGCAAAAGGTTAATCTAAATATAACTGGCGTGATTTGCCCGGATATGCCGTTAACTAACATTTCATATCTTTAGCACCTCAGTCCGTTGCCTAAATGGCGTCACTTCTTAAGCAAACCTTAAGTTCACTTAACGCGTGTGGCCATTGGGGCTCCCTGAGTGACAAATTTTTGTGCCCCAAGCCTACCGCATGAACACATTTTGATCGACTCTTGGCTGATCGAAACATTTCCAGTTTAGGTTAATGGCTACACCATGGCCTAATGACATTTTGGGAATCGAGTTCGTCCTAATGTGTATCGGTACGTGTAATTAGGAAAAACGCATTCAAGGTAAATGATAAGGATGGGTTGGAATAAAAGTTCTAACTGACTAAAGGTGGTCCAAAAAGTATCCAATTGTGACTGTCAATAGCGCAAAATTGTTTACTCAGTGACGTCCGTATTGCACTCCAGCGGACACTATTTGGTCACTCAAGCGATGAAGGAGTTTCTCTACCAGAACCGATTCTCGTAACCCAAGACACAGAGCTTTACATACCAGACGTTTCCACGTCGTTCTCCGGCATAGGCTTTGCCAGCGAAATAAGCTGTGTAGTGTTGCCCTGATGGACACCTTTCATCCTAATGTACTCGCGTTCAATTACGCATGGTTTTCTTCCGTCGTCGTGCACCGTGTATTATACGTTTCGGGCTATGCACTGCTAAGACCTGACCGCCCAGCTGAACCCCGCGGACGTGGCATTGCTCTGTACATCAGATGTGGGGTAAACAGTAAAAACATTTACTGCATTCTTATAGAAGTGTAGAGGCTCTTTCAGTGCACTCGGTCGTACCAATGCAATTTATAATCATGTTGCTGCATAAGGGCCCTGATGGCGCTTTTAGGAGTTCCAGTGACTTTATCTGCACTCTCGCTCGTATAAATGCTTGGTAATGTGGGAGTGCAACATCCTTGGAGTGAATTGGCATGATCTGTCTTATGAGGTAGCGGCAATAGGCTTGACTACTAAGCTTGGAGATTTGACACTGGAGGCGCCCTTACGCTAGTTTGTTGAGCAATCCATTAGATACCTAGTGGGCCATGCTCCTTCGTTCTCTCTCGGATAGGGTTCCGCAACGTTCGTTGACTTTAACTAAATAAATAAACATTTTTTACTTTTGGCAATGCGAGAGAAGCCTTTACATGCCTGATCATGTTATGATAACTTAGGGTGAAAAAATTGTACCGGTGTACAACATGCTTTTCATAACTGTGAGTGCCATTATGAATGTGTATATCGGCGTAGGTGAAGCTTGTGTTTATAAATGTGTCGTGGTATTTTTTGACTATTTGACAGCCTCGGTTATGCAAGAATAGACGATTCATGACGGTGGATTGGATGCACTTAGACCGGTATCTACGTGGCAGTGACTTTAGTTTATAGCGAGTCACATTCGCCATGCCACAACGATGATAACCTTAACGTTTCTGGTTCTTTATAGGGGAGAGTTTTGCCAGCCGAAAACGCACCACGCCCTGGAACACTGCCGCCGAACTATTTGCTGGAACAGGGTAAACCCGAACCACCCGATTGGCACCAGGATGAGGTTGTTCGGAAAGCCAGCCGTTATGGTTTCTCTATGACAGCCAGTGACCATGTGCGTTTACCATGCAACTATGCTCTCATTAGCCACTACGCTACACGTAGTGTCCGAAGTCCGAACCTCCGGCAAGACGGCTTTCAGTCCATTAGAGCCATGGTAGTAAGCTCTTCATGCACCATGGTGTTGGATGATGATAGAAAGACGGCTTGGGATATGTTTAAATCCTTCCTAATATATTCTTCTTTTGCATCCTATATTCGTTGAGGAAGTTTGAAACTGTATAGTCACCATGAACGAACTCAGTCGCACACCAGCTACTGCATAGGCGTGCGAGAGGTTGATGGATCTACCAGGAAGCACTCTCGGGATGTACATTTCTGAGTTGCCGTAAAACGCGAAATGCCTGCGCGAGTCATCTACCAGCTGCTCGATTGATCCGTTTTTGATGCTGGGCAACTCAGCCTCCGCAAACCCCACACGATTCTTTGTCTATGTTACAACGCGTAGTAACTTTGGTTCATCTATCCCGGTGTTACTTGGCAGCGGTAGCGTTACTGCCAACCTTGATCACAAAAAAGGCTGGCTACCCCGCCCTCATTATATCTAGAATTTAATCTAGAAGGGCAGTTGTCACATGTTTATTTAGCGATGAGAGTCCCATAAGACCCCCGTTTAACTGACCTCCCAATTTCGGGGTATAATTTCGCCAGCTGCTTCCCGGACTACCTCCTAGTAACACCGCTGGGATGGAGCATATTCGCCCAAAGCTTCTGTACGGTCTGCCAAGTGACCCAGTTACACGTTTGTTTCAGTTATCGCTTCACAGCTGCTCTTGGCCTAACGACTGTAAGGATACTATCGTCTGCATGATTTTTAAAAGGCGACAAACCTCGCTCCGTTAACCGTAGACTTTGACGAGCGTACTGATAACGTTGTCGGATGAATTACTTAGGGCTGTGACTTCAAAGCAGCTACAGCAGTTTAGTATACGCATTCCACTTAGCACGGTTTTTCGAGAGTCACGCCTGCATGATTACTTGCTAGTCGCACGCGAATATTAGACGGATGTGGTGGATCTGTGTCACACAGTGGATGTGCTGTTTACTGACTTTTCCAGAACGTTCGACACTACATACTTCTATCTACTTCTTGAAGCTTTGATCCTATGAGAGACCAGGTTGTGCTCTTCAATTAAGCACCACGTGTGTTCGTGCGGTGTCAAATCTGCTTTTCCGTCAGTACCTAGTGGGATCACGCAGCACTCGGCGCATGGTCCATGGTTATTTTGTATATTAATGGGCTGCCCGAATTACTGTGGGTGACATATCTAATGTTTGCAGATAACTTAAAGTTTGGGCGCACAGTATCCAGCGTCGATGGACATCAGACTCTGCAACGTGCTTGGGATAAGCTTTGGGACTGGGCTGCTTGGTGACTCCTGCCCAAAAATTATGCTGGGTGTACCGTTTTACCATTAAGGCCAAATGGCCCCAAACGCTATACTGGCTTGGCGTTATTGTACTACAGCATGCCTCCTAGCTAGTAGACCTAGAAATCGCGTTGCGTTCAGAACTTAAGTCTAGTGCAAACTAAAGGAAGGCTCCGTGTAAAATTTCCAAAATATTGTGGACGCTTCCCGGGGTATTTGAAACCAATCCACACTAGAAATACTGCAACCAGGCTTGTTAAACGTGCTTAATCAGGGACGGAATATCA
The DNA here is from genome assembly GCA_944474145.2 of Dicrocoelium dendriticum. Lineage (NCBI taxonomy): Eukaryota > Metazoa > Platyhelminthes > Trematoda > Plagiorchiida > Dicrocoeliidae > Dicrocoelium > Dicrocoelium dendriticum. Next base: position 30,062,233 of record OX104064.1, read on the forward strand.
GTGAAGAGTGTGTTAAGGGTTGGAAACAACCTGGTTCATGTGTCACGGTACAGTTCATACGCATTAGGTATACTGAAACTGTGAATGTTTACGGTGCATTCTCTTCGCTATCGAAATTAATTGACTTTGACCTATAGCATACTTACCGGTAAACTTGGGTCTGATTTATCCGTGCTTTTTCAACCAGTTGGTTACCAGCTCCCTTAGGTCACCCGGGGAAGCGACACAAGCCTCGATCGGATGGAGTCCAGGCGGATTTGTGTTTATGCCGTTAAGTGGTGGAGGCTTGGAATCCGCTGCCTTAGAGCGTTGTGTTGTCCCCAACCGTGAAAGAGTTCGAACAGCGCGTTGCGACACTTGGCCCACAGTTCTTAACTACCCCTTTCTCGCAGCCTATTTCCTTTATTACATTATTAATTCTAAATTAGTTCGCTACTTAACACTTTTATTACTTTCCCACTTCTGTTTCTTATTTCGCTCAACCGTGGCGGCGGTGACTGCCAATGGAGGTTGTTTGGAGATGAACTAATTGACCGTGGTGCGATTCGCGCCCACTGCTCTGACACTTCTAGATTCTGGTTATCGCTGACGAATAACACCCGAACAAACGACGCTCCACTGAAGGGACATCCACCGGAATTTATCTTGCAATCCCAGTTATACTTGACCTTGTACTAGAATTCAAAGTAGATGCTGAGAGCACGGCTTGCATCATAACCTTTCAACCAAATTAGCACCCACTCGTAGACCACACACTAACTCCCTTTTGTCCCGGGCCAGCCCATGCAGGCAAGCCTGGACGCAGTATCTCAGCCGAGATCAATCGAAACCTGGAAACCTTCTCACAAAGATGTAGCTGTCATGATTCCGAAAGGACGGCATATTAATCACGATATACGGAACCCACCGCTTGAGGCGTTTCTCCAGTTGTGGCCCTGGGGTAAAGTGGTCGTTCATTAGACGCCCAGATGAACCTGTCTAGACACATGGAGGAGTTAGCCCTTAACGAACAAGTTCAGCGAGGCAGGTCCATCGCCACCAATACGAAGAATGGGGCACCGCCTGCTTTATAGACAGTAGCCATAGAGTAGAACCTTGGCAAAATTCTACGGCTACAGGTCCCTGGAAAACAGTAGTGATGCTTCCTAAAGCTGCGCGGGTAGGTCGTTTACATTGACCGGGAACAGCAGCGACCCAAGCGCCGAGCATTGCGGTACGCCAGTGAAGACTGACTGCCTAAATTATAGGTCGTGGCCAAAGCATACGAACTGTTCTCCACCACGTAAACATGCTATAAACCAGTGGAGGTCGAAACGGAGGATAGCGCAAGAACTTAGCTTCCTCGCTAGCCTCAAATGAGGTACTATGTCAAACACCTTCAGAAACTCACGGTAAGCACTCGAGTACGTGGCCGTTGTCCATTGCAGACGCTACCAATAGATTGGTCAGACACGAAAACCCATTCCGAAATAAAAATTGTGTATGAACAAGTAAACTGAATCTATTTAGATGATCCTCCAGTTAACCGTCCACCAGCTTCTTCAGGAGTTTGACTAATACACTCGTCAAGCTAACTGGATTATCATTAGCGGGCCGGCGCATGTCGACATTTTTGACGATAGGGCAGGTGACAGCTTTTTGCCATTCGGAAGGTAAGGCAAAGCTGTAGGGAGATGCTTGAAACCCGATAAGGAACGGTCTACTTAGTTCCGCAACTAATCCAAGTAGCAGCTACAGGTGAAATAAAGCAGGCCCAGGTGCCTAAAAACTTAACGCGCAGCTAAATAAATTTAGCTAGGCTCGCGCTATTTTGGAGTTTGGAATCCAGCTTAAGTATGTCAACGAGGTTTCCCGCACACACGCTATTGCGCATTGCCCACAAACTACGCAGGATTTGTCCTACACAGTATAACCAGGAACACTGTCATCACGCATCAACAAGTTATACAGGCCAGAAGATCTCTGTAGCTGCTATGTGAAAAGGTGACGTCTGCTTAGTTTTTCCTGATCAGACAAAAACGGTTACTATTTTACTTGGCAGTCACGCGACGTAATAAGTAGCGTGCCCGCACCGCAACGGTGGATGGCCCACGGTTTCATTTCGGTGTGTTTTGCCTCAAGCGGGAAAAACAAAAAATTGATGAAAAGCTAATTAGTACATTGTAGTTCGGACCCTACAATTTACAAATGCTTCTTTAAGCTTGTTCTGATCAATTCCGACTCTTCCACGGGTTTGTTTTATCGCAATAAATAAGTAAAATTCAGGCAACATTGTCGCCAGTGCGTCGAAGTTGGATTGTAGTGTAGAGAAGGATCGAAACTCTTTTCGCTCTCCTCCAACATTTAATCAATGCATTAACGGCACTCTCTCCCGTTTGCATTCCAGAGTGCCTGTCTTGCTGAATTACAGGAGGTGAACAAGAACACGACGACATTAGTTAACTGTAACTTCCTTTGTTCCAATTTACCTCATGTTGTTAACCGTTTGTCGAGGCTACGTGTTGTGTAATAGAACTTCGTTCCCAACTCTTGGAGTTCTTCTGTGCTAAGTTACAAAAGTGGCGACCCTGCCATGACACAAGAACCAGGAATCCAGCATCATTAGTCCAAGGAATATCACGCCGAAAAGACCAAAAGTCTGATGACGAAAGCCATTTTGATGTTGTTGACCCCACGACAAGACTTTCCACTTCACTCCATACTTTGCCCCGTACTTTGGAGAACTTATCCACAGACTCGAATTAGTCAGCCTGCAGGCATGCAATCCCTCCTCCAGAACGCTACACTGCCGGGAGGACGTGCTCTAGATGGGAGAAGCAAGCGCAGCTTTACCTCCGTCATGTTCCAGTCAACTAACATACAGGCTTGCTTGCCGGCCTGCTGTCAAGTGATGTTTTTGATATCGTTGCTGCTGGCACACCTCTGGAAAAGGAAACTACGACCGAGACGTTCTCCGTCTTGCGCCGCGTACTAAACTGTCCTGCTTAACCTGCTCCCCTAGCAGAGAATTCCACTCGCGATACCAGTGGTCCGGAGAGAGCGCTGTTAAGTATATGCGCGAACTACGAAAGATGGCCGACATCGCATACGAGCAAGAGTCATCGGGCGAGCGTGACAAACGAATACTGGAGAAGCCCATAGAAGGAATCAAAACACCCTCCATCAATCGTGAATTCCTTCACCCCAGAGCAGTTAGATGCGGTCATACGAACTGGCAAACAACTGGAGCGTCGACAGAGCGATGGCTACGCCGACTTCCAGGTGCTTCGCGTTGATGGGAACCGGATGCTCCGGACGTGCGCCAACGGAACGGTGGGCAAGGCACCCTGACTTTTCTCAAAGGTATTCCGACTCACGGCGACCAACGCAATCGGTTTCTCGGTGACCCAGCCAACAAACACCGAACCGCGGACTATCGCACTACAATGACAGAAGCCCTTGTGAGTGGCACCGGGTGTATTCACACTTTATACCTGCCATCGTTTGTGCATCGACCACAGCATCAGTAGTAGGAATAGAATTACAGACCGCAGGTGTTCCGTTAATATGTCTCATCGACACAGGTTCACGAAAACGCCTAATCAGATCTACCCTGACTAACCAGTTAGCAGAACGCGTACGCGTGCCTTGTCGCTGCCGTCTAACTGCCGCCAATGGAGAATTGTTATCCACTCAAGGATCCCTAACCGCACGAGTTGACGTTGCGAAACGGAGCTTCACATAGGACTTTGTCGCTGAAAAAATTCCGCTTGCTATTATTGTTGGTATGGATTTGTTGCGTCGGTTGAAGTGTCGATTGGATTTAAACAGGTGTCAACTAATCACTGATAACTGTACATTATTGTTAACACCCTTTGAAAGTGGCGGTTTGGAGGCTTTCACAACCAATGATGACACCTTAGACAGCGCGAAATACATTAACGCCTTTATTCGCTCACTCGACCGAGTCACGATTGAGCAGTCACTGAAGCGACCCAAAGATTGTTGCATAACCAACCAGAGGCATTCGCATGGCGAAGTACCGACTTGGGTCGAACCAATCTCTTGAGACACCATATCGACACCGGGGATAAAATCCGGATTAAAATGCCCGCAAGCAACATACCAGTACATTGGCAGGCTGAATTGCAAAAGCTCATAGATGCGTTGCTAGAGAAGAAGGTACTACGGCCCTCTACTTCACCCTGGGTAGCCTCGGTTGTTCTAGTGAAGAAGTAGAATGGTGGTTTCCGTATATGTGTCGACTATAGCCGATAAAATGAGATTACGCGGAAAGACGCTTTCCCCTACCCAGGATCAATAATATATTTGACGCACTTGGAGGATCAGTTTATTTCGGTACGCTAGATCTGGGTTCCGGCTACTGGCAAGTGGAAGTGGAAGAAAGGGACGGAGCAAAGACGGTTTTTGTAGTAACATCAGGTTTTATGAGTTCCAGGCCATGCCTTCTGGCATCTCTAACGCCCCTACGACTTTTCAACGCTTGATGCAAAAAGTGTTACACGAATTGATACCCCACAAGTGTCTCGTTTACTTGGACGATGTCATTGTACACGGAAAAACCAAAAAGGAGCGGAGGTGCTAACGCTCCTAGTAAACTTGAGCCACAAACTCCATCCAGCAAAGTGCCACCTACTACAGACAGAGGTAACGTAGATTAGACACGTCATTTCGGGGATGAGGATTCGAACAGACCCTGGTAAGACGGGGAACGTGTGATTATGGCCAACCCTTGCCAACACTGATGAAGTGCGCAGTTTTTAGGGTTAGCCTTATACTCTCGGCGCTTCCTGAAAGGGTTCTCAGATCGCAGCGCCTTTGGAAACTTTGTTGCAGAAAGGTAAAAGCTTCGAATGGACAGTCGCGTGTCCAAATTCCTCTGCTCGGTTACCAGAGCCCCTCTGTACCGCTCCGGGGTTGGTTTTCCCCAACCTGCCACCCAATGCCAGGGAGTTTGTTCAAGACACGGACGCGAGCGACCACGCAATTTTAGCTGGTTTGCCGCAAAAAGGACAGGATAAAATAGAACGGATGGTGTCTTACAGCAGTAGGAGTCTCAGTCCAAGAGAACGGAACTACTGCACAAGCAGGAAGGAAACGCTCGCCCTAGTATTCTTTATTTGGCATAACAGACACAACCTACTAGGAAGGAAGTTACTGGTACGAACAGATTATCAGGCACTTCGCTGGCTACAGAATTTCAGAGACCCTGAAGGACAGATCACCAGAGGGCAGGAACAACTTCAGGTTATGGTTTTGAGTGCCGACAACGACCTGGTGCACAACATGCCAACACGGACGCTCTCTCCGGACTTCTACTCGTGCGCATGAAGACTGCTCGTCTTGTACTACACAACACGTAGCACTAGTTAACCTTCAAAGTTTGGAGTACGCTCGTTGGCAGAAGGCACAGGTGGCAGACCCCGACGCATCACCGCTCCATGACAAACGACGAGTGGGGAGCGACAAGCCTATCTTGAAGGAAATGGAAAGAAAAAGTTACGAAGCTCGATGCTTATGAACGATGTGGGATAAACCCTTCATCTAGGAAGGCGTGTTAGTGTTTGATTTTGGTCCAACCTATGTCAGGAGAATCGCAGTTCCGCGATCATTGGTTTCCCAAGTGTGATCTGAAGTGCACGAACAGCTTGGTCATGCTGGATTCAACAAAGTTGAAGCGGCAGCACGTCAACGATTTTAATGGCCACAACAACGGAGAAACGTCACTAACTTTTGCCAGACGCGTGACACGCGCCACGTTCAAGAGCCCGAGCATCACCCGGAGAGCACCATTGCAGCCTATGAAAGCAGGCTACCCGAACGATATAGTGGGAGTAGATATTGTTGGTCCCCAACCAAAAACATCACGTGGTCATGGTCGACTATTTTACAAAGTGGTGCGAACCAGTTCCGATGGCACAAGCCGATGTAGCCCCGTGACAACGGCGATGGTGAATCACTGGGTGTGTCACGGGGATCACCGGGGCAGCTACACTCTGATATGGGCTCAGGTTTCGAGAGTTTGTTGGTGCAAGAACTTTGTCGTGTGTTCAGTGAAGACAAGACGTGTAGGACGACTTAGCACCCACAAGGCAACCGAACACTTGAGCGTACAAATAGGTCGCTGAATTCACTACTCAATTGAATCTCTTTTACCGACTCTCTGCTTAACTTCCTGTGCTTACTGTTTCATTCCTTCTTCATTCGACGCTAACTTACATGTGTTTGTCCTCCCTGACTTCTTGCATTCCTACTAATTTAGGATTAAGGAAATACGCCTCTGTCGCTTCTTCTGAGTGATATTCCTTCCCACTATCTGCACACCTCGTTCTCCTCCCTCTGGTTCCCACCGATTGAGCAGGTGTCTATTTTAGGACCCCCAAACACTCCTGCTTCATCTTCAATCTTTCATTCTTTACTGATCCGTGTTCTGCTCAATTCTCGTCATATTTCGCCACTTATGATATACGTGTATATGCGATATTTAAATAAAAATTACATGTATAGAGGTACAATAGTTCAGGCATCGCCGCAATTGATTGACTGCACTCCAGATGCATTCCTTTCTTCTGTCTGTGTGGCTGTCTCTGTTCGTTTCCTTTTTATCCCGGGTCTGTCACAGGTACGGCGATACGCACCCAAGGAATTGTTCTCCGTTTCGACAACAATACAAGGCACACAGTTCCTTTAGCTGGACATGAGCGGAAAATTATCAACCTTTTTACAACTTACTAACCGGACAAATCAATCACTATCTTGCACTGATACAATTCTTCCGCTGCATGAACCACTGAGTTCAATTTACCTAACAATACCTCTTCCACATATCTCTTGACTGGAGGACTTTCGACTACGGAAGGCACATTCTCCTGCCAATACAAAGCTTGAACAATCGGTTATTCTAAGCTCTTCAATCCGCTTTGACCGCTCAAATGGCCGTGGTTTCCCCTATTTCTAATCAATTTCACTACATACCCCGGGGATCTGCGATTCTTTCTTCGGAACCTATCCTGTCCTCCAAGACTTCAACATATTTCAATGTATATCCTTCGAGGCTTCACGTGGTTCTGCAGATGATCAACACATCATATCCAGAAAGAATGCTTAGTTCCTGACCTACCGCTCTGGCACAGGAGAGGACCCAGGCACGCAATGGCCACTCGCATAACGCATTAGTCAGCAGAAAAATGGGACGCAACTTGACTGCGAATAACGGAGCAAAAGAACGTTCAACAAGAAACATAGCCAGTTACAACTTGCCATTCAGTGGATTGGTGGCAGTGTTTCAGAACGTGGTGGGTTTTCGCCTGGCAAGCGTTCTCCCTATAAAAAGCCACAAATGTCCGTTTAACAACACTGCAACGTGGCGAATGTGACTCGCCACCGAATAAAGTCACAGCCCATAACTTCACACTGGCAGCTCAATTAGAATCATCATATTGGATAGCTCGCTCTTCAAGTATCTTCCAATGGATCCCTCAGGATTCTCAATCTATTATTAGTCGAGGTATGACAGCGATATATGGCAGAGCGATTATGTCCAACCAAATGAGTCCCGATCCACTACAACCAAATCGTTGTTTCGCATGTTCACCATTGCACAGTTCCAAGCATGGACATATGCACAATTTTCTACTGTCACTACAGTTCCCATAAAATGTCTGTACAGCTGTACATCCCTGATCATGCCTCAATTGGCGTGCCTCGCATAGTCGAGAATAAAATATTTATTTATTTATTTATTTAAAAGCTTTTGTGGATCAAAATGTAAGTGAGTGGAACGCTAGGTTACCAAAATGCTTGCTGGCATATCGGCGCACAGTGCACGCTTCTACTGGTCAAACACCATCTTTTAGGTGGACCGGAAGAAAATTCCCATTTACCGTCTGACATTCGACTACCCAGTCTGCGACAACCACATTCATCGGTGACAGAGTATGTTAGTAAACTCCTTGGTTGGCTTCAGCAAACACATCAAACGGCACGTGTACAGCTTGGGACCGTCCAACGAAGACAGAAAGATCGTTAGGACAAGAACGTTTTCGGCGCTCCTTTGAAGGCTGGCGACCAAGTTTACTTGCACCAGGTACCAACCGCGGGAGTCCCGGTTAAGCTACACCATGAGTAGACAGGGCCGTACAAAATACAGCGGGTAATATCGTATGTGACATGTGTTATCAAAGCTCCCAACAACCCTGCCAGTCAACACATGATATTACGTTGCGATCGATGTAAGTAATTCCGGAGTAAAACTGATCACTCTGTCGGGCGGCCGAATAAACGCCTGGGGAAGTAGCAATTGATCGGAAGGTACCGGCTCAAGGCGGTTATGGTGCGGCTACGGGGAAGCTGCATGATCAGAAGGGGTGTAGGGTAGAGAAGGATCGAAACTCTTTTCGCCCTCCTCCAAAATTGAATCAATGCATTAACGGCACTCTCTCCCGTTTGCATTCCAGAGTGCCTGTCCTGCTGAATTACAGGAGGTGAACAAGAACACGACGACATTAGTTAACTGTAACTTCCTTTGTTCCAATTTACCTCATGTTGTTAACCGTTTGTCGAGGCTACGTGTTGTGTAATGGAACTTCCTTCTCAATCTTTGGAGTTCTTCCCTGCTTGCGGATTACAGTGGCAGATCCGATCGTGACCTTGTACTGCTTCATACGGTAAGGCGAACAGATTGCGTCGATTAGACGACCACTGTATTTTTCACCTATTTTTTCCTTTGCTTTTCGCCTACAACCCTCTCAGTGCTTGCATACACTATCCACACAACGCAGTCTCGATTCTGGCAGCTGTGTCAAACAATCGCACGTTACATTTATTGTAGCTCTTACTACGCGGTTGTGATCATCTAAGAATAAACAAATAAATTAATTGTTTATTCGACTACGCGAGGCACGCCTACATGGGCGTGATCAGAGTACCAGTAATGATGTGCTTGGTTACTGTACTATTGGACTCGGGTTAGCACACGTCGGTGTATGAAAGTAGGTATGCGTGCCTGTGGGCCTGTGTAGCCGTGTTTATGGGATTTTTAAGCACTCCCGCACTTTTAATCGTTTCGTTAGTGCTAAAGTGATGCTTGTTGGTGGTGGTGTTGAAGTGTTTGTCCGGATGAGCAAAGGGTGACTTTAGTTGGTGGCAAGTCACAACTGCTACGTCACAATGTTGTTAAGCAGAGTTGTGGCTCTTTATAGGGAAATCGCTTGTCAGACAAAAACCCACCACGTCCTGGAACACTGCCACCGAACTCTGCTGGAATACGGTAAACACGAACCCCCAGCTGGCACCACGAGGAGATCATTCTGCTAACTAGCCTATGAGGTATTTATTTTATATTACAGCTCCCATTTTATGTGCCACCTGCCTACACCTCAGACACGTATGCCCTCGGAGTCCTAAACAGAACACGTATTGCATATTTGGTGAACCAACAGTTTCTGACAGCAGACCCCGAAGTTAGGTCGTTGCCGTTGAGGTGCTCATTAACTTTCTTGCTGTCAGACTGCTTGCAGCAGAACCTACCGAATGTTGCACAATACACAGTTCAGATGGTTGCACTTAAGCCAGTCGACACTGGCCAGTGCTTCAGTAACGTCTAAGAGTAGGGCCTATCAACGGAGGGATAAGAAAGCAGGTCCGAGTGTAGTCTTTTGATCCATAAGGTATGAAGCTCTATAAACCTCCATTAGACACCGTTGCTCTTCCCTCTTCCAATTAGTTTCCCAGTGCACCTACAGTCATCACACGTGCTGCTTTTCACCAGCTAATCGGTCCGGGTTCGATCCCGTCGGCGGCTGTGACATCGGTATCCTGCTTGCCACAAGGTCTTAGCTAGCCTCACGGTATTTTAGTGTGGTCTGTTGCTAGGTGGTTGTGATATGCGCCTCCAGCCACAAACTAGGCACTTGGTTCGCATAGTAGTTCCAGGTTCTTTGCGACCTACGTACGTATTGGAAACAGAAGCCCTTGGAATCCTTGACCTGAAGAATAGTAAACGGAGTAGCATTTGCACCTCGCAGACATCGTGGACCTATTACTGTCCGTATGCGTTTTAAAGTCTGTCGCCTAATTAAGCTGGCTTATGGTAGATTTATGGAGAAAAATACCAGCTCCGTAATTTACGTGCGTTTCGTGGTTAAAAACAAGTTGTTATTTGTTGGTGCCCACGCTACTGCGCAAATTGATCATGCAACTACGTACCCACTCAGTAAGTAGCATACTGAAACTATTGTTCGGTTGGAGCAGCTATAAAGTATTGTTCTTCAGTGAGAGTACAGATGACTGCTGTTTAAGTGAAAGCACAATACGGGGGCATGAGTTAATAGCGATCAGCGGAGTACCCGTTTGTATATGTCTGACGTGTTAATTATTGTAAGAACAGTGTTTTAGCTCGTAATTATACATGTAAAATCTTCGCCTGTTGGAAATGCTGCTTCCGTGTCTTTGAGTCCACCAGAAGGATCCCAGCTCCCACGCCTCCGGCTTTCCGCCTAGAAAAGTGCTCGCGCAGCCTGCGGTGGCAAATTCATTACACCCTAGCCAGAATTCTTTTAAGGTGACTTTAGACAACGAACCTATATCCCTTCCGTGCATTCGTATACTACCGGAATTTTTAGGGCTCATCTAACTTGGGGGTATATCGATCGATTGACTGCGCTATATGTTCTCCACTTGCTCCAGTAGCTAAATATTATGAAGACGCTAGGATTATTACATTCACATAAACCTTCGGTACGAACTGTCAAGCCAGCAATGTGGCGCAGTCATTCGTCTGTTCCAGGTATCGCCTTACAGCTGCTCCTTGCCTAAAGACTGGAAGGCCGCCCCTGTCTACCCTGTTTTAAATAGGGAGACACGCCTTTCCTTACCACTTACAAACTGGCTAGTTTGACAGGAGTACCATTAAAGTTATCGGCGCAGTTGGTCAACTATGTGCGTGCGCACCTATAAAAACCAGAATTCATACCAAAAAGGCAACATTCTTTCCTATCAGTGCTCAACACTCTTAAAGATGTACCACTAGATAACAGCTTTACCGTGCGCGACACCGGTGTACACTATTCCATCCAACTGAGTATTGTATAACAAGCGAGCAACGGCTCTGCCAAAGCCAGCTTTATGCTTGGCTACATACTCTAGTCCAAGAGCTTGAAAAGTTTTGACTCTGCTTTATAATTTAGGTGCCCCATCTATAGTAGAGTTTTGCACGGGTGTTGTTACTAAATCAGGCAGAAGTGATAGAACATCCTCCAGGAAGTTCCGCGTTGAGTTACTCAGCGCCTTATAAGATCGCCTGCGCTTATCTACTAAGGCGGCTGCCAACAGCTTGGGCTGAAACCATTTAGCTGAGGATATTTTAACCACTTGTTTAATGATTTAAGTTAGTTAAAACCTTGGACTCAAGTATTAGCCGTCACTTTCACCAGATTGCCAATACTCACTATTCCCTTCGCAAAAAGTCCCACTTCTTCTCTACCAGAAACACGCTGCTCCATCCGTTTTAACTTCTTCTTCTATAGATATGTGAACTTTGGAATATGCCGCCGAGTCAGCAAAGTATCTGGAAGTGCTCCAGGACGTGGCGGGTTTTCGCCTGACAAGCTTGCTGCTTATAAAAGGCCAATGTTATTTGTTTACTAGCACTGTGGAGGCGGAGGTGACTCGCCATCAAGTTAAGTAACGTCCCTAAGGTTACCCAGCCGACCACAGCCCCACCACGGACGCCACACATGCCCTCATCCTATCCACGCGATCAATAACAAATGCAGCTGCACATAAACATACTCGCATAACTGCCACACATATGCACTCTCACTACATTTGTGAATTCAGCTCCAATATTTATGGCAAACATGCATCATTATTTATGCATTCCCCGACATTTGTTTGTACCTTTACCCTTGTGTATCTGGACAACGGCTTCAAGTCCACAAACATCAGCATCCCTTTGGCACTGGTGATAAAAGTACAAGTGCAACAAAGCATTTACAACTCGTAAACACGGCTATACACGTCTACATTCTGACATATATACATTCATATACCCACGTAAGTAACAACCCTATTGCTCCATTGTACATTAACTGAGCACAATTTTGTACTCTTACCAGGACCATGCCTTCGCAGGTGCTCTTCCCGTAATTAATAATGTACACTAGTTTTTTGTTTATTTTTATACGATAATGCCGCAAGAGGCTTGTCTTGCGTTGTCCAAGAACAAGCTTGTGTATTTATTCTTGCATAATTCTCTCCGGCCATAAATAAAATACTGTTGTCCCCAACGTAGCAGAAAACTTGAGCACCTGCGTCGCTGAGGACGAGCTCTGGGAAAATAACCCCGGCCATTTATAGCTTTTTAGTACAACTCCTAACTTGTACTAATAATAGCACATCGAGTACTTACGGCGAATGGTTAACCCTTTTCTGATGTCCATTTTACGACACCTTTTATTCTGGCCGCTAGCACCCTAGTTAGCTGACGTAGGACTAGTGGCCCTTCGTTCATCTCCCAAGCATCGGATCAACACTTACTTGGCTCTTCACCAATAGATATCATGTCACGGTCTCAACATTATCCGCTGTCGTCCCGATGCTGCTCCACTAACTGACGTAGGACATGCTCACCACCATTTACTTCATGGCAATATTCTCTCAACTGCGCCCCCTGGCCAGTATCGGACGCACAACCTACATCAACACCCAATGTGTCCAAGTGAGTGCGGGTGCAGCCTAATCACCTATTTGTCTTAGAGTGCAAACGTTGAACACTGCCATGGAAACGGGCTAGCATACACTTATAAGGTACTGTTGACGATAGGCGTCCGATGGGCTTTGTGGGAAGGTGGCTGTAGATGGTTCAACTACAGTGGCACTACGGTAGATGTCAACAAAGCTGGGAATTGCTGAGTAGTAGTGAGGATTTTGGTTTAATTCAGTCACTTCATCAACGTCACTCCCAAGAAGTAGGCCTAAGCTAGTCTGGAAAATCACCAGACGCCGGGGTTTCGACCTTCTGAGTCTCGTCAGTGGTGCTCCTCCAAGCCCTGACAGAATTTTACCAAAATCCTCACTACAGTAGTAGTATACCAAAATTGACCCTATAGTTTCTAAGTCCTATGTGGTACATAGGCGCTATGCGGAAAATCCTAGCTCGTGAGGCCAGCCATTGTCCTCTTCACAGTTCGTAACTGGCATGGCAGTGGAAGATGAGCCGGGCTAAACCATAGTCCAGTGTCAATCACGCAGGTCCGCGGCTGTCACCTAATGGCAAAATGGAACTCGTTGCCGGAATCCTGAAGACATGGGGGAACCTGGCATGGTCCGCTTGGAGGCGCACCACGAACGAGACCTAGAGGGTCGAAACGCCGGCGTCTAGTACTTTTCCAGACTAGCTTAAGCCTGCTGATTGGGAGTGACAGTGATGAGTTAGCTGAAAGCTGGGAATTATAGAAGGAAGGCCAATAATGGGGTGCAGGATAGGAGTGAGAGTAACTGATGGAAAAGAATGAAGGGAGGCGCCAGCAGTAAAATGTCTTCGCTTATGTGCCCTGCTGTATGCAGCAGCTACGGCGACCCTTGAGCAAATGCATGACGACCGAAGCAGGATGAAGTTTATGTTTGAAGGAAGGTCATGGTTCTTTGTGGGCAGAGATACTGTCAGTGCGCCCAGACCTAGACAGGAGGACAATAAGGGTCCTTAACTATATGCTTTGGCTCAGAAACCTGCCCGCAAGGCAGTGCAGAGGTGGCAATGGTTTAGGTTTACAGAAACGGACACCAACACTTTCTTATTCCTTTCTAACTCATTTTGGGCACCTTACGTTCAAAGCGCAGCTTGGATCCAGCCTTGTCAGCGCCATCTCCTAACACCCGACTTTCCCCAGGTTACTACCTTTTAAAGACCTAGATTGGCACGCTTGCCTCCTTACTCAGCTATGCGTGCTGGTCTTAATAAGCTTTCATTCTTATGGTATTCCACATTCAGAACCTTTCCGGTCGCTGCAAACCAGAATCATTTGCAGTGCCTAACGAGTAGCCGGGCTTTACGCTTATGCGATACGCAGAAATACCTTTGATTTGTCCCACTTACCGCATTCATTACAATGGGTTGAATGTTATTTTAAAGCGGCTGCCCGGTTGCGCTGCGAGTCTTTATTGACAATACAGCCTTGTGGCTGAACTATGAAAAGAGTAGACGCCAGCACAAAAGCATCCTCTAACGGATGCTCGAAAGCCTAACCCCCATGAATTATCTTCATTAATGACCCGTATGTTCTCATCTTATCCATTACCGTAATCCCGACCTCCGAGAGGTCTGAGTCGGTTGACTCGCACGCATCTTACAGGTGCTAACATTAGAATTCTGAATGCAAGTTATTTAGTCATTACAGATTAGTTCCGGACGTGCTTCGGTTTCCTCACTGACACGTTGGTCCAAAGGCTTTGCTTTTTCAATGGTCACTTCGTCAAGGTTTGATAATGTCAACAAACAGTACAGCCTAGCCTACTGACTGGCAGGTTCGCAAACCCGTAGTTATTCCTCATATAGGATAGTGCAGGGCAATGACGAAGCCATCGGAGCAGGCAAACATCAATCCTTACGTCTTATCTGCACCTTTATTCTTTGTCTTCAGCTTTACCTTTTAGCACTTTGCAACTCCTTAGGCCACTGGGTCCGTGAAAAAATAGTAGGCTTATGCCCTCTGCGATCCGCCTAGTAAAGACCTCCTTCCAGACCTAAGCCTTGTATAAGAGGTTGAAATCTATGGTTGCTGCTACTACACCTAAGATTAGCATTAGACTTTTGTAAAAACATTCTAAATACCGGGTTTAGATGTATCTTTATGTACCTTCGTAGATGTCAGTTGCTAGCCGGCCTAAATTGATGCGTTTTCATTAAGCCTGGGCATTAGCTCCTTACTCCGCCGCTTCCAATTACAACCAGTGTGTATGCAGCAAAATAATATATATATATATCATTTTTCAGTAGAGCACATTAAAAGGTATAGGTCCAAAAATCAGACTTTTCGCGTTCCACTTATCCACTCTTGGCCCCATAAACTTAGCTTTATCTTATATACATATGCCTAGCACTGCTGGCAACACTAGTAGACAGGCATAATGAAAACCAGCTCCGCTTCTTTAACCGCTTTTGCTAGTAAAACCCTCGCATTTCCGGGTTCCATTTCACAGGCACGGAAGCAAACCAACGACAGAGGCCCCTGTCACACTGGTCGGCTTAGCATCCAGAAAATTTTGACCACCACTTCTCCTTGTCTCGGCCGCCTGTGCGTTATGTATCTTTTTGTTGGCTCAAAGCCTACCATGCGTTATGCGTATTGGTAGGTGAACTACGAACTCCTACCTTTTTGGCACTATCCTGCTCTTGAGGTACCTTATCACTATGCTTAGGGTGCTAGAACAGCTCTTGCCAGGAAAACCACCAAGGGAATAGCTGGTGCGACAGTATAGTACTACTTAACAATGCCACCTGGATGAACACCGCTGGCACTTGCTTCGGAAGTTAAAATTGGGGAGAAATGACTCGAAATTCATCAAAGAGCTGCACAATGGTGTGCATCAACACATGCGGCATAATAACCCCACTTGTTTGAGCCAGCTGTATCCCTGGAACTCGAGTTAGTAATGCCCCACCAACATAGACTCAAATGGATTTCACGCCCCCAAGCATTTTGCTAAATCCTGTTAAATTTTCCGATACTCATTTCTTTATTATTAGTGACAACCTCCTCCAGTTCATTGGTGTTGGTGACATTGCCTCAAGAATATAGAAAATCGGCTCTAAGAGTTAAAACTTGCGATGTTTACTTAAGAACTGTGTGCATATTCAAAGCCAAAACGTGGCAATTGATCCAAAAGGTCTCCTGTAATATGCAGGCAGACAGCTCAAGGAGCCTTGGTATAAACTTTGCAAGAACTTGGAGGCTTAAAAGATACTGAATATATTTCTAGTGGTTTATGTGGCTCAGTATCCACTGAAAATGGTACACGGAGGCCCTCTAACCGTGGGTTAATTATAAGTTGTCTTGAAGTCCCTTGCCTATATAATGTTCCTTACTGGATTTCTAGTGTTTCGCGATTCATTAGCGCTTATTTACCTACATTTGTTATGTGTGCCTGGAAAGTTTGCTTTTCGGCCACCTACGACCTACCGTTGTTGCCAGGTATTAAGGGCTATATAGAGCATTTCTATATGGCTATACCTATATAGAACATATACCTCTTCGCTACTTTTTACATTTTATTTTATTTTTCTGATATCTACGTGCAAGGAAGAAAGCCATTTTTAGCGAAAAGAAACAATAGCCTTATTTGAAAACCTCCAATTAATTGCGAATAACTTGTGAAACACTGCATGCATTGCCCTCTTTTTACTTTTAACCTAATCAGCGGATAAAAAGTGTTCTGGGCAGCTCACTTTTGTGTTGGTTTGCGCAATGACCTAGCCTTAGAAAAGGTTTTTCTCTTCTGAGTTTTCTCAGATTGAACTTTAGCGCCAGTAATCAAATTCCGCACAAGAAAATTGGTTATGTTTTTCAATTTGTATTTTCTAGGGAAGTACGTTACCTTAGTACGCCTCTTAATATACCCGATTACCTTTATCCGCACTTCTCGAAATTATTTTTAACCTTTTCCTATTCCTTATAATTCCGCCGCTCCTGTTTCTTTCCATGTGCGCACCAATAATTTTGACGACCGTGTGGGCCAAAGTAGTCCAAAGTATTTAAAGGGACTTTGATACTGCTTCTAAAGAATACCTGCACGACCACGGCTCTGCGCAACTTTCACAACGAAAAAAGCCAGGGATCTCAATATCGCCTTAAGGACCTAGAAGAATTTAAAGGCGCTTACGACCACATCAGCTGTACACCAAACAATGTCAATGCATTCGTAATTGCCAACGAGGAACATATATTCACGGTTTTCCTACTCCCATACAAGAACATAGGATGAAACATTGAACTGATCCCTTAAGGGCGCAGCCTCTAGCCAGTCTAGAAAAATCCCTATTTATTATATGACGTCCTTGTATCATTCAGACTGACATGTTTCAGGCTACACCGAGCATCCGATCTATTCTTTTTACCTCCATGAGCAGCCGGCACCTCGCCAAATATCCGTAAATTCTTTTGTACCCTGGGTCACTATATAATAGCATGGGCAGTTTACCTAGCGGCATCCCAGGTTCACACAGCATCTGCCCGATCATTAAGTTAGACACAGTCGCAAGTACTTCCTACGTTATTTTGTAGTACCCATTTCTCTCTTTTTTCCTGCTTCTTGTTTGTTGCCCGCATTTTCCGGGATGTTCACAGTGACGCCGACCGTAACAAGTAGGTACATTCGCTGCCGTTTGTTGACCCTTACTACTACTCATTTGAGATGAACGGACATTGATATAAGATTCTCCTGCTGCTGTAGTAACTTACATTTTCAAGTGAAATTTTTAGTTACCTCGTTGAACGGTTGCCACTTTCCTGCTAGCTTAACAAATGCGGTGCTTTTGAATCGTGTTCACATTTACCTGGATGTTTCCGAGAATATCCCAAGGCTTATTAGTTTATAAACGGCTAACGGAACCCTTCGCTAGGATAAAGTGCCTACCTGGAGGAGTACCAAATCTTTCTATTGGGCAGGCATAAACCACTGCCTTCACTACTTATACGTTTTATTAAAACTTACACACCGCTTCCTTAAGTTATACCTGTAGGCATTACCTGAGCTTGCACTTTACCCCGGATGGTTGTTTCGCCCATTAAGGTTACAAGCTGCCCTTGGCGGATTTGTTTTTGGACAAAGTCTTGCTCTACTTCCGGACCTTCACACTTGGTTTCCATCCATCTACCTACTACAAATAGCATCCAATGCTAACCTCTCGGATCTCCTCTGCTGTCATTGCTTGGTTCCTAAAACGAATGCTAGCTCATATTCCGACTGCACAACGCTCGAACTTCTACCTGCAACCTCTTCAATCCCTTCAATAAATGGAGAAATTTACCGAGTTTGTGGCGAAGCATATAAATACGCTTCTTGATCATAGAAGACAAAGCTGAGACCTTCATGAGTCTAGTACCTACCAATCTTTGAAGCTGAAACAATTGCATTGAGCTTTTCCACCGGAGCTTATACTCAGGCAACCCTGGATTACAACACTGCGAAATCACGCCGAACTACGGCTGCTGCTACCACAGTTGTCTCTAAGAAGTTTTCGCACACTAGCGCCATCATCTGCTACGAGCCCATTATTATCCTAAAATGCCTAAAGTAATTTTTGCAAAAATACTGTTGCAAGTTCTGAGCGCTAAGTTTTACTATTACAATGCAGTTATGCTTGCAGTATTATTTGCTCATGCCTCTGCAGGTGTGCGCCGTTTTATCATGCATATACCATTTATTTAGTCATTGGCTGTGGACGTTTTGTCTGTTCAGTACACTTTAACACGATAGTTGCAAGGGTCACACCGGCCTGAACAATTTGCAAATTGCACGCATATTTTGCATTAATGCTGTCTACTGGCATCATGCAGTGAAACTACTGTTTGCGGACTATACCAAAGTTTCCGACATCGCACCACATTCTCGACACTCTTTGAGCTTCGGTGCTTTGTATATCATGAGGTGTTTTGGTGGAACCCTAACACTTTCGGTAGGGAGAGAAATGTGTGCTCGTGTGGAATCTGGTCACTCGTTTCCTCACTAGGTGTTTAGTAAGGCATCCTATAGGTCCGTGTTTTGCCCATTGTTTTTTTCACAGTCAATAAAATAGCTGCCCGAACTGTTGGCAATACAGCTTCTTATGTTTTCAACTGACATAAATTTACTACAGTGTGTCTCGGGTCCATGAGCCCAAGGATGTACAGCGTGTCCTTGATAAAATTTGCTATAGGGATGGTCTATGATAGCTACCCATAAATTACCCCAAGGGTGCAATTTTACGCTTTGAACCAAATGCTCCACAAACGTCTTACCAGTTTAGCGGAAATATACTGCAGCCTCGGTCACAACAGATTTACCGCGGGGTCACGCTGTCCCCGAAATTTAGACTTAGGGTGCACTAAAAGAGATCTATGTACAAGCGTCCCAGAATCTTGTGGATGATCCACCGGATATTCGGAAATATCTTGTGAGATATGTTGGCTATGTTATTCACAGCCTGCATTAGACCACACCTGGAATACTGTAATCAACCTTGTCCGCTTGATTTGTCAGTCGCAGGATGTTAGTGTAGAGAAGCTTAAGGGTTGGAAACAAAATTGTTTATTGGCTACGGAAAGTTTCTAAAAAACTACTTTAATGTGGTGGTTTTCGGTTATTTTCGTCGCCATCCAAGCGAATTGCGCTTGACCTATCTAGTACCGAACAGGAATAGCAAGCTTACCTTTGCTTTTCAACCTGCTAGGCTACTAGCTCTCCGGTGCCACTGGATGAATTTACGCATGCTTCAAGCTGTTGGAGTCTGGATGTACGTACGTTTACCATACGGGGAGGTACTTGTTTGGAATGCGCCGCCAGCGGATGTAGTGTTTTTACTAAGCGTGAAATAGTTTGAATGGCGGTTCGACGCCTATAGCCCGCAGTTTCAAAATCTGCCCATCGTATCGTCGCTTGTCCACCATTATTAGTTTGGTAACTCACTATTTCATTTGCTTTTAGGTGCTTTTTAGTACTTATCCACACCTGTTTCCTTTTTTACTTGACTGGTACGGCGGTCACGGCAAGTGCGGCTTACATAGGCAAGTTTATTCACGTGTGCTGATCTTACCACCCTATTTTGCAGTTAGCACAGAAAAGCAATACCCTTTTTCAACGATGAGTTTCAGAAGGCACAGCAACGGGAAGTGAACCCCGGTTCCATGGCCGCGTGCATTTGTGCTTTATAGATGCTAGTACGTGCTTGGATTAAGGGTCGTGTGTAATTCGCCTCCTTGTAGCCAATAAGGGATTGCGGGAAATTCAACGCATCTACGGGTGAAACCTATAGATAACCCACGTTGATTACTTTTCTACTTAAACAAATCGTTACGTTTGCCCAAGTGAATTGGGGTCTGGAACAACAATTTCCCAACTTAAATGACGATTAAAAGAGGCAGCAGCATGCCGATTGATGACGAGTAACTAGCGGATGACACCATCCTCATGCTTCTGTGTCAGCCACGTTTACACCTTGTATCAGCGTCAGGCTCCGCACTTTGTTGGGCACTCCTCGTATTTGTGCATGCAGCGCTGCAGTGGGCGGATAATACTACATCATGGCCTGTGGGTCGGAGTACGGCGCATGTGTCCAGCCAATGAAGTGGTAGTCACGTTAATGCTAATGTTGCAGCTACGCGTTAACAAAACTCACCTTGTTTCGTTGCTTGTGTACACAACTGTGTGTTACTTTCGAAAGGATAACCGATCCGCATCTTTCGGTGTTAATCGTCGGTATGTTTTGCGGCTTACCGAAACCCCTAGATCTGTAGGAGCTCCTATGGCCTAAAATTGCTGAGCTAAGTTGCTAGTGTCCAGACTTGGGCATACCTCCAACCGCTCTTTTGGTAAAGATGACTTTGGAGTGTGCTAGCGGATGCATTTGCTAGAGCCTTCCCGCTACTGGTGAGTATCCTCTGCTATATCATTACATCATTGTATATAATTGAAGATGGACGGCCACCTACCAATCTAATGGACACCGGATGCATCGCGGCAACAGGTGGCCATTGCGCTGTTACGATGCAGAAAAGCACATCACTTTGATAATTCTCCCTTTGTGACTCTGTGTATTGGCATGCTTGTTGGCATCCTTTAGACTTAAAAGTACAACGTTTGTTTCGGGGAGCTTAAGCGTTAGATATCCCTTTAGCGATATAGCCCTGTATATCCAAAAGAGCGATTACATGATATAAAAAGAACAAATGCTTACCATTTGCGCGCTCACTGTAGGGAGCCTTTGATGCCTGATTTCTCAAGAAATTACCACAACCTAACCGATGTATCACGACGAAATAATACCGCAAACCGGCAGTTCCTTTTGTACTTTGGCCTTATTGTGATGAGAGGAACGTTGAGCTCTAAATTTATGAATACTTCTTAGATGTTTTGTTGGTGCTACGCGCATTGAGCTGCAAGAGACGGAACGATTACTATTCCCTGCATACAGGGTGGTGCGCCGCAAGGCCGATGGCTAAGTTGTTGCGCTCTAATATCAAACTGCTAACCTCTTTTTGTCCGAGGCCTGTTGTTTTGGTGAATTGGCGTCTGTGAAAAAGAAATACTAGACTTCTATTCGTCTTTCCTATTCAACTCGCAGCTGCACCAGCCGGCCGGCCGGCCGCGTTTGTCGACACCACAAGTTTTCAAACTAGTGGTTAAGAAGGCTGCCAAGCCACAACCTCCCTCCGACGGTTACATGGATGAGAGCTACAACGTCTCGATACTTTGCTGTCCTAACAAAGTGAATCGCCGTTCCGTCATTGGTTACCTTTTGACTGATGCACCGCTAGATAGTGCTGTAAATGCTGGCAACAAAAAGGCAATGGTTGCAGAAATCTATCACAGGCAGGTGTGTGCGTACGCTTTCAATGGTGGAGCCATTTCCTTTTTAATCTCTTCTAATTAACCAGCTGCGAATATGCATATGCTGCCGAGTACATTCGAGCTAACGATGGTTTTTTAACGGTTTACTCAAATGCAAGAGCTTAGCACTTTCTTTAGCTAATGAGGGGTCCGTGCTTTTATACCTCTTGCTCCTGCACGGGATGGTACAGAAGCTCGCAAAAGGCGTTCCGTAGCACAAGACTGTGAGTTAAAAGGGTCTTATAGTTACTTGCGGGTGCACCGGAAACTACACCGTAAAGATAACCCATGTCAAGGCCACCACTTTAAATGCACACACTAAGCAGCATCAGCGGACATGGTTAGTAGCTTCTAGCACAGGCTTTGAAACTCGTCGCTCCATAAAACGTTCGAACTGTGTGGTGAATTAGTGGAACAACCTGCAGCCACACGCAGTTCAGGCAAAGACCGTTAGTTAATCGAACAACCTCCGCATAGTGCCAGCTAGGTGGTTCTGGTTTACCCCGTTCCAGCAAATAGGTTAGCGACAGCGTTACAGGCCGCAGTGGGCTTTCGTCTGGCAAGTGTTCTCCCTAGAAGCCACTAATGTCCGTGTAACAACACTGCGACATAGTGGATGCTCCCCGCCCCTAACTAAAGTTACCACCATTGACGTATCCGGATGCTCTTACCCAATCGCCAGACGTAGGACATCCAATACGATGATTTCCTTTACTTCTCACGTCAGAGCGAAAGCAAACTTAAATACGCCGTTGCATTCACAAATTCATCAACACAAACACACTCGTTGTTAAACACATGCTTTCATACAGGCTTAACGCATGGATCCATATGTAACTTATGAACTTGTGCCGCCATTACATTTATCATTCCTCGTTGTATTAACACCACCTCACCTAGGCAGGCGTGTGTTGCACTATCTAGAATACATCATTTGTTTATTTATTGGATAACATGAATTATAGCGAATGCTGTCAAACAAATAATACCGTTGTAACCGAAGGATTTTAGATGGTTCTACAAAGAAACAGCCTTACATTCTGTTTCACACCAGTCATTTGTACGCATACGTGCTGATTTTTGTGGCTTTATTTTAGAAGTAACACATACTTTGTATTACACTCTAGTCACTACATCCTTCCGGTCGGTTCGACCCAGTCCATTTTGGCGATGTTGCATCAACTTTCTTGCGACAACGGCTTGGCCTGGCTGGTAAGAAATTAATTCGCTGTGAGAGTATTCAACTACATAAATAGGTAAAGCTGTACACCGGCACGCACTATGTGGAAGATAACTTGAGATCACCGTAGAGCAGTGGTTTCTCCGTTAACCCGACGGACCGAAATGCGTTCTAAATTTGACCGGTGAGAAAATTTTCAGTAACATAGCGGACACAGAGCAAAATATTTTTCAGCACAACCTCGCTCGTTTTTATATGTTTCACGAAACCTGCCCCTAAATTGACGCAGCTTTGTCCCTTATGCTGATTGCAGATAGGCTTGGAATGTTCCTGCTCTAAAGTTTGCTGAAAATACTTTTTAAACAAACAGTATATTATACACGGATGGATGATACCGTAGGTACTTCCCTTGGCGCATCGCCATCGCGGTTTCACTAGTTGCATCTATTACCGGCCCCGGTGCGTCAAGCGAAGCTATAGCGCGCCATAGAAGATGCAAGTGGCCTTTTTACCTATTCTCAACTGGCATCCTTTGAGCGGGCGAAAGAATTCAGAGACCACGCTCTTTTGCGTATAATGCTTTGCCATATTATTGCTCATCTTTAAACGTACACTAATACCACACAGGTTTCGCTGCTTCACAAACGATATTAAGTTGTCTAATTATTCCTATGGCCACAACCTTTCATCCGTTTACGACAATTCGGACAGTTGTAATTGAGACTTACAAGCAAAGTTCTGTTTTAGCAAATCCCGTTGAATTTTTAGTCAGTCGAGTTCTTTTCAGAGTATGTGGCTAGCAAATGCACGTGCTCCATCAATGCTGCGTTCAGTCACCTAACCATATCTTGCAGCTCCCGGTTCACTGCCGTTGCTGCATTCTCCAAACGTGTAAAGCATCCCGTACTGCAGTTTGTCACGATCGCTATTGTTTGGAAATAGAAGGATTGTCTATTGCTGCTATGTGTGATTAGTGTGCGACCCGTTTTACGACTGCTTGCCTGCAGAGTTCATAACTAGTTTCCTGACCACGTGCACCCTGGCACAATTTTCAACGCATAACGCAGCCCAGCGCAAACCGGACGGACCGAAATTAAAGCTGCGGAAAAGCAGTTGTGAACTGCTATTTTGTGTTCTGGATGCACAACGTCTTTTCAGACCCGTTGCGCTTAGTTAAAGGAAAAAGGCATGAACAACAGTAAAACAAGCTCTTTTGGTGCTGCGTTGATTGTCTGGCAGTTCCAGTTGTTAGATGCGTAGTTATTTTGGCACAGAAACGATTACCTAGCGGTGATAGTTAAGGATTCTTAGCTCAGTAAATGTCAGCCTGCAGCTGCCACCGCAGCAGAGCTCGGTGCCTAAAGCTCAGCAAATGACTTTGGTGGCCGAACCAGAGAAAAGGGTAAACCCATGAAATTATGTACATGGATGACTTATCCGAATATACCAACCAACCCGGTTCCACCTGTTGCGGTGATTTTCATTGTGGCCCACTGAGTGTTATGTGAGAACAAGCCTGTGGAACAGACTACACCGGAAGACCAAACCACAACGGCAACGGCTCTGGGGTGACTGCCAAAGCGTCCGTTGCGCCGCGCAAACACCAGAAGCAAATTTTATAGGTGCTAGTAGGCGAGCATGCGTGGCGTTAAAAATCCCACAAATGTGCCCGGCACTTCCCCAACATTTCAGAGCACACATCCTCACAACTTGTTTGCAAAAAGACGAGACCACGAAACCCTTACCATTGTGTTCCATAGTTTCCGAATCCAACAACAAATCCATAAATAACAAATCTCTAGAAGCTCAAAAATAGTTGGATTACATTGTTTTGCTAAAAGGCGGCCCAGATAAACCAGTTGGCATATTAAGCGTAGTGCGATACAGAAACTCAAAACACTAAGAGGTACCATGGCTGTTACGTTTGATGCAACAACCAGCAAGGGGTTTCTCTATCAGCCACGCTACTTAAGTGCAATGTTTACGCAACGATCGCTTCCATATACGTTAACCCGACCGATAAAATTGAGCTCCAGGCATGGGGTAAGAAATAGTCAGCCCTTAATTCAAAGCGTCACAATTCTTCGTCGCAGTTAGGCTAAGGCAGCAGGACACCACACATCCAGGAAATCGTTGGGTGTCCGCTTCGTACGTTGGGGTTCGTCAGTAGCACGCAGCTACCGACTCCTTTTATTTTCTGCCGGCTAGCCGAACAACCGCCTCGTGGTGTCAGCTGTGTGGTTCGGGTTTAACCCGTTCCAGCAAATAGTTCGGCGGCAGTGTTCCTGGTAGTGGTAGGTTTCGCCTGGCAAGCGTTCTCCCTATAAAAAGCCACAAATGTCTGCTTAACAACACTGTGACGTGGCGGTCGTGACTCGCCACAAAATAAAGTCACTGCCCCGTGGATATCCGGATAATTCTCTCCAACCCACAGACACCAATCTCCTACTCGCATATTGATGACAATATCAAACAGTGAAGATTAAAGCAGCACAAATTACACAGCTACATACACATACACACAAAATGACATACATACATACATACCCCCTACACAAACACACACTGCTATGGCAAACATATCGGAGTTTTGCACATTCTTGATCATGCATCGTTATGCCAAAATGATCATGCCTGTAAAGGCGTGCCTCACCTTGTTGAGAATAAAAGATTTATTTATTTATTTATACACTTACGATCCAGCGACTTAGGGTGCTGAGCCATGGGCGCCGGCAGCAAACCGCCGTGACAGACATCGAAATGCAATACTGTGCGGCTCATCTTCTACTTATGAACGTGCAAAGGACAAATCTGGTTTCCAGAGCAACGGCTTCCTTCCAAGCCGCCACTTATCGAGGTAGCATGTAAAGCACAAGTCTTCCCAAATCCCACTGAGACCCCGCCTTCTTCCTAGTTGCTTACGTAAATAGTTGGAACAAATTACCATCACCGCTGAAAGAGCTTCCGATTCTGCAAGTTTGTATGTAGGTTGTACAAAAGCTTTTTGCCCAGATAACATAAAACAGCTTTTCAAACTTAGAAATTAGGGTGCTCATTTTTTGGATCCACTTCGAATCTAACATAGACAGAGGCTCGACCTGCTATAGTTGCACTATATGTTACACCCCATTTAGCTGCTTGCCTTCTAAGAACCCTGGACTCACAGTTCATCCACATTCATTGCAGTACCATCTTAACACGTAAGTAAATAAAACAGAAAAACAAATAAATAAATATGCTTATTCTCGAATTCTTCAAAGCACACCAATTCAAGAATGCTCAAAATGTACGAGCATTTATGTTTCGCGGCAGACATGTTGCTATGCAGGTAATCAGCCACGGCCAAACTTCTACAAGTTGCAAAAATGGAAGCAATCAAGAGGAACAAAGTAGTCAGTCTGTTGACGATAAGTTGGGATCAGGTGAAGGTAGAGTACGCATTAAGAGCACTGTAAGTGATGTGGTGACGATATGCGCTGACACCATGAATCTTAATATAGTACCGTTCGTAAAAATAATGATACACGACTAGTCAACTTGCTAGTGTGTACCTGTGGACGGTGACTTTTTTCTTAGGCGTGTCAAAACCGTCACGCCGCAGGGTGTTAAACGGACTTGTGTGGCTTTTTATAGGGGAACATTTGACAGCCAAAGACCCACCACGTCCTGGAATACTGCCTTCCATCCTTTTGAACCTCAGTGTGCAAATGGCAAAGCACCTTATTGATAGATGGTTCGGTCGGTTATTCGCAATAAAATGACTTCCAATGTCTTCTGCTGGCTAACCGAATGGCTGGCAGGGTTCGCCAGTCCTTGAGGCCGGTCGAAGATGGAAGAAGCATGATGAGTCGGATGATGAATATTGGTTAGTAAAAATTTCAACTTATCTGGGGTCTGGTTTTGTATACTTTTCCCGATTGGGACTACTTCGTGTCCAGCAATCCACACAGGACATCAGGCATGGTGGTGAGCGCAGTTCCCTTGATGTAAAGTCATGGTCCAGGCTAAAGTTCATGTTTAAATGTAGCTGGAAAGCTAGGATAATTCCATGAGTGCTTCTTCTTCAAAGGGTCGTTGAACCAGGAGCTGGCAGACTTTGAACTACAGTGGACCTAAAACAAAGTGTGCATTACACCCGGGCCGACCAATGACTGCCCACGTATCCGGCCCTAGCATCGCCTGCTTGGCTGGTTACTTCAAGCGAGAGAAAACTAACCAGGAGAAAGAAGAGAAAGAGCAAAGCGCCGAGCAGATATAATATCAAGATATTTGAATCATAACAAGAAAACTAATAACTGAGGGTAAGTGGGCTAGGAAAACGAAAGGTTTGATGTTGCCACACAACAGCACCTAGCGGACGCGCAAAACCCTTAACCGTAAATTACCTAACGACATGAACTGGAAGCGGTCTAGCAATATATAACTCAGCGCGACGGGCGAGTGTCTGTCCTACGCCTATCAGTCTGTGGTTTAGACCGTTTTATCGGGTGACCGCGGATGTTATTCAACTTAACGGGACTAAATAGCCCTGATACGTCCCGGCCGATTATATCCTTTAAAATGCGTTAATTTAGAATTAGGTCCCCACTCATCCTTACGGTACAGCGTGGAGTACATACCCAATCCATTCAATCGTTCAGGATAGGTCCGTCCTCGTAGACCTTGCACTAACCGAGCACCCACTGGAAACACATTCTCCAAATCTATTTTGCCTAGGAGAAAACAGGGTAGACACGCCTGTACACAATATTCCAGGTGAAGTCAAACGAATGCCGAGAATAGCTTCACAAACAAAGTGGCCGTTAGGACTCCGGAAGAGCGGCGGATACACCACATCATATGAAACCTTCTACAAGCAGCCTTCTTCCGATTGTCGCCAGGATGCAGTGCTGGTAAGTGTACGATTCCTAAACTAAGCTGCCGAGTGAAAACTGAGATTGTACCACCACCGACGACATATCGCGTAAGAGAACTAGCAGCCTTGATTTAAAGAACACAGCACTTGGCCCTATTTATGGGTGTCAACCATAAGGTAGACCATACCCAGAGCCTATCCAGGGCACGCTGAATTGCCCCAGAACCCCTGGATATCCGCAATATACCTGAGCTTAAGATTGTCAGCAAACCTTAGTGCTAACGCTTCAAGCTCCCCGGCAAGTCCTTTATATTGAGCGCGAACAATGACCACAATGCCGATCCCTACGGGACGCCACTAGGGACAGTTTGCCTAAGCGCAATGATACGCCTTACCAGTACGCACTGTTCCCTTTCCTCAAGGAAAGCAGACACACACCTGTGCGGCCAGGTATACCGCAATATCACAACTTTACTGAGGGTAGAAGCTAAGGAATAGCGTCAGCAGATGCCGAAGTCCACGAATAGCACGTCCACATCGTGGCTACTGTCTACCGTCTTGGCCCAGCTTTCACGAGGTACAAGTAGAGTAGTCTGACATGAAAACCCTTGGCAGAATCCATATTGCGAAACACAGAGAAGGTCAAATTTGTTCACTCGGTTCTTCAACGAATCACTTAACAGCCTTTTAAACTAGTTGATTACTACGCTGGTCAAACTGACAGGCCGGCAGTTCACGGGTGGAGCGCTCTCACCGCCCCTAAAAATGTGAGAGATTACCTTCATACATTTCGAAGGTAAGAGGCCGCTGTCAAGCGACGTTAGGATCACGCATGTGAGATGACCACGCAGCTCAGCGGTCAATTCATGCAACAGCTTCGGATGAATTGTGTCATGACAGGAAGCGTAAGAGCAATTACTGCCTTACAGTAGCTCGAAAACCTGAGTCACTCTTATGTTAAATTCCACTAAGCAAGCATCCTCTGGAGACCTTGAAACAACTTCAAGCTGTGAGAAATGGCCTACTGAGCAAGGACTACAGTATAATGAGCATTAAGTATCCGAGCTTTGTCATAATCAGTTTGCGCAGGGCTTCCGGCTGCTCTGCTGTCTCATTGACCATCCTTCCCAATGCCGCCTCATCGTCTTATTGGAGTATTAGATGAATAAGCATGCGCTATCCCTACTAAGACTGGCTGCGCATTTCGACTTAATGTACAATTCTCACATCTCTGCGCATCGTCCAAGGCTTTTTATCACTGCCCTCTATTCCAGCGCTCTTTGCTTACAATGTAGCTACAGTGACAACACTGTCTGCTGCTGCCACTAATGAGCCTCTAAAAACCTTGCGTTAAAGCCACGTTCCAAGTCTCCAACGGCTAGTTTTGTCTCACTTATGTTCTATCTCCACCACTGACTATCCATCCAGTTGATTCACCTTTCTGATTTGTTATAGTCAACCATGAGACTTGTGTTTCTTCCAATACTGTCCAACTGGAACTCTTGTCTTGACCGTTATCTTTCATTGACATGACAGTAACGGTATACTCTGCCGACCCATTGCCTATCCTTCACAATACAGCCCTCTCAAGTCAGATGGTATAATTTACCTAAATAAGTCTGCTGTTGATTTCGAACCTTTCTGAATATAGATGTAACTTAGCTGTTCTTCGGACCACTTTTCTTAAAATTTTAACCATCTTTCTGTCCATTAATACCCTCACATATGGTTAACCAGCTCCACTAATCACTCTACAACATTTGGCTTCTCTTAGCTTTCAATTCATCGTTAACTTTCCCAATTTGTCTAACCATCTCAGTACTAACACAAAAGATTTTTCCGTCACGTTTTTCTGTCCCTGACGCTTATCAGTCTTGCTTCCACCTTACCAGGCTGAACGTCACTGTATGAGTCCGTACCACTTCATTTTAAACACACCTCTTTGATATGGCTCCCAATGCTCAGCACTGCTTTAGCCTAACCTGCCCTGACATTTTTGCTTTCTGTTAAACTCAAGACGCCGGCAATTTAAACAGCACAGAGCTATTATCCTCCTTACCAGACTCGAGTTACCTCCCATCCCATTTTTCTGCTATTCACCTAGTGTTCCACTTGCATACATTATGGACGTTACTGCAAGGGATTGCTTCTGCTCCTATTAACCTGAAGATATCCCGAATACCAACGCTCAAGCAAACCACAGCTTTAGCCTCCTGTGTGCTGTCTCTCACAATTCGGGAGGATTTTCGATTATATATGTTTCGGCGCTTCAGCGTCATCAGTGCTATTACCAAGTCACCGCACATCGGTTTGCATGTATCCGCATATTGCCGACCAGTTGCAGTTGTTCCCCTCTTTGAAGGCTACTGTATGAACTGACTGTCATTTATTATGTATCGTAATCCAGTTGACCTCAGCTTCACCTAAGCTGGTACTCGTTTCCTGTCTGTTTGCGTTAATGATAATTGCGGCCATCGTACACCATAGTTTTCTATTCATCTTACTAACAGTTGTACGTTTCGTTAAAACGTTGTGAACAAGCTTAACTCTCTTTGAACCATGCGCTCTACAGTGCCTTTTTTGTGCGCTCTAGCTGTAGTCTGAGCGACACGTTAGGTGTGGCGTAAGAAGACACCTGTACCTCATATATACTGGGGGGTATAACATAGTACAAAGGAACTATGTACCACTGCATTCCATTAGTCATTTGTTAGTGTTTATCGATGTATTCCAGCCTGCTTGTCCGTGGCTTGTACTTCTGGAAATTTCCGCGGATGGGGCGGTTGGCGCATGACGGTTCACCATCTGGCCATAGCTCCTCTAGGATTCACAGCCAGCTGATTCGAAGCCATATGTCTACTTCGGGACCTCAACGGCAATTCACCGTCCAGACGATTCTAATTACCTTCCGAATGGATCATCCTTTTAACGATTTGGATGGATACCGCTTTCGCAGGGTTTAAACTAACGGGTTCAGCTTGCCTCGCTTGCACCTTGCCACCACTTACTCACTTGAATTGTCTTTACATGGAACACGCGTTTCACTATGGACGACAGCTTCATCTATCACAATTACTTTACTTGACCTGAGCAGCTTTGCTGCCTCTCACTAGTATTCAAACAATAGGGTTCGGCACCCTTCATTTCTGCAAGAACAGTTTGATACTCCACTTACCTGGTGCTTTTCTGATGGAGCCCTTACGGTACATGAAGACAATTTCGCTTGACAACAGCTTAGCTATAGAGGAACTCTGTTGCCTTTCTGTAAGCAATCTGTGTCTTAACGGGGACTGAACATATAGGTTCTGTCTGATATCCTTACCCATGCCATAAAAAGTATTAAGGCGAAATTCCTGTGAAGCCCGCGTTTGAATAAGGGATCGCATTTTCGCCAGAGGAGACAAAATTAGCCACGGGGATCAACAGCACTCACTAACTGACACGTACAATGTAGATACCAGGACACGAACTCTTCACGCCAGGATAAGTATTTCGCAAATGAAAAGCCAAGTCCATTAATGCAAAATTCTTACACACCTGCACAATCCCTTACCCGTCCTTCCTGGATATTTCAGTTCTTGACCGGTCAAAATGATTAATGTCGGACATAGACTAAGCAATTCTATCAGCCAATGCAAAGATCTGGAACTCATACGACTGAAATTAGCCGAGCGTTTTATCGGACCGTAAAATATATTGCCAGTTATACTCGACCATGCTAACGGAATGACGGCAGAGTTCCAGGACGTGGTGTTTTCGTGTAGATGGCTTTCTCTCTATAAATGCCACAGGTAGCCGTTTAACAACATTTTGAGTTGGCGGAGGTGAAGCCAGTGAATGAAGTCACTGCTCACAGACTCACACGGGCAAGTTAACCTGAGCGAACTTTCACACCAATTTTATATATTTTGAAGATGTAAGCCAAAAAGACACTTCCATGGTTGTACTATCCGTTTTCGCTCTATAAGTTACGCTTTTACCTATTCTTGAACCAAGGCTTTCGCCACATCAGTGCATCAGCTATTTCGGTAACCTCTGTATTGTGTGTAAACATGGCATTTCATTCCAAGCAATGTGCTAACTGCGAAACCGTATTTTATAACTTCTTGATAAGGACCGATTTCTTGTGCCACGAAGCATTCGAGAATAAATGCTTTTTTTAATTACAACTAGCATAGAAATACTTGCCCTACGGCGTCTTATAATTTAAGTACAAACCTCTTGGCTTAGCTGCGGACGAGTCCGCTTGAACATGCTAGTATTGGAGACGACCAGAACTGAGACATTGCTTGCATTTATTTCTCACCTGTAGATAGCCGTCGTAAGTGCTAAGCTGCCAATGGAGCTGCTTGGTTTGTTCGCCAGCATCTAGAGCGTTCTCAGAGTAGTTGCTTACCTGTGGCATGGATAGGCGGATAATGACGTTATTCGTAGATTGCCATTCAACAGCGAATAACTTGCTAACTACTGCGCGTATCGCATTGCTTTTACTTTTACTGTAATCAGCGAGCTAAGCCGGTTCTGATTAGCGCATTTCTGTACGACTATTCGCAATATTCTAGCCTTGGAGAAGGTCCTTTCTTTTTCTGAGCTTAACTCAGTTTGAAGTTTGACGCTAGCAGTCAAAATTAGCGCAAAATGTTGAGTATACTTTTCGTTAATTTGTTGTCTCTGGTTAAGTACGCCGTCTTTGTATGTCACCCACAGTACGCGTTTTATTTTTATTTACATTTCTATAAATTATTCCATACATGTTCTTGTAAGGTTTAATTCCGCCGTGCCTATTGCTTTCCAGGTGCGTATCAATAAATGTGAGGACATAGCGTGCCGAAACTATCCAAATTATTTTGGTGAATATCTTGGTGAATTGGATCCTACTTCCGGCGAAAACGTGCACAAGTAGAACTCTGTGCAACCTTTTGCCACTAATAAAATCAATGAGCACAAGCATCACCTGAAGGAGCCAAGTGGATTTCAAGTCCAATGCAATTATAGTGAACATCGTAGGGAACTGGATGCTGCATGCAAATAAAGCGTGCAAGAATGCGGCTCTGACCGGCTTTTTGCCACTACTAATATCAAGGAGCAAGAAGTTGCCTTCCGGATCCAGATGCACTTCACGGTTAGCGCGTACAACCCCGTCAACTGGACACATAAAAAGGCAATGCATTTGTGCCTGAGAACAAGGTGCATACGCTCTCACTCTTCTCAATCCCCATAAAAAAGCATGGGATTTCAGTGAATTTTGTTCTGTTCCCCTGCGAGCACAGCACCTAATAAGTCTAGAAATATACATTTATTTATTTAATTATTGATCTGCCTCGATACGTAAGTGTGGACTAACATAGCAGACGTTTGGTGAGTTTTCTTTGCATCAGCTCAACCTCTATACGGTCACACATACGCCAACTGGAGAACATAATCGAGCAGTACTACAAGTTTGTTCAGGCGCAAGATTTGTAGGGGAAAGCCGCGGTTCCGCAAGAAGCATCGGTTTGCAAGTCATACCTATGATTGATAGAGCGTTTGCAGAGCTATAGCCCGATTTTTCGGCGAAAGTAAGTTAGCTGGGGCATTTTACACAAAGGTCCCTGAGTGTAGTGCACCCTGCAATTGATGCACCAAGTAGTTGTAGCACGTCGGAGTGCACGATGCAACGGTATGCTGTACCTTTGCATGTTGCATTTGAAAAAGCCATTTCTACAGGCTTTACCAAGTTTCAAGAACTCTGCGTACACTATGTACACTGGAGATTCCGTTATGCAAGTGAGCTGAGTCGAAGGTGAAAACTGATTTAATGTCTCCTGCGATTAAAGAAGATTTACCGGGAGAAAGGTGTCAAATACGTCATTGATGCAGAAGAGGAAAATCGACAGGCCTTTGGCACTGCCCTGAAATATTCCACTGGTTACGTGTCTTGGTTCTGAATCCTTGTGTTCTAGTATATCCAACTGTAGGATTTGCAAGTTAGGTGGTGACGCAAAACGACAGTTGGTTAGAGATACCGAAAGACCTAAGTTTCCTCAGTGTGTGGGACTCCATCGGCGGCTTTCCAGATATCCATAGACATTAGAATCAACGTAAATCCTGTGTCTATCTTACGTTTCACCATGTCCAGGAACTCTAAATGGCAGGTCTGACATGACTTAGCCGACCAAACTCTAAGTTGGGACCTGTTAATAAGGTTTCGCGGAAGCGGGATGTCCTGCATTCTCTCCTTCACTAGCCTCTCCAGCAAGTTTAATGCTTGCGGCGAGTGACTGATAGGGCGGTCACGGCTAATGTCTGGCAGGGAGTCGCTTTTGTGTCTTGGTACACACTCGTACGCTTCTAGGCTGTTGGGAAGTCGCCGTTACTCAATGATAATGTGAATATATTAAGCAGTGTTAATAAACGGACTTTTGTAGCTCTTTGTAGGGCGGGCGCTTGCCAGGCAAAAACCCACCACGTCCTGGAACACGGTCGTCGATTGCTATGAACGGTCATGTACAATTGGCAAAGTTCCTTATGAAGCAGACTGCACTGGCGAGGTTGGAAAAGCACGGATGCGCGTTTTATCCTTCCAGGAATCGTCAGCAGGCGCAGTTCGTTGGACCTTGGTAGGCCTGGAACCCGCAGTTTTACTGTTTTAAGTTCGTGGTAGAGACCGCTGAGCTACGGGGGACATGAACGGTGAGGTACTTCTGCTTCGGCTTTTCAGCAGAAGAAAAGTTGCTTTAAAGTTGTTTTGGTCAGAGGGGGCTGCTTTTGTCAGCTAGCGTAGCATCGGACTGCTTGTTCCTACACTCTGGCTGGAACCTATTAATCAGTATAGGGAGAAGTGAGCTATTAGTCTTAGCATATAGCCAGTAACTGCTGGAGTTTGACGTCTGCCCAATGCAAGGGAACTACACCTAGTAATGGTTTCAAAACTCGTCATGATGGCTTGTGTGCAAATAACGCTATGCAGAATTCTAGATAGCCGTAGAGTTCGCGTACGGCAGCGCCGATATCACTGGTCAGGGAGAAGCAGTCACAATTCAACGGCGGTAAGAGCATGGAAAGGCTGTTTTACTTAATGTGTTGTAGTGGTCTGGACATGGCAGTTCCTCTGGTCCTAGTGAGCGTTAGGTTAGATTGCCTGAAAGTCAGCTGTGCTACTTGGAGGTCGCTACCTGGGCTACTATCCGGCACACTAGCGAACGCATGGAGGGGGCCACATATAAAGTTCATGTCTAAGATTTTTGACAGCCTAATAGGTACTCTTACTTGTTGAACCCCTTCATTTGCTGTTGTCGTGTTTAGGAAGGATGGGTATTGGACAGTGTCGTCTAGTTGTCCCATTGGATGTGTGGCAGTTTGAAATCTCCCCTTACTGTCTTGTGTCTGATGGGGAGTTCAGTCACATGGAACAATGACCTACAACTTCATCTACCCGTGTTTTAGTCGAACGTGTGGTTATAGGTACGGCCAATGAGCATATTAAGGCAAAGTGGGTCATCATAGGACTGAATCCAGATGGAAGCTTGGGGATTTTTAATATTATGGATTACAAGGGATGAGTTAGCCAACTTGTCGTGGGCCTATATGAAGCAACCTTCATCACGGTTGCTTGCACTGCCATTGCTAAAGATCCCGCAGCCAGGATGGATTAGGGGCAAATCAGGCTTTGGCGTGGAATGCCAGGTTTCCTCGATATGAATCACTAGTGGAGCGCATAGAAGTACAAGGGGGCTATTTGATGCATTGTATGTCTGCTGGATTGTGTATTGATGAGAAGAGCGTGATGCAGTGCTTGGAGGCTCCGACCGTTGGGCGCAGGTGGAGAGACAGTATCATTGTGGTTTAGGCAACTGCAGGGGCGCCACAGGAGAAGGTCAAGTGCACTTTTCTTGTGCAGCGTGCGCTTTCGTCGGCGAGAATCGGATGGCGGAGTGAAGGGGAAGTGCGTGCGTTGCTCAGATGTAGCCTTCACGAGTGTGTGTTCATGTAGTGGTAGGGTTTGGTAAAGTTGTTTGCTGGCCGTCGACGTCTGGGGGTAGAATTGGAGTCTGCATGGGCCAACAGCATGGCTGAAATCAGCAGTTTGAAGCTAAGTGCAGATTTGTAGCGATTGCTGTGGTGTACAGCAGGTGCTGGCATATTGCATAATAAACGCGGCTGATACCATCATGGTGTGGGAAACCTGGCCATGTAGGTCGGGTGGTAAAAGTCCTTCAGTGTGGAGAAGCGTGAGACCGAGGGTAGGTCGATTCCCTGTGGGTAATGTCAGAGTATTTAGCCATGCCCACTGCTAGGGCTACTAGTAGATGAGCAGGTGTGTTTAAGGATGGTACTACCAGTGGTTTGCTAGTGATCTCCTGGCGGCTTGCTTGGTTACGGTGAGTGGTTAGTTCGCTAATGTAATCAGGTTGATAAAATTTTACCAGACCGGCATTGCCAGAAGATGCGCTTGCAACCTCGGTAAGTTTATAAGATGTGACATGTGAAATAAAGTGAGCTGGTTTGCTTGCTGAGTGAAAGGTGGTGGGCCATGCTTCGTGACATCCAGTATAAAACTAGTATTGATGTGTTTAGTGACATCAACGTTGAAATGACGGATGGGAGTCGGTTGAGATAAGGGCAACTAGGGTAAGCAAAGGAGGACGGCTAGGCGAAGGAATTCGCGTCGGCGCTAGCGCCACCTATGCAGGCACTAGCGTTGGACACTCGTGACCTGTTAACACCTTGGTCCCGAGTATGCACCACACGATGTGGTGTGTAGTCCGGTTTCTAGAAAAATACAAACGTCGAGAGCCTTTAGCACTTTCTGCATCACAGGATAGCTGGCTGTGAGACTCGGTGAGTTTTATGTTGCGCAGGATTTCACCGCACGCTTAGCGAGCGGTTCACTACAGCTCTGTTCAAAGTTGTTAGGTCAACAACCTTATGCCAGCTGTTTGTTGGGTTGCTTGTCGTACATCATACGTTTCATAGCAAAAGGTGGGGTGTTGTTTGCAGCATTGGGCGAGGAGTAAACGAAAGTATAGTGGACTATGTCATTTGGTGATCTCGGTGCGATTGCATTGTGGACCACCCTATTCAACCCGCTGCATTTGGTACCCTCAGGCGACTCAAGTAAGTACAAACGTCGAGTCGGGTTAGCGCTTTTTAGGGCGAAATGGTTCTTGCGTCGTAACAAAGCTTGGCTAGCAGTTGACGATATTTTTGCACGTAAGGTATCCGCAGGCGATTGGTCGGCCGTCTTGAAATAGACACTGTCCAGAAGTTGAGGCATGTGGAGTGTACTTTCCATAAAACATGGTGCTGGTTGGCGTTCAGGTTTAGGTAATACATTTCTCAAAGCTGTTGTACTGAGGGATAGAATTCCCAGCATGTTAAGCTCGCTAGGTAGTGGCACACGCAAGTTCAATGAAAGTTCTCCATCCTGAGCTCATGAAGTCGTCGAGCAAGAAACCATGCCTCCTGCAGAGGTTGGGCGTATACGAGTGCCGTTAGTCGAGGAAGCGGTTGTTCTCTTATATTTCTTCGTATGAGTTCCTTGGCCGCCGTGCGGTGGTATAGACTGTGAGGCGTTGGCTGAAAACTGTTGTGGGGACAAATCTAGGTTTACGCTAGGCGTGTGACGTCTTGGATAATGGCGTATAGCGTCATGGTCGTACTGAGGCTCCACTTAATGCTGCTGCTTTACTTGATAAAGCAGACGCTAGTTGAATTGGCATTTCATCCGGCTCTATTATAACAGGTCCGAAGTTGAGCCGCAGTCTTAGTTCACGTTTTATCATTAGAAAGAGTTTAGCTAGCTCCTGGCTGCACAAGGTGAGGATAATTGGGAAATTGCGTTGGCTACTCCGCCCCCTCAGACGCTTACATGTGCAAGCGTCAGAAGCAAAGTCGGCGTTTTAAGCAATTGATGGAGGAACCGGTTGTTACTAAAAGCCAATAAAGAAGGCTAACTATTCTACTGAATGGTAACAGGATGACAAAATAACCAACAAGGAGGAAAACGCACAGGTTCAAACTTCCTGCGGTCAAGCTGCATAGATCAGTTGCACGTATGTCAGGCGTTAACACTAGAAATCCGAGTAGGTTGGATTTAGCTTGCGCTGATTTCTTTTCGGTTTACTCCTCTTTCACATAGTCATTTAGGTCCAATAGCTGTATTATGAGAATAGTGGACGCCACCGTCTACACAACTAGTAAAGATCAGCCGGTATCACAACGGTACAAGTAGTCTTTACCAATGGCGGCCATATAACTGATAAAACAATTTAGTAGCTTCCATAGCCCTTGTTCTCTTCCCGACAATTTCGTAAATCCCATGATACTGTCCATATAAACTAACGCATGACAATAACAAACCCATCCGCTCAGACAATCAGCATTTATTACATGCTATCTTCACCATCAACCCATTTTCACCAATATTATCTAGTACTACCTACCAACGTCTCCTGTATTATCCAGGTAGACCTAGTTCATTCAGCCTTGTTATATACATCGCAACCACTTAGACTTAAACATAGTGAACTCTGTATTTATAATGGTTTACGTGGTTCAGTATCCTCTGAAAATGTTACACAGAAGCCTTCTGACCTTGGGCTAATCAAATGGTGTTTTGGAGACCCTGGCAAATATAGCATTCGATACTGAATTCCCAGCGTTTCCGCGAAGCGCTATCGCGTATTTACTAATAGTTGCTATGTATGCCTGAAAAGTCTACTTTTCGGTCACTTACGTCGTGCCTCGTTACCGCGGGGAATTGTAGGCAATATAGAGCATTTCTAGCAAGGTATGCCTGTTTGGAACTTAAACCGCTTCACCACTTTACTTTCTTTTTGCTTCTTCTATCTGCTTATAAAGCAGAAAGCCTTTCTAACGAACAAATAATGACGTTATTTGTAGCTTGCCACTCAACCGCAAATAACTTGCTAAACACTGCTTTTACATTTACTGTAATCAACGAGTATAGTCGGTTCTGATTGGCACAGTTCTGTACGACTATTCGCAATATCCAAGTCATAGAAAAGCTTTTGCTGCTTTTCTGCGTTTTACTCAGTTTGAAATTTGGCGCTAGCGACCAAATTTAGCGCAAAATGTTGAGTATGTTTTTCGTTAATTTGTTGTCTCTGGTTAAGTACGCCGTCTTTGTATGTCACCCACAGTACGCGTTTTATTTTTATTTACATTTCTATAAATTATTCCGTACATGTTCTTGTTAAGATTAATTCCGCCGCGCCTATTGCTTTCCAGGTGCGTATCAATAAATGTGAGGACATAGCGTGCCGAAACTATCCAAATTATTTTGGTGAATTTCTTGGTGAATTGGATCCTGCTTCCGGCGAAAACGTGCACAAATAGAACTCTGTGCAACCTTTTGCCACTAATAAACTCAATGAGCACAAACATCACCTGAAGGAGCCAGGTGGATTTCAAGTCCAATGCAATTATAGTGAACATCGTAGGGAACTGGATGCTGCATGCAAATAAAGCGTGCAAGAATGCGGCTCTGACCGGCTTTTTGCCACTACTAATATCAAGGAGCAAGAAGTTGCCTTCCGGAGCCAGATGCACTTCACGGTGACATGTACGGCCTCATTAAGTGTACACATGGAAATGTCTTGCATTCGTAATTGCTAACAAGAAACAAATACTCTCACTTTTCTCACTCTCCAGGCTGGAGCATTGAAATTGTGTACTTATTGATCTGATCCCTTTCGGGCACGGTATGTAGCAAGCAAAGCAACATGCATTTATTTACGTACACATACCACCCAGTCTGAGAAAAATATAAGCCTACAGCCTTTTAGACGCTCCCATTAAAGGCGTTCTACCAGACCAAAGCATCGTATTAGACGTCAGTGGTACTCGTTGCTGTTGACTCACATCGTTCAAATGAAAGTTATGAAGCAAATGATCCAAATAGTTTCGCCTTACTAAACAAAGAAATGAATATTTATTCTCCACCATATTAGGCCTTTCTACGGAGGCATGATTTAATAAATAGATTAATAAAAGTTTTGTTATCTACTAATCATGGCTAGCCTGCACAGGCATGATCCTTTTAACAGTACAAAATATGGTCAGGTAATGTAAATGGAACAATATATTTGTCATATAGGTTGATATATGCATGTATGTGTTTGGATGTAGGCAAGTGTAGCTGTGTGTATGTTATTGTTGAGTGTTTTCTTGCAGTTTTGGTCCGGTTTAAACGCGTCGCCAGTACTGAATAAATGCTTGACGTTTGTGGACTTTAAGCAATTGTCCTGATAGGCACTGGGGTGACTTTAGTTGGTGGCGAGTCACACCTAACAAGGCGCAGTGTTATTAAACAGGTATTTGTAGCATTATATATGGGGAATGCTTGCCAGACGAAAACCAACTACATCCTGAAACACTGTTGCTGAGCTATATGCTTGAAAAGGGTGAACCCCAACCACCCATCTGGCGCCTCGAAGAGGTTGTTCTGCTAGCCAGCGCCAGACCTTTCGTGGTTATTGCAACGGTGACAAACGAAAATTGTTCACACGTTCATGTTTGAAACTCTAAAGTAGTACTGAAGTAAAAGTAAATAAAGTTCCTTATTGTGAAATCGGACACGTATGTATAAGAATAATCAGTCTGCTGTGCAGTGCAGTAATATAGCAGCGACAAATAGATTAACCAGTACGCTGCTTAATAAGAAAAAAAACTGGCGAGGTATAAGATCGCGATTTCACGATACACTAAGTTCATGTGTGGGTAACGGAGGGATCAACGGGGAATGAGCAGAAATAGGCAAGGCGACTGAATATGCAAATGTGAATGTGCCAGAAGTATCACAAATGGTGAAAGGTGGCGCTAGTCGACTTGCAAATATGAAGTCAGGAGTTGCGACTTTATTCAGCGGCGAGGCACATCCGCCACGTCAGTGTTGTTACTAGGACAGTTGTAGCTATTTATAGGCAGAAGGCTTGCCAGGCGCAAGCCCACCAAGTCCTGAACCCTGATAACAACCAACTCATATCGTTAGCGAGCTAACCACGGTGGTTTATTTATAGCATCGGAGTTTATGTCGTCTAATTTCATCGAAAAACACGCGTCTTACCTGTTAGACAAGCAGATAACTTTTGCGAGCAATTGGCCAGCTTTTCGCTTACCAATATATTAATGCAGTCACTATTTCTGCCATTCATTCATGGCCCAGAAACTGGAGCTCAAACAAAGGCTAGCCGTGCCAAGGTCAGGGGCTTACGTAGGAACGGTGCGAAGACAAATGCAGCAATAAACCCATGACTATTGTGGCAAAGTAAACCAAAATGAACTGTAAATGGACACCTTCGCTACTGCTGGGATTGTCAAAGCATCGCAATGTAGTTCTGTCATATTCTCTCTTAGCAGCACTAGCTAGAGTGGGTGCTTTAAAATACAGACTAATTTGGATAAACAAAGAACGCATCCGTCCAAAAAAATGGCGGAAATTGCCCCTCGCCCGTTTATTAGATGTGTGATATACTAAACTTCCAGCTGTCCTCCAGGAGACTGGTAACATGCTATCCACTATCTCAATAGGGACCATCGACCGGGCTGGGCGTGTCAATACTCTAATAGTATTCAGTATGTCTGACAGATCTCTATTGAAAAAGCTGAAGGGTAGGTTACCAAACAATGATGAGCTTTTTCTGACAACTACACGTATAGAGGCTTGCAAAAGAGAAATAAAATCAAGTTTGTTTGGTTATGTTTACATACCGCAATCAACAGCGTGCCGAAAGCTTCTTCATGAAAATGCACGAATGCCGGCAACGCCTAAGTATCGGGCGAATTCTAGAGCTTCCTGCGAAACGCCTCCGCAACGAACAGTTGCAATGTCCAACAGAGTCTTAAAGATAAAAATGGCCTAGGAAGCGAACACTGTTGTAGGTACCGCCGGCCAGTACGAAACGTCGCATTGTGTTGAGTTGTACCCAACTCCAAGACAGATACCAATGAACTATTTACATGACTCGAAATCAACTAGCTGCCAACTCGTAGGCAAAAATGGGACCACCGAGCCAGAGCCTACTCTGCAAAACACTTACCAAATAGCCCCGAATACTAAAGGAAAACACCCTCGGTGATTGACACTGAAATACTAGTTGCTGACCCCTCAGACCTAAGCAACTCCCTGCAAAATGACCTGAAGCTTCTGGATGCTACTTCAAGGAGAGCCTGTCTTTAATATACAACAAATGTGGTTCTGCCTTCCCTGCTAACACTGAACCAGTAATTATAAGTGACTTTGTTCTTGGTAAATATATAGCAAGCCCCACAACGAATGGCCCCATTATGAAGACACAACGGTAAACAAGTCACAAGTACCCCGCCTAATCCACGAAAGCTGGACTCTGAACAGCCTATAAAGGATCTACAAATACAACCACCATGCGATTTAACGAAACATGCGTCTAGGTTGGATATACGGCCCCCGGCAGCTATTACAAATTGAAAGCAAAACTACAATCAGGCGTGCTCAACTATCCAGAAAATCTTACTTGCTCAAAGCTCCGATCCCAACTGCTCATGAACCGAACTGCCTCCTTCGTCGACCTAGCCTGAGTTCTTATGGTTCACGTTATGGAAACGCCAAAATAATCTACAGCCCACGAGCTTTTTCTATCTTAGCCCTCAAAAATCAGTACACCGGCTTCTGGATTCACAGGTACGGCCCAGTCAAGCAACTTGCACTTTACCTCACCATCTCACTCGACACTGAACATATAACTGTGCTACCCTGCCGTCTTTGACTTCAGTCAATTGTATATACCCCGCATCAAGCTTGATTTATATAGCATACTTTAAGACAGAGACATACGTCCCCATGCGCGCATGCAAAGATTATTCACCCGCCGGCTACAAGGTTTCCGATGTGGACCGGACTGAGTAACATACCACTGCCCCGTCCTGTTCATTTTTATAGAGCATGGGAGGTGGCGGCTCGCCACACACCACGTAGCTGCATAACGAGCTTGCTCACTATCAACTTTTCAGGCTATTAAGCCACCCATAGATGCCATTGAGCAGTCACTATTATCCTTTGAACACCTCTTACAGTCGTCGTCTCACCTAATACCACTTCCCACTATGACCTGCAGTATCAGCCCCTGTCCCACCATATGAACTAACCCAAAGTTTTCTTTACTACGCAACACAACGGTTACTATTTCACGGCACTGAAATCTTTTGCCGCCCCCAAGACAGCGCTTGCCACTTCGTTAACCTAACGTCTAAGCATCCAACCGCTGACCCACCCTGGAACCTTTCCACTGCATCCAAACATCTTTTCTCCCACACTGACCCCGAATTTCTGAACGCTGTACAGATGCCAAGGTATCTAACGCATCTGACGGTCTTATGCTCCTCCGAACTGCAAAGTCAGCTTACATCCACGATACCTTTCTGACACTTCCGTTCAACCTAATACTGTGAATACATTATTCACCATCATCAACTCCTGTAACAACCTAGAGCCTGTCACTCGTGCCTCGCTTCAACTTGACAAATCCGCTGACCCAGGCTCTTAGGCTAATACAATCAAACTCATCATATAGTTGCATGGACAATAATCGTCTCTCTGACCGCTACGACAGTAGTTTCGATATCACCTCTCTGAGACGGCAACATCCGTAACTGCACTAACTTTACAGGTTACCTCCGTTTCCGATAACGCCTAAGGTTATCCATCTTGCGCTGTGACATTTGCTTTACGTATCATTATCGTAGGGCCCCTGAAACATAAGATGCATCCTATGATCCCTGTCGTTGTAATATTTAGGAACTATGCGGTACTCATCAAACAAACGTGACATGATACTAACACTTCTGATGCACAGGTGAGGTTTGCGGGCTACACTTCATGCGGCAATGGAAGTATTGAGCACCGTGGTGGTGGATGCCTCATCTACGCAAGTGACGAGTTCGAAGCGGGAACACTTCCAAAACGATTAATCGGCCCTACGAAAGATTCGGTCTGGATTCAAACTAGTGGGCGACAGCACGATTGCTAAATTAGCTGTCTTAAAATCCCTCCACACACAAGCACTAAAGGTATACGCGATCTTGTTGAAATCTTTACAGACGTGTGGCTGTTGCCTACGAAATGTAATATACTGCTTGGTGACATTAACCTACCAGCTTTTGCCCCGCAACCACAACCTATGCCAACAAAATACTGCGCCTTTGTGAACATCCTATGTACATTTGGGTGGACGCAACATGTAAATGCACCCACCCGACACTTTAGCACACTAGGTTTATCTTTTACAGACGGTGTTATGCGCGCATCTGCTAGGGTGATTAAAAATCTTTCTGAACCCACTCATAAAATATTCAACCTATCTTTCCAACTCCCTATGATGGCTTCCACTGGCCAGCCCCGCTTTTGCTATTCGGCTCTTCAAACACATTGAACGGACAGACTTGCTGTACTTCTAAGGTCAATTATCTATGACGCCTACATTCTGAATAAAGTTACAGACCTTGCCTATTTTATAATATATTAAAAATCGCCCCAACTGCTTGGGGGCACTCGCGTCTATAATATAGCATTAAAACAATAGTCAGTGCAGAATGCAGCGCCCCGTCGCAACCTACCCGTCAAGCGCAAGCAGTTACATTCCAATACAACATAACCCAAGAATTCTTCCTTCTATACGCATCAAACAAATCCTGGTCGAGTAGCAAACTCGCCTGCGACTACTTGTTTTTCCAATGTAAATCCTGCTCTGCAGTCTAATAACCGTACCAAAGCCCTCAAGCTTCTGATGGAGCTCAACTGCAACCCTGCAGCGTTGCCTATTAACCCTATTACGCTTCCTGCTAACTCAGTTAGCAGTGCGTCAGCTGAAATATGTGTTGCCATGAACCGCCGCTTCGGCGAAACATTCACCTCTGCTACCCAAACCCAGCCTCTGAAAGAAGTAATTAATTTATAGTTTACTCTCTCGAATTCATCTAGGCACACACATCAGGCATGATCAACCTTGCAGGAGAGGACGTTTCGCAGAGAAAGCCGATTGCTAAAATGAGTAGATTTAGTAACTTTTATTTTAATACGAAGGTCTGTTGAGGAACATAACCTTTAGCGCTGTGACGTTAGTCAAGTACCGCACAGTACAACTTGAGCTACGTACCATTATTCATGAAATTCGAGTCCTCAAACTATCTTTTCACGCAGTACCTGATGACCTCTCATCTGCTTAGCTAAATCTAGGAGGCCCGGATATCGCCTTCTTGCTACTTCACCTCTTTACGCTACTGCTGAAACCTGGAATCTTTCCAGCTGCTTGACAACATGCAGTAGTCGTGCCAAGACTTAATTTGGATAGCTGTCAAAGCATTGCAAACTACTAAC
Organism: Dicrocoelium dendriticum; assembly: GCA_944474145.2. Lineage (NCBI taxonomy): Eukaryota > Metazoa > Platyhelminthes > Trematoda > Plagiorchiida > Dicrocoeliidae > Dicrocoelium > Dicrocoelium dendriticum. Next base: position 30,107,203 of record OX104064.1, read on the forward strand.
CGATTAGTCAAAGCATTCTTGTCACACGTGCTGGAACAGCTCGGCAAGGAAGAGCTATTAAAATACTTAACCCGATGTCCCCTCACCAAAATTCAGCACAGGTTCCATTCAAATTCCGCTAAACATGCCGGTTCAAATTCCGGAACAACGTCACCATCCTAGTGGATTTAAGACAAGCACTGCTCATATTCCTGGATCGGAGAAAGAAGTCCGCCACGTTGCTCATATTGGGTTGTTAACTAAACTGGCTTCTCACGGCATTTCGGACTACTATCATTCTTGGTTCTCTTCGCATCTCTCCTGTCAAAAGTCTGGTGAGACTAGGAACGTCTGCTTCCTCACGGAAACCAGTGTCGTGTGGCGTGTTCCGGAGGAGTGCCGTAGGCCCGATTCTTTTTCTACTTTGCATTACTGAGGTTTTACAAAACTTTTATTATAGAAACGAGCACTTGTTGGCCGGCGATCTCAAAATCGTACATCCCCTTGACCTGGGTGACGTAGAGAATGGTATCCTTCATGTTCGGCATGACTTTAAGTAGTAGACTCGGTGCAACATATGGAAGCTAAATTGTTCTCCTACGACGTCCCGCACTATCTAAAGCAAACCGTAAGGGATCTCGACATCAACTATTCAGGCTCCCTCAACATTTATGCATACGTCAGTTATGGTTTAGCGAAAGCCCTGATCCTAGTTGCTCGCATCTGCAAAACTATGCTTTCAACCCATTCCAGACTCCACTATATAAGGTATAGGCTGGTGCACTTTTGAAATGCTGCTAAATGATAGTTACCAACTCTATAAATGGTGAGGGAATCTTGATTGAGGAGGTACAACGCTCAGTCACAGTGCTTCTGTTTTATCCTTTCACTCTCAACTAACGCAAGCGTGGTAAACTACCTGGTCATGTAGGTCTATGGCTACGCAGAACGAAACGAAAGCTCCTCTTCTTATTCGGACGCGAACACCAAAGTCGTAGATCTCGTGCAACCAAATGGTGAGCCGCGGTATACACCCCGCGCTACGTCCTTAATCATTGGCTTATCTACAGCTAGTACTAGCATGCAGCAAAACTTCCTTCTTCACAACTCCGCCCACGTTTGCTACGGGTTAACTGTACAAGTTTGGGCAGCTAAGAATACTATACTGTTAAGCTCATCACTACATAGACACCTTGCTTCCAAGCATAATTGCGCGATCGTTGGCCCAGTATGCCGAATGATGAACTTTAGGAACTTGGCCCATATCGCCTCAAACGCCGAAAGTCAAGCATCATGGACGCAAGTCTCACCCCTTAACTCTCATACAATCTAGCTTGCTTTGGCCTATTTCGAATAAGCACCGACAGAATTTATCCAACCTACAAAATTCTAGCTGACTAACTAACTCACTATGGCTTAACCTGTATCTTACAATATTAAATCGAGAGGCTGTTGTGTAGATCAACTAATTAGCTTAGCAACTTGGCATTCCTCTAGTTCTAAGCTACACAACACCTACACTTTGCCCATGGCTCGTTAGATCTTCACATTTCTCGCTGAAAACTGCTGGTTCTATCTGTTAGCATAACCTACTGAACCCTCCTACTCTGCTTTTTTACCCACTCCATCTTTATTAGTCTATTTCTATTGCTTAGAGGAACGACCTACTGCGCCAACGCGACACACGGCTCTGTCCTCAGATTTACACGTGTGCACTACTGTTTTTATCACCACAATGCCTTTGACACCTATCCAAAATGGCACCGATCTACATATTTTGCTGGTTTTTCACTTATTGGCCTGTTCTAACTCTGCCCTCTTAACAACCTAGGATGACTGACTTATCGCCCTAGCTTTGAACCTACTCAAATTTAAGTATTTTCCCGTGGTTTCAACGCCTGTGAACCCCAGCAGCCTAAGGACACTCACCTTCTGCGCTCCTTTTATTCCACAACCTCTTTTTGTTCTCTGCTTCCAGCAGGCTTATAAGACTAGCCTCACGCGTCGTGACGCCACAGCCTGTGTGTTACTAAAGTTTAATTACTTCTGGATCACCGCAATGCTTGCAGCACCTAGCTGTGACTTGGCACCCTCCTTCATCCCTGGTTCCTTATGAGTTATTCTACCTTAGGTCTCCTTGGAAGCTATGACACCTTACCTTCTTGTACAACGTGGCACGGCGCCTTGTTTGGAATGCTCTCATGTTAACCTATATTGTTTGCAGCCCGTCTCCGTTACGCCCGTTTTCATGAATTATTCGCCGTAGACATATGGCTCAAGGTTTCTTCTATTCAGCGTGCCTTAGCTCTTATCGCCCAACAACTGGGAACGCTATATTACTTGGTGCAGCGAAGCGCCTAAGCTTAGTAGCTTCAGCTGTCTCCATAGCTTCATCCAGGGCTGATTCCGCAACCCCACTTTCACTACAGCTGTGATAGATGGTACCTTTCCTTATCGCTCCTGCTTTGACTTTGAAGGCTTGTTAGTTCCTGCATACATAACAGCAACTTAGCCCTAATTTCCGGGTGTCAGCTTACCCCTACCAACTGCAACGTTTTCATATATCACCCCGCATGGGTCCAACTCCCTGACTGACTTGACCTAGCTTAGGCAAAGTTTGCACTATTCTGTTAGTACCCTAGCACGACGTTTTGCATCCCGTACCTTCCATGTTTGGTTGACTTTCTCTGCCATCCTGTAGGTATCCACCTGGAATTAATAGGGTTAATCTGCTGGCTCCACCTTCCCACTGATATCTCTTCCCTGGTGCCATTATGCCTATATAGCGGCAGCGGGCCGACATAGGTTCTATGCATCTCTGCTCATATCCGGAGATTGCTAGGAGCCACTACTTATCTATAACAGTTGTTTTCACAGCAGCTTGCTTGTTGACTTATTCTGTGACACCCTAGATATCCACTAGTAATTAAAAGCTTAAATCTAATGCCATTGCTGTCCATTGAAACTCCCTCCCAGCGCCATTAGCTGTCGTTCGTCTTTCCCACGTCATCTCCGCTTAGCCATTGCGAGGCACTATAGTTTACATCCAACGCTGTACATATATGGAGTATACTAGGAGCAACTCCCTAGCTTTCCAATCTTTATTCACTTGGCTTGTTTACAACGCATACCGTCGGTGACGAGTTAATATTGCTGTGGTATTGTGGGTATCCACTAATAACTAAAAGGCTTAATCCGAAAGCCATTGCTGGTCACTGAAGCTGTCCACTAGCGCCACTAGCTGTAGCCGGTAGCACCTTCGTCACCTCTTTATAGCGTAAGCTAGTCGCCATAGGCTCCATGCATCATCGCACATAGCCGAAACCTTCCAGGAGCCACTCCTTACCTCCAGCGTTTATTCCCTTGAACTGTTTGCTTCACAACGCAGCACGTATGGTGCCTTATGCCGTGACACCGTAGGAAGCTACTAGTAACCAAAGGTTTAAACAGAATGCCATTGCTGGCCACCGATACTCTCTCTCCTAGCGCCGTTAGCTGTCGTTCGCCTTATTCTCGTCGCCTCTTTTGGGCAGCAGCTAGTCGTCGTAGGTTCCATGGATCACTGCAAACACCTGGAGTTTGGGTGAAGTTACTGTTTGTCTCTCTAACCTTCATTCTCTTGGAATGTCGGTATCATTAACCTTCGCTTGTTTGTTGCTTTATTGTTTGGCACTGTAGGTAGCCGAAAGTGACCATAAGTAACCTAAACCTTGCCACTGTTACTCCCTCCTAGCGCCACCAACAACCACTCATCTTACATTCCTGACAGCAACATAGCTACAGCGAGTCGTTTTAGATGTTGTGCATCTACGCGCACATCCGGAGTTTGCAATGACCCGCTCGTTACCTCTCCAATTTTTATTCTGTTAGACTGTGTGCATCACGTACGTTTGTTGGATTGTTGACTTATTAAATAAATAAATAAATAAAGGTATATTTCTGGACTCGCTACATGTTGTGCCAGCAAGTGATCAGAGCAACTTTTGCCCAAATGCTATGCTGTTGCCTGGGGAGTGAGAACAGGGAGAGTAGAGGTTCATTGTGCGCAATCACGAATGCAAAACCTTTTTACTGTACACTTGTAGGGGATGTACGCGCCCACCGTGAATTTTACCTGGCGCCTTCAGGCAATTTCTTGCTCCGAGATGTTAGTAGTGACAAAAAGCCGGTCAGAGCCGCCGTTGTGCATCTTTTCGCTGGAAACAGGATCCAACTCATCAAGAAATTCACTAGAACTTCGTTGGACTATTTCGGCACCCACTGTCCTCACATTTGTTGGCGCGCACATGAAAAGCAATAGGACCAGCGGAATTAAAAGTTGCAAGAAAAGGTAAGTAAACTTCGCAGGAAATAAAAACAGAAATATAACGTGCTTTGAAGCAGACACACAATGGCGGTGTACTTACCAAGGGCAAACAAATTAACGAAAAATATACTCAACATTTTGCGCTAAATTTGGTCGCTAGCGCGAAATTTCAAACTGAGTAAAGCTCAGAAAAGCAGCAAAAGCTTTTCTAAGACTTGGCTAATGTGAATAGTCGTAACCAATGCGCCAATCAGAACCGGTTTTACTTGCTGGTTACAATAAAAGTAAGAGCAGTGTCATAAGTGCAGTATTTAGCAAGTTATTTGCGGTTGAATGGCAATCTACGAATAACGTCGTTAGTTGTTCGTTAGAATGGCTTTCTGCTTTATAAGCAGATAGAAAAAGCAAAAAGAATGTAAAGTGGTGAAGCGGTTTAAGTTCCAAACAGGCATACCTTGCTAGAAATGCTCTATATTGCCTACAATTCCCCGCGGTAACGAGGCATGACGTAAGTGACCGAAAAGTAGACTTTTCAGGCATACATAGCAAATATTAGTAAATACGCGATAGCGCTTTGCGGAAACGCTGGGAATTTAGTATCGAATGCTATATTTGCCAGGGTCTCCAAAACAACATTTGATTAGCCCAAGGTCAGAAGGCTTCTGTGTAACATTTTCAGAGGATACTGAACCACGTAAACCATTATGAATACAGAGTTCGGTATTTTTAAGCGTCTAAGTAGTTGCGAAATTTAGAACAAGCCTGCATGAACTACGCCTACCTGGCTAATACAGGAGAACTTTAGCATCCTTCGACACCATTAGCCTAAAATTCGCACATGTTTGTTTGACAAATGTCGCAATTTTATCTCAGCGACCATTTTCTATTTCCAGAATTCTCTAGCACTAACCCAAGAAGTTACGGGAGCCGGTCGCTAATAGTAAGGAAAGACGTAACGGAAAGTTTTGCTAAATTCCTCAGGGTCTAAAATCCGTTTGGGTTTGCTTCGTTGGGGCATTAGCAACACTGTTTCTGGGTTCAGTATGCTCTACCATGGAAGATTATTCTGGCTCATGTAGTTATACACTCTACTGTGCGGCTCTGCTTAGTTTCGAGCTGGTTCTCTCCAATTTTCGGTTCTGTTGCGGGTGCCAGCGGTGTTCATCCACGTGGAAAGTTTAACTAACAAGGGTAGTATCCCACCAGCTAGTATCCTGCTGGGTTTTCTAATGAAAGCTGTTCGAGCATCCGTAGTAAAGAGTGAGGTAAAACAAGAGCAAGAACATAGGTATAAACTGAGGTAGCTGGTAGCTCACCCACATTACGTATAACGCATGGTAGACATTGGAGTCTGGTAAAAGCTAAAATAACTCACAGAAGACCGTTGATGCAAGGTGGTGATCAAGTTGCTGGACGTCCAGCCAGTGTGACAATGGCCTCACTGTCGCTAGTTAGCTTTCGTGCCAGGGAAATGGGGTCTGGAACTGCGCGTGTCGTACTAGCAAAAGCGGATGAAGTATAGGATCTGGTTTTCAGTATGCCTGTCTGTGAATGCTTCCAATAGCGATCATCACAAGAACAACAGCTATAAGTAAATTTGTTGGCCCAATAGAAGATAAGCAACGAGCAAACTTTTCGGGTGCTTGGGCCTCTGGCTTTTGTTGCGGTCACTTTATCAACTAGACGATATATATATTATTTCGCGCTTTGCGTGCCGATAATAGTTGGAAACGATGGCGTAAAGTATCGAGTACTTCAGCCAAATGAAAACTTAGCAATTAAGGCTAACTAGCAACTGACGCCTAAGGATGTTCATAGAAGTAAAAACAAAGCTGGCATATAAACGAAGTTTTGGACAATTCTAATCCTAACGTTTGGTGAATTAAGTGGATCGACAGCTACAATAGATTTTTAACACCTGATAAAACGCTTAGGTTTGGTAGAGTGCCTTAAGTAGACGTACGTTAAAGGTCATGCGCTTAATATGTTTTCCCGGATCCGGGTCTAAGGATTTGGATAGTAATAAAATGTAAAGCTGGATACTGAGGAATGAAGATGTACAGACGAGAGAGTGACTGAAGTTTGCCTGCTTGCATGGACTCATTATTGACTTGCGGTTTCCTACACGAGGAATACCTACGGATTTGCGAACTGGCCAGTCAGTTGGCTGGGCTGCAGTATTTGTTGTGCTTTTGAACATTGACAAAGTAGCCGTTAAAGAAACAAAGCCACAGGAGTGTAGCCACCGCTTGATCCTTGCAGCTTTTGGACCGAAAGGTCCGTGGAGGAACCGAAGCGTGTTAGGAATCAATCAAAAATCGCTTAATCCATTTTGTATGCAGAATTCCAGTCTTAGTAACTCTAAGTTGCGTGCGTATACTCTGGCTGCGGTCTCCTGATGTGTCGACTGTGGTAATGGATTAGGTGAAAACAAGGGTGGCCACTGATGGAGACAATACTTAAGGCCAAGCTATCGATTAGCCCCTAGAGGATCTGGTAGTTTGCCTACCACTACGCATAACGCAAAATAGGCTTTGGAGCTAGGTAAAAAAGAAACCTATGCACGGACGGCCAAGATAAGACAAAGTGGTGGTTAGGAAGGTCGGGATGTCCAGCTGGACGGTGTGACGGGGGCATGGTTAGCAATCGTTTCAGCGAAATGTAATCTGAACAAGAGAAGGTTCTGGTAGCAAGTGCAGTTAAAGAAAAGTAGCTGAATTTTCATAATGCCATCTAATTTGGTTTCCAATAATGTTCGGCTTAAGTATAACCCAGCTCAAAGTAAGTATATGGTACCAAGAAAGGCTAAATTGTGGAGTAAAATGCTTGATTCTGGGAACTGTGGCTCTAGTAGTACTCACTTTGTTGACCAGTTTGGGTACATAATTTTGATGGCTCAACTGCAGTCAGTGACGAAGGAATTAAGCCAGTGGGCTTCTGGCTGGCTATCGAGCAAGTAGTAGCGAGCAACTAATCCAACGGATCAAAAGAGATGGAAATTAGGTATAACCAGTGGAGTACCGATTGATAAGGAGGACATGACACAAGATGCTTGTACCATTGCGCTTGTACCATTACTTGGAGGCCAGCTAGGAATAGTCCTGGTACTTGCTGTAAATAATAATAGGTAAGCTACTGTGCTGGTCCGGAAGTATTTAGAAAGCAAGAGGTAGTTTAAGACACGATTTGTTTACTGCTTGCCTAGGTCATGGTGAGGGCAAGTATGAGAGCCATGGGCGTAAGTACATTAAAAAGGGAAAGACGGAGTAAGGATGTGCGCCTACTTATGATGGACGCTGGAAGTCATCAGTGCTGGAAGGTCTAGGCTGAGAAGCAACAGAGCTCAAAAGGTTCTCGGGAGGCTGGGGAATATACAGGCAGAATTAGGCCTCTCCTAAGCCTTGTTGGTATAATAAGCTTTGCATAATGACCATTAGACGTACGCCAAAGTGTAATTTTGAAGTGTTGTGAAAACTAGGGATGTAGCGAGAACGTTAACCAGCAAATAATTATGGAGTGTGGTGACTATGCGTGCGATCAGACTTCCTGAAGCAGGAAAGTCCGCGGTCTATAGCTCGTAAGGTAAGCTGACATGAATAAGGCCCTTATACGCACGGTCGAGAAGCTGGCCAAAACTGATAAGCATCTATGGATGTTGTTATGATACGTAAGTATCTAGATAGCAAGAAATATGTCAAGGCAAGCTTAGCGCAATGGCTTCCAAAGCCAGGGTGGCGACAAGTAGGGTATGATTAACTTAGGAGAGAAGCGCAGAATGATGATCGATGCAGGTAAGCATCAGTTCTGGGAAGACCAGGCTGAGTGAAGCATCAGTGGTTAAGAGTGACCTGGTAGCCAAAGGAGCTTATATACCAAGCGGCTAAAAGGAGTTCAAATAATCTGGTGGAACAGCTAGAGGCCTCATCTATGCCCCATTCTGGCCAATCTCAAAAAGATGATCATCGGAATCGCAGACGTTGTAAGTGCGTGTTATATTATTTAGGCACGTAATGTTTTGAACGCCTGCGGATTATTAATCCTAACTTTGATGGAAATTTTGCCAGATATTTACGTAAGTAGCTAGGAAAATATGAACGTAGTTACTTCCGCGCTGGTAGCGGAGCAATAGTGCAGCACCTGTATTTTTGTGGTTAAATTCTGATCCTCTACTCAATGTCAGGTTAGGTGTGCCACCGTTCACCACTTGCTGTAAGATGCATCGGATTAAGGTAATGCGTCGCAACCAAAGAGGCTGGAGTGTGTGGTGACCATGCCTCTGTAAATCTATACATATATATATATATGGCGGAAGAGCCTATGGTGCGCTGAGGCTGGTGGCTAGATCCTGACAGATAGTCTGTCCAATGCTGCTACTGTTGTGCCATTTGCTCATGTCCTGGGCCCCTCCTCGTGGCGACCGCTGGGTAAGATTTGGGTTTCGCCCTTCTCCCTGCCAAATCCAGGACCCCGATCCGCATGAGTCAGTGAACTGACCATGTGCTAGACCCGCTGCCCTTCGGGTGTTCATTTAATCGAAGGCTTTGGCTGAGGACCCGATTCCTTCTCCTGTCAGGATTGGGCGCCCTGGCAGTATCCTAGTCCATCCTCTTCGGAGGTTAGGAAGTGGTCGATGGCCCACTTCTCGTAAAACCTAGCCATGGGCGACAACAGGTCTACGAGTCATAAGCTCACAGCTAGATTGACGTAAAGCACGAACGCCACGCATTGTCTCTGACGGTGGAAGGACACCCCCGGGTGTTCAATGGTTAGCTACTGCCCGCCTCAAGCCAGGCAGCCCCTGGTCAAATTGGTGCAAACCCGCCAAAACCCACCTGCGTCTGGCCGTGGTCGCAGGTGCGTATCCTACTACGGTCGAAAAACATATATAAAACGTTCCATAACCTCAAAGGCGGCGCATAACGGCCGTCAAGCAGATCCCAATCTGTCACTGTAATCACATTCCCGAGCTGGATTTGCTCCCCACTGCCTTGTGGGTCAGGCTATTGAGCCAAAGGCTCCGGGTGGAGTTTCTCAAGCAAACCTTCGAAGCACAACGACCACCTCGCGTGCGATTGCCCACCAACGCAATCGTGTGCCTGCGCGCAAAGCACTCAGCATCAAGTGCTGGAACGTGCGCACACTACTGGACCGGAACTCCAGCGAGCGCCCGGAGCGACGCACTGCACTAGTAGCGATGGAGCTGGCGCGCTACAACATCCATATTGCGGCGCTCAGTGAAACCCGGCTGGCAGAGCAAGGTAAGTTGCATGAAGCAGGTGCTGGCTACACATGCTACTGGGTGGGCAACGCCGCCTCAGCACCACGTGAACATGGGGTCGGATTTGCAATATCCGATCGCCTCCATTGCCAGCTGGTGGGTGAACCAACGGGCATCAGCGCGCGACCGATGACTGCTCGCCTACGACTCGGAAGAGGTAAGTTTGCTACTTTTATTAGCACATACGGTCCGACCATGTGTTATCCTGATGACACGCGTTCTCAGTTCTACACTGAGCTATCCTCCGTGATATGGTCTTGCCGAGGAGCGACCGACTATTTCTGCTGGGTGATTTCAACGCGCGCGTTGGGCGTGATGCATCAGTGTGGACAGATGTTATCCGTCTGCGGGGCATTGGTTCAGCGGATGCGAACGGTGAAAGGCTGCTCTCACTGTGTGCCACTCACTGCCTGACGATGACGAACACTCGGTTTGCACTGAGTGCGAGTGATATAGCAACTTGGGCACACCCACGGAGTGGTCAAGCTCACCTGCTCGACTATGTCATCGTACGTCAGCTGATATGCGTGAAGTGCGCATGACACGTGCACTGCGTGGAGCTGAGTGTGGTACTGATAACAAATTGGTTCGGACCAAACTGTACATATATTTTCGTAAATCTATGTACTGCACTCCCTCCGTGAATCGGCGGAAATTTGACATTCTCTCCCTCGGTACTGCGGCGAAACGTACTGAGCTGAAGAAGGCGATGGCTGCACGCCTGTGTGATGTGGACTGCATTGCCACAGTGGGCGACTTGTGGCACCACATTCGCGACCAGGTGACAGCTGCCGCCGAGGAGACCATCGAGTGCGCCAACTGTAAGCGGCCTGATTGGTTTGATGAGAACAATGCGACGATCGGTGCATTGGTTTCGGAGAAGAATACAGCATTTGCTGCACATGTTGCTGATCCAGTGACTTGGGGAAGAGTAGTCAGTTTCGCAAACTTCGACGGCGACTGACCCGAGAGCTCCGTCGCATTAAAAATGCATGGTGGACGGAGAAGGTGAAGCAGATGGAATGCTACGCCGAACGCCGCCAACACAAGGAATTCTTTGATTTCTGGAAGGCGGTGTATGGACCGAGATTGCAGCCGCTGAGGAAGCTGATCGATGGTAGCTCAGGTGCTAACTGCACACAGACTGTGGACATAATGCAGTTCTGGCGAAAACATTTTCTGTCTCTTGAACAACCGTTCACAGATGGACTGGCCTACGTTGAACGGCCTCAAGCAGCACGATATGAAGGCGAATCTGGCGGACACGCCGACACTGGATGAGACGCAGCGAGCAGTTGCTCAGCTGCGAAACGGCAAGTATGCGGGAGCCGACGGAATCCCGCCTGAAGTATTGAAACACGGCGGACCCGCGTTGTTGACTGCGCTGCACCACTTGGTGCAACGTGCATGGATTGAGGAGGAGATGCCTCCTGAGCTGAAGGATGCCCTTGTGCTACCACTGTACAACGGCAAAGGTAGCAAGCAATGTTGCACGAATGATCGTGGCATCAACTTGCTGTTGTGTGGGCAAGGTGATTGCTCGAATCCTGCTCAACCGCCTCGTCAGTCAGGTTGTGGAACCGAACGTGGCGGAAGAGCAGTGTGGATTCCGTTCGGGTCGCAGCACTATAGATATAATGTTTGCGGCTCGTCAGTTGCAAGAGAAGTGCAGAGAACGACACCAGCCATTGTACTCGCTTTTTGTTGATTTCACCAAGGCATTTGATACGGTGAACCGCGAGGCATTGTGGCTGGTGTTGGGTAAGTTTGATTGCCCGCGTAAGTTTGTAAGTTTAATTTAATGTCTGCACATTGGTATGCGAGAGAGGTTTCAGCTGAGTGGAGAGACCTCGGATGACTTTGCAATTGTCTCTGGTGTGAAGCAAGGTTGCGTCTTAGCTCCTGACCATTTTAATATATATCTTCATGCAGTGTTGTCTTGTGCTTTTGATGCCGCTTGTGCTTACGGTGTTCGTGTGGAGCACCGTATTGATGGTGGGTTGCTGAACATCCGTCGTTTCGGTGCGAGAACTCTAGTCTGTGAGACAACTATCCTTATGTTGCTGTTTGCTGACGACTGTGCGTTGTTTGTACACAGCGCGGTTGAGTTGCAGCACATGACTAGTGCTCTGGCTTCGACAGCGACCAAATTCGGGCTCACCATCAACACAAGCAAAACTGTCGGTATCTTTCAGCCTTCTCCGGAGATGCAAGCTTCAATATTGCCGCGCATCAGCATTGGTGCTGAAGTATTGGAAACCGCCTCCCGCTTCTCTTACCTTGGGTGTGATATCGACTGATCAGCAGCTACACAGTGAGCTGCGTATCCGTGTGTCGAATGCAGCGGCGGCTTTCGGGAAGCTTGAGTACCGAGTGTGGAACAACCATCAGCTTACCATTGGCACGAAGCTGATGGTGTACAAATCCATGGTGCTTTCCTTTCTTCTATACGGCAGTGAAACGGGGACGATGTACCTGCGGAATGTGCGATATCTCAAGCGGTTCCATTAGCAGTGTTTGCGACGAATTTTGCGCCTTAATTGGGGCGACAGAGTTACGGACACGGAAGTGTTGCGCCGAAGTGGGATGTATGCAGTGGACTGCAAATTTTTATTGAGACACCTGAGGTGGATCGGTCATGTGAGCCGTATGGATTCGACGCGGATACCGAAACAACTATTATATGGTCAGCTGAGTATTGGGAAGCGGCACGTGGGGAAATCAAAGTTACGATACCAGGACATGATTAAAGTGAGCCTCACACGTTCTAACCTTGATTGCATATCAGGAAAATCGAAGGCGGTTGATCGGCGTGCCCGGCGCGATCTGATCACAAAGGCATTTGCTGTGGTACAGGAGAACGCCCTCATGCATGCAGAGAAGAAGCGGCAAGCACCGATGGGTTGTTCTCCACTGACGTCAAGCGCATGGTGCTGTAGAACATGCGGTCGCGCGTGCCTTAGTCAGGCAGGCTTAGTGAGCCATGAGCGAGGCCACTCGGCACTACTACCGAAGCGACGACGGGTCCAGCAGAGAACGAGGCAGGACCGGCGCAGCGTTTGTAGGTACGCTGCATTCGATTTACTAACCGCGTGCTTGCATGCTAAGTCTCTTTATTTTATGTGGTGGGTTTTCAGTTCTGTCCTAATACCTTTCTTTCTCATATAAATGTCTAGTGGGCCATGAGCAAGGTCACTCGGGACCATTACAGAAGCGACGAAGTGTCCTGCAGAGAAGGTAGGCAGAACCGGCGCAGCGTTAATAGGTACGCTGCATTAGATTTACTAACCGCGTGCTTGCATGCTAAGTCTCTCTTTGTTTCAGGTGGTGGGTGTTCAAGTTTGCCTTAAATCCTTTCTTTCTCATATAAATGTCTACCTGTGCTCTATTCCATTAATTTGCACACCTCGCTTAAGCCAATTTTATTCGATTTCCATAACAGTTTTGTGTTCGAGGCATTTCCGTAAAGTACACTTTCTGACCTCGTGAACTTATCTAGGATTCGTTTGTAAACAACTTATTTCATATGCTCATTAACTTAAGGTTTATGTCACCGTTTCCTTATGCATTAATCCAGTTATTTTCTCGTTCACTCTCTCAAGTGATTGGCTGTTGTTTGATATCCCCAGTGTGGCTGCGCTTGATGTGCATGTGGGCAAGGTGCCTAACTGTCTACTATCCACTACCTCGGGGCGGTGACTCTTATCCAAATACTCCATATCTCATGATCCCCTCCGGAGTTATAGTGGATTATTATTTTGACACTTCAAACTCGGTGAGTCCACAAGCTTGTAACGACTCGTTGTTAAACGATTTTACTGAATTGGTTTCCATTGAATTTTTCACACTTCTATGATTTTCGCACTGATCACCCTACGGGATTTGTCAAGCTTTAGCTTTTATACCAGCATAAATCCATTGTTCCATTGTTTCATTGTTCCAGGAGACAGTTGGGCGTTGTTGGAGGGGACGGGGTGCACGGTCCTTGTGGCCGTGCTAGGCTCAAAGATCGGTTCCATGCACTCAGTGTGGAGCGGACTACGGTCCAGCCACCGTCTTGTGTGCACTTGATTCCCCACATACTACGTGCTTGTGTTTGCCTGTGAAGGAGTGTGGGCCGGCTCCGTTGATGAAACGTGGCTCCCATCCGCATGCCTCCCGGTCTTATTCCTTCGGGTCTACACTGGATATGGGGTGTGTGGTTGGAGCTGTGGGTGGTGCAGCGCAATCCATTCATAGTCCCTCTGTAGGCGCAGGCGTCCCTTGGCTGGCCACAGTGACAGGCAAATCCGAAACCGGATGCCGCTAACAATATATATATGTATATAAAGCTTTTATTCTCGACAAGGCAAGGCACGCCTTTACAAGCATGACCATTGTGACCTAACAATGCGCGCTGAAGCATTGCAAAACCCGATATGCTTGCCATAATCGTGTATTTTTGTGTAGGGTGTATGTAAGTATGTAATTGTGTAGCTGTGTAGTTTGTGCTTGTAATGGTACTGCTCCATGCTTGAATGTTTGATGTCGTCAGCAATGTGCTGGTAGAAGTTTGGTGTCCGTGGGTTGAAAAAGATTATCCGGGTAGATTTTGTGGGCTTATCGTATTTCTAAACCGTCGCTGAGCCTTTTTGAGCAGTATTTCATCTAACTTTCGCAATTCGCTTCAAATGAAGGTGCAATATTCTAGGTGTGTGTCAACATGACTCCGATAATGTTCTAGACAAACCTCGGCTGTGCTTATGTGACGGCGCACTTGGAAGGCTAATTGTTGGGCCTATGCAACTTATAATTGTACATGGTTTGAAAAGTCGAGGCTCTTAGCATACTGTTTACCAAAATCTTTAGCAAAAGTACTAATTTGGATAGGTATGGCATTTAACGTCGATGTACCATAAAGTAGGGAACAGTTTTGAGTCATGGGGTTCGATTTATTAGCGGACGTGTTCATTAGTCACGGCTGACACCATGACTCTAATGCCTTCATGTCCTCGCGGAGTTCGCCAAGTGTGGAAATCTTTGCACGTGGGAGAAATAATTATACGACCTTAATATTGTCGGCTAGGTGGAAAGGGCGGCCATGTCGTAAACTGTTACAGAGTTCGTGCATATAAAGCAAAATCGAAGTCGGTCAACTCATGCTCCCTTGTACACCACTGGAACCTGTGACCGGGATGGACGCCTTCTGCACAATTTTCACAGACTGCGTGGGCCCGGTTAGCTGGGAGTCCGGATAATCGAGTAATGGGCTGCCTACACAGTAAGCTTTAATCTTATGTAATAGGCTTACATAGGGACCCTATCAAACACCTTTTACATATCGAGGTATGGTGTACCTACTGCAAGATCTGCATCTAGCACACTGGTAATAAGCTAAAGGAGATCAAGCTGGCAGGTTGCGCAAGCTTGAGCTCTTAAAACCCATGCTGTTACCTGCTAACATGCTCTCCTGCGTACAGGATGACCATGAATGCCCTCGTAACCGATTTTTCCATCACCCGTGAGGTGCTGGTTGTATGTTATATGAGTCGGTAGTTTTTGACTTCCTGTACGGTGTCACCTTGTTGGCGCCGTGTGATGACGGAATGCTGCCAAGCCGAGGGGTGTCGGTATTCTCCATGAGTGTGTGAACAGTTTTAGGGGTAATACCAGAAGGCCATAGCCTCCGTGCTAAATTAAAATGAATGGCATGCCATCAGGGACGAGATTCATAAATGACTTCATTGTTGCGATAGCAAAACGGATACATTTTAGAGCAAAGTGAACCTTACAAAGCGACTGGTTGGTGGACATGTATAGTTCAGTAGTGACTAGGAGCATAGCTACGCATTGGGACTCTTTGAAGTAGGAGTTTAATGCCTCGCGTATAAGGCGTGGGCCCTAAACTGCTTCGTTGAGGCCAGCAGTTATGGAGCAGACCCTGGCTCCATAATGCGGGGTGCAAGAACGCAGCGACCGGCTGAGTTTCTTAGCTTTGTTCACCCTAGCCATTGCCGCTCTTTCCTGTGTAGTTTTGCCCAGCGTAGCTGTGGCTGATAGCTGCCTCGAAAGCTCGTTGGCTTTCAGGATGTGTGCAACTTTGAACGTCTTGTTGCAGAAACGTCGTCGTTGACGCACTTTGATATGCAGCTTAGGCTGCGTAATATTTTTTGATGAGCTTTTAGTTAAAGGAGATAAAGGAGCCAGGAGCTAGAAACCGTCGTGTGGTTTACTGTAATATATTGCAGTTTATCTCTACAGGAAGTCGGACAGAAAGAATTCGGCGTGGTTCCTTGAGCTAATACTGGTGGCACAGGTAGGCCAGTTTATAGAGTTCAACGGGTTTTTGGTCTCAGGGTATCTGTTCTAGCAGGACAGGTGTTCGAGCCTTTTAGTTACCTTGAGCTGGATACCACTATGGGGTTACACCCCGGGAATACTTGACCTACAGCTGCCCTTAGTTTGAGTAAACCTAGAGTAAAGATTAAGTCTAATAAAAGATTTGACCTGGTCAACTCCGTGACATGTTGCACCTAGCCTCCCAAGTTGATGCAGGCTAAGAGGCCAATATGCCTAATTTAAGGCGGTAGGTGGGAGCCATCGTATAGCAGTAGGGTTGAGATCCCCAGCAACGAGAGTACATGCACACGCATGGCTCGATGCTGCTTAAAGTAGCTATAGTGCCCTTGTCACTTCCAGGAGGTGTAGTAGTGTCCTGTAAATGCATCCAATTAAGAATGCGGATCTCATGATGCCGCCTATTATTCTTATGGAGCTCTACTGTTTCGGCGTTACGTATTATTACCGTTATCGCAGCGCAGTTTTGCTTAAATTATATGGCACTCCCTTAACCACGCTTGCGAGTAAGAGCTTTTGTAAACAGCAGAAATCCATGAATGGAATAGTGAGCGTCGTAGCGAAATGCCAAACTACGTTTTAGTTAGAGGAATTGCATCACACGTAGCAAAGAAAGCCAGGGGCTTGGTATACCCACCTTGTTGTTCAACGATCTGGCGTTATGGTGGTCGAAAAATATTGGCCGGTGTTCCTTGGCATTATTGCGGACGCACAAGGGTCATGAGGAGCTACTGAGTCATTTTTAGAAGTTGCTAGAACTGGGTAAGTAGATGTACCAGTGTGCAGTTCGTTACTGATGTGCTGCGTACTGGGATGAGCTTAGCACAGCTCATTCATACTTTGTATAAAAGGGTGCTTGATATGGAGTGGAAAGAAGGAACGCAGCCCGTTCAGCCATTGTATCTGAGGGTATCCATCCATGAGATGAGGCAGGTGCTCGGCAGCCTGAAAGGTCACGACTGTGCCCAGGGATGTGCTGTAACACGTGCTGAACCTTTCACACTGACGCAGTCCTCAGACTTCCACATAAAAATTGTGCAACTGATTTTACTATGAAGAATGCTTTGATGGAGCAAAGAACATTCCGACTTCTTAATGGTCATTGACTGCACCAAAACCTAGTTTGGGGTCCTGTGCTCATGGATTACTACATGGCGAAAGCACGCCCAATTTGTATATTCACATAACAGTTATGGCTGTTTTACGCGCCAGCACCATCATGTTCCTTGGTCTGCCTATTAGCTGACAAAACGCTCGCTCGTATGGACTACATCTTTTCGGTTATACCTTTCATCAGAACGAAATGTTTTACTATTCTAAAAAAGCTATGCTTGTATGCATATTTGATTGCGCCTTCACAGGTTTGGCTCGGTTTACCGAGAATATAAAATTTATCTATTTATTTATGTATTTATAAATAAAGTACTAACAGCAAACTACGTGTATGCAGACAGAGGGCATGTGGTTGTTACTCAGTTTCTTGGCGTTATTTTTGGCATCGGAAACTTTCGCGGTTTGAGGTAGCTTTGCTCTATCGTAGCGGAGTTGGGTAGTCGATAACAGTTGAAGTCTGGTTCATACTTAAGTTAGTTTAATCGGAGCAGCGAATTTGCTGTCCCGCTTACAAAGTCTCTGGTTGTACAGTATTTGCTGCTAAACAATGGACGGCTAGCCTCGCTTGCTTAAATGCTCCCGGCGAAATATCGCCGGAAACGTTAAACATCAAGGTGCTACACGAACCACTGTTGCGTCCAGAGGTTTATTGAAGTGTGGCCACTTCTGTTGCTGCTTCCTGGGCGGGTATGGGATGTATAGGTGTTTCAGGAAGGCTTATCAGCGCCGTCCGTGCGCAAGGACGTTTGGCTCTGAGCCTACCGCTTATTTCAGATACAGGCCAAATAAATAACTAAATAAATTTTTGTATTATCGGTGTTGAACGAGACAAGCCAAATAGGTATGGTCAAACTGGTGCAATCAACTCCGCAACCATCATATGTGATCAAATTTGGACATGACACTGGAAGTGTGCTATAAAGTTGTGCTATAAAGTTGTGCTATAAAGTTGTGTTATAAAGTTGTGATAACTGCTAGAACTCACAGTTAAAACAGATTGGTACAGCAAATGTAAAAATGTTTGCTAATCGCGTTAGGGAATACTGGAATTTGTTGCAAGTAAAGGTTATGGACTGAAGTAGATCTCTGTGCTGTTACTCGCAGTCAGCTGTTGTCCACCTTCCACCCTCAAACGCGAGGTGCATGCTGTGGACACGTTTGGTTTCAATCCTGTTCGTCCAAGCGGTGTGTTGTTTGCGAGGGCGAATATCAGAGCTGCTAATTATGGACCATTCAGTCGTTAACGAGTTGCTCCGGTCCAGTGGACCTATCTGTGAAAAACTTGGAAAGCGACGTGCTTTAGCTCCCATGTTTGTCGTCTCTAGGATGGGGATTAGCCAGGCGCTCACTGATCGTCATTGGTGGTAAGAATCTGACTCGCACCACCCAAGCGTGATAAGCCCTTACCTCGATTTATCCTCAATTACCAAAAATACAGCTGTTTCAGATCGGTTTTATCTCGTAGTTCTTCGCAAATTGTCATACTAGTGCATGGGATCGGTACATCCTTTGCAAGCAACTTGCTTGGTGCCGCAAGTTTACTGATTTGTTTGTTTAGCCGCACTATCTGGCGAAATATCTGCAATTCCATTGGCTTCAACAATCGTTCGGCTGAACACCACCAAAGAGGTCGTATCAAGCACCGTAAACACCATGTTGCTAAATGTCTAATAGCCTCCAACAGTATCCGAACGTAATGATGTTTCCACATGGGCCATCTCTGGCTTGGGTATGAAGAAGATGCTCGTAACAGGCGAGCAATTTTTTGTTACCCAGGTGCGAGATCGTTTAATCGAAGGAACCAGAGGGTGCCAATGCCGGACAGTGGACAAGCTAGTCTCTTGCTGATCGCGCCTGGGTCCAACGAATGTCACCGCATCTGACTTCGTTTATTATGTGTAAAGCTAAGGTTTCTTCGATTTGCCAACCCAGTCTATTCTCATTAAGACGGCTACTTACTTCCCACAGACGTTACTATCCTAGGCCTTCATGGTCTCCAAACACAACATATTTACAACTAAGCAATGGGTTTGCACCAGTTGCTTGAACGTATCTTGATTTACGTTAACTGAGAAATCTAAATCAACTGTGTGAGAGGCCGCTGGGGTGATAAAAGCCCGTAGAGCGTCAGCAGCTCGTTCAATAGTCCCAGTATTAGCTTTGGGCGTAACCCATTTATCGGAAAGGCTTTGCATGGCAGCCTTTGCAGTCCGTAACGTTAATTAGCTAGTTTGCGCGCAGCCGGATGGAGTTTCCGTAAAAAAGAAATTTTCCAGCCGAAAGCTGTAGCAAATTCGAATAGCAGAAATGTTGTTTTTTAGCGGACTTATTCTTCACTCTTGTGCAACGGCTATGTTTATGTCCGAGGCCACAAAAGTTAATCAATAACTTCTTAATCGTGTGAACTTTAAGGAGGTCTGGTACATTATAAGCGACTTCCGCAGTTTAGCATTTTTACGGCTCAGAACTTCGGTACTAAAAGAATTAGGTGTTGCTTGGCAGTCTGCTCACTTAGCTTCCATTGGGTTTCCACTTTAAACTAAGTTCAAAATCGCGACTAAACTTTCGATGATTGACCATAAGATGTAGGTCATTTCTATCTTCGCTACGTCCGCTTGCCATTCCGCTATTTCATTGCGCTTAGAAGAAAATGCGTCCGTCACTTTAACGGAGCACGGCAAGGTCGCGCCAGCTGCTATGTTGCCTGCTTTTGGCCCGTTTTCTTTATGCGATAGTAAGTATATTTTACCCCTTTTACCACAGGCGTTTTGAGACAAAACTCCTGAGACAGACCTCAAGAAGAATGCTATTAAGAAGCAAGATACGAGAAAATTAAAGCCGAAATACGGCCAAAGCTAATCCTGGACAGACAGCAAAATAAAGTATATCAGGGTAGATTTTAGAAGCTTATAGTGGACTGAAGGCAAGCAGTAGGAGAACTACAAGCCTGTAGAAATGCTACTAGTTACACCGAGTAGAGAGTAAAAGCGAACCTTGTCGTCGTGTCATTGTAGGTATCCACTAAAAACTAGAAGCTTTAATCAAAACAACATTTCTTTCCAATAAAACTGCCCATTGCCGTCATTATTGGTTATTACTCTCAAGTTAACTTTGTTTAGCAGCAGCGAGCCGCCATAGGCTCTATGGAGCTCTGTGTATATCCGGGTCTTGCCAGGGGCGACTCTATCCTGCTCCAACCTTTATTTTTTGGAACGTTTGCATCACATACAATTGCTAGTTGATGGCTCATGCTGTGACACGGTCAGTATACATAAGTAACCAGAAAGCTGTATTTAAATTCCATTGCTTAGCATCGAAACGTTTCTTAACGCCACTAACCGTAGTAGGTTTCAACTTTAATTCCTCTGTCTCTTAGTAGATAGCCCGTGCAAGCTCCATGCATCGCTGCGCACATCCGGAGCTTGTTAGGAGCCACTCTTTATCTATCCAACTTATTTTCTGGGACGGTCTGCAGTACATACCTTGGCTGCTTGTTCACTAGTCCTTTGACAACGTAGATATCCATTAGTAACTAGACGGCTTCATTCAAATGCCAATGCTGGCCACCGATGCTCTCTCTCTTAACGCTATTATCTGTAGTTCGTCTTATCTTTGTCACCACCGTTTAGCTCCAGCGAGTCATTGTTGGTGTCAAGTTTCAGTGCGCTAGGAGCTACACCTTAGTCCTCCAACTTTCATTCGCTTGGACAGTATGCATACAATACCGTGCCTGGCTTTTTGAATTAGCCTCTGACGATGTAGGATTTCCCAAGTAACTAGAAGTCTTTCTTCAACTTACACTGCTGGCCACTAATATTCTCTCCTGCCGCCATTATCTGTTCTCCGTCTTGCTTTTGTTCCCCAATTTTAGCTGCAGCAATTCGTCCTAGGCTTCTTGCATCTCCGCGCAAGTCTGAGTTGCTGTGAGCCACTCCTCTCCAACCTACCTCTATGGGAACCTCTGTGTCATTTACCTCCGCTCCATGGTTGCTTTATTCTTCGACACTGTAGATATCCACCAGAGACCAAAAATCTTAAGGGAATAGCTTCAGTTGACAACTGCTACCCTTTCCTAGCGCCACCATATTTCGCTCATGTTACATTCAGTACCGCAGATTAGCTGCAGCGAATCGTCAGGGGCGATAAGCACCTATACTCGCAGCCCGAGTTTTCTATGAGCCAATACTTACATTTCCAACTATTATTTTCGGGTTGTTTGAATCGCATACCCTTGCTGGCTTGTTGACCTATGCTGTGGTACTGCAGTTATCCACTAATAACTAAAAGGCTTAATCCGGAAGCCATTGCTGGCCACTGAAGCTGTCCACTAGCGCCACTAGCTGTAGCCGGTAGCACCTTCGTCACCTCTTTATAGCGTAAGCTAGTCGCCATAGGCTCCATGCATCATCGCACATAGCCGAAACCTTCCAGGAGCCACTCCTTACCTCCAGCGTTTATTCCCTTGAACTGTTTGCTTCACAACGCAGCACGTATGGTGCCTTATGCCGTGACACCGTAGGAAGCTACTAGTAACCAAAGGTTTAAACAGAATGCCATTGCTGGCCACCGATACTCTCTCTCTTAGCGCCGTTAGCCGTCGTTCGCCTTATTCTCGTCGCCTCATTTGGGCAGCAGCTAGTCGTCGTAGGTTCCATGGATCACTGCAAACACCTGGAGTTTGGGTGAAGTTACTGTTTGTCTTTCTAACCTTCATTCTCTTGGAATGTCGGTATCACTAACCTTCGCTTGTTTGTTGCTTTATTGTTTGGCACGTTAGGTAGCCAAAAGTGACCAAATGCCTTAATGAAGTGCCTACACCTGGCCACTGATACTCCTTCCTAGCGCCCTTATCTGTCGTTCGACTTAAATTCTTCAACAGAGGTTAGCTGCAGTGGGTGTTCGTAGGTGCCATGCATCTACACGCATATCCGGAGTTTGCTACGAGTCACTGCTTACATCTCCAACTTTTATTCGCTTTTATTATTTTCATCACTTACATTGCTTGCATGTTGCCTTATTCTATGACACCGTCAGCACACAGTGGTAACCGGAAAGCTTAAGCAACACGCCATTGCTAGTCACTGACACTGTCCACTAGCGCCAATAGCTGTAGATAGTCTCATCTTTAACTTCTCTGTATAGAAACAGCGGTTTGATATAGGCTGTATGCATCTCTGCTCATATTCGAAGCTTTCTAAAAGTCACTTCTTCTCTCTTCGAAGTTTATTCTCTTTGACTGTTTGCATCACCTAAGTTTGCTGGGTGTTGACTTCTTATGTGACAAATCAGTATCCACTGTTAACCGGAAGGCTTCATCCAAATGCCAATGCTTGCCACCAATACGCTCTCTTCTAGCGCCATTATTTGTCGTTCATCTTATCTTCGTCACCGCTGTTTAGCTGATGTGTGTCACTGTAAATGCCCTTCATCTCTGCTTGGGGAGCCACTCCATTTTTCCCCAACGTTTATGTTTTTGGACGTTTTACATTACATACCTTTGCTGGTTCTTTGACTTATATGCTTACACTGTTGGTATCCACTGGTGAATATCGTCTTCATCGTGTGTCAACCTTTCGCCACCGACCCTCTCTCCTAGCGCCGCTAACTGCCGTTACTCTCGCCTTTAGCACCTCTGTTTTCAAGCAGCGAGTGCTAAAAGCCGCTACGCATTTCTGCGCATAGCCGGAGCTTGGAAAGTCTGTATCACTTACCTTCGCTGTTTTGCTGACTTTCTCTGTGACACCGTAGGCGAAAACTGGTGACCAAAATCCTTTATCGAATGGCTGCAATTGGCCGCTGATAATTTGACCACTATCTTAGTTTGTTCCACCTCCAATACCTCTGTTTTGTCACTGTGATTTGGTATACGCACACAGCATGTTTGCGCACAGCCGGAGCTTGCTTTCAGCCACTCCTTAGTTCTCCAACTGTGTGCTCGTGAACTATTTTCATTATATACCCTTGCTGTGCCTTTGAATTATTTTGTGACCTTGTAAGTACTATTTGCAACTAGAAGGCCTGACCCAAATGGCATTTCTGGCCACTAAAATCCCCTCCACTAGCTTCATCTCCCGTTCGTCCAACCTTCGACACGTGGTCACTTGTTCCCATCCACCTCACCCACCCGGATTCTACTAGCCCCAGCTTCCTATCCTCATATACCCGTGTACATGGTAGCCATTATGCAACCTTTGATAACTATCCCCTGGCGAAAATATACACCTCGATATATGGTCGCGGTGTCTTCTGGTTTCCAACAGCAACCAAACGAGATTTTCTAGAAAAATTATATGCTCCGGTTGATATTCTGCGGTTTTAGCTGATGCCTACGTCGTGCTAGAGATCCGCACGAAATAATAGTTTCGCTACAAAACCATTTTCTTTATCTATACCACCGTTATGGCCATCATTCACAAATTGCAGCATCGTGAATAATGCCTTTACAGCATGGTAGTCAGATTTCCTGGCGACATAGCTCGGCAATCCTTTTTCGCTTCCCAGTCATCTAAAGGATGAAAGGATTCACAGCAAAGTTTTCTACGGAGGAGCTGCGTGCAACCCACCTGGCCCGTGTTTTAACCACTTGGACATGGGCACGCATGCATACAAAATATACCAGTCCCTCCTAATACTTCCCAATCTGCAGAATGTTCCCGCTTCATCCTCATGAGTGTAGAACCTCCTCGACAGTATCGCTGCGCTCAACCATCCACGGTGGATCCTGACTACGCCACTGCGCCTGCCAACGAAAGGTATTGGATGCAGCGTGACTACGTGTAACTACGAGATAACTTGCTCCGAATGCCGCCTTGCCTGCAACAGTTGGCGCAACATACGTGTGCTAGCAGTGATCTAGGATGTGGTGGGCTTTTGCCTGACAAGCTTTCTCCCTACAAAAGGCAACATACGTCTGGTTAACAACACTGCGACTAGGCGGATGTGACTCGCTACCTAATAAAGCCACTGCCCTTTGCATCACACTGGCCAGGCTCCCTATGCCACACTTCACTTATTCAGATGCATACGCTTACACTTCTACGTACTTTTGATAATCATACTTGGTCCTTCATTATCAACGCAACGCTAACTATGCTGCTTCTCACAAGGTGACTTTACATTCTCACGTTCCTGCGTGTGAGCTATCCTGAACTTGACGAAACGGCATTGCTTGTCCACTTTTGGTCATGCCCGGCTTAGCGTGCTTTGAAAAGTTCGAGAATAAAAGTTTATTCATTCATTTATTTAATTACTTAGACCGTCGCAGCGGCTCCGGCAACCTGCGGTAAAAGTTTCTCTGATTCAACCACTGCCATTTCGTCTCTCAACCTGCTTTAGCACCCCGCACTTTGCTTGCTAGGACGACTGACTTGCCGCACGCGACGCAGGGCCCTAGATTCGGGTCTTTCTATGCATGCACACTTTTGAATCGTTGTAATGCTCGGGACAACCGGTACTACATGAGCATCAAATTGCATCTCTGGCTTCGCACTCAGCCCCTTTTAGCTCCGTCTTCTAAGTACCCCAAAACGACTGGCTTACCTTGAACGTCGCAGCGCCCATGCTTCGGCACTTCTCAGGTGTACTTACCATTTTACTGTTGTAAGGGCTTTGGTGCCCAGCTGTGAATGAACATCCTTATCCAAATTTGCTCTTAATCCTCCACCTGCGTTGGCTGTCTTCACCTAGATAGAAGGAAGACTGACCTACCACGTGCGACGCAGCGCTATAGCCATGATTTTACATGTATTTACTTAATTATTTTTCGCCGTCATTCCTCTGACACCTTGCTAAATGCCGAGCAACTCCACCGCAGTCACTTTGTGAGTATGAGCATGCGCGCCACCAGGCCTAAAGCTGTTCTCCGTCCTTTGTCTTAGCTCCTATATTTGTCCACTTCCCAAGTCTAGGTAAGTTGCTGCATATCACCGTTTCACCCACCTGTCGAGTTAAGGCCTAGGTGGATTCCCTACACCTACGCACCAATAGTTACCTTGCCTGCGTCTCATGAATTGCTTAGCAGGTCTACCGTTCAGTCGCTTGCTATTGCAACCATCCACTACGACCCCGACCGTACTAACGGTGCTTATCTTTACACCGTTCATGATTTATACACCATCTAATTAGGTGATTGCAACCTATGAACAGACGTCTACGCTCAGCAGTTCTAAGTAACCGCGCAAAAGCTGAAGGCTATACAGATAAAATTTCTCCCCATGCCAACTTTGTGACTATCAGGTGCAGGTTACGATACTTTCATTTGCATCGTCCCAACCAAATTCCTTGGCAGTTTCGTTCACTCTTGCCCTTACTTTTTTGACTCCCTAAACGATAGAGTACAACGAGAGGGATAGTTATTGATGGCTTGCTTGCAACACCTACCTGGTTCATGTGTTTCGCATGGGAACCATTTTAAGAACACTCCAGCTAAGCCGGTTTATTGATTATTCCCGTGATGAACAGTCTATAGTTCCAACGACGAGGTTAGTTACAAGACTCACTGTAATCTGCCAGTCACTCAATGGGAGCGTATAAACGGACCACAAACAGAATGCGAATAGGTGCACTACGAACCCGCTCGAGCGCAGCAAAACGTGAATGAACAAAACCGCTCCAACAGGAACTAAAATCAGGAGGTGCAGGCCCTATCTTTATGTTCTTCTTGGAAGATTGGTGGTGGTGTTTAAGCGCGATCGCTGCAGTCAATGGAAAGGCAGAAAAGTTATCTTAAGTACGGTGGCTGTACAAACGACACCCAAATTGCCCGGCTTAAAGTAACCTGTGTATTAATGCACGAGCAGTATTACGATTAGTATGAGCAACTTGCTAAAAACTGCGCGAAGCAACCAAGCTAAAGCAGCTATATTTTTATCTGTCAAAGCGTGATGAAACGAAACTTATCCCAAATAATAACAAAAGTACCACAGGCACCAACGCTGCAGACAGTACTTTCGAGAGGAGAATTCCTAGTACCAACATGGGCGCCTATCAGCGACTTCGGGCACAGTAAAAACGCTGCTAATCTGACCGACCTATCAGCTCAAGGGAACCGAGTTCTGGTTTGGGCAACGGAGCCTAAAGTACTTTAGGGTTCAACGTTCCAGATGACATCTTGGTAGTTGAGTTTACAAGAGTAGTAATCGCGATCAACGGCTTTGCAACTACCTCTCTATAGGTTAAGCGGAGCGCCAACCGTTTCATTAAATTTGCGGCTTCAATCCAAGTCAATGTTAAGAATGAGGCGAATCTGAACAGACCTGTGACAAACTACGACCAACTCCGCAACACAACCATGCTTAAGCAGCTGTACCTGAGACTGCAAAAACGCGGCATGCTACAATGTGCCTGGGTCAATGAGAAGGTGATCCGACGTTCACTGAGTAAGCAATGCACCAGAGGTTAGCATCGTGGCCGGTAGCGCTTCATGCAACCAATAACAGGACCAAATAACTTCAAGCTGCATTACAATGGATTCATCCTACAGTAAAACGCAAATGGCTCAGACATTTAGGCCAAACAATTTACTTGGTACAACCCCACACCAAGTGCCTTTGTTGAAGCAGTTGGGGATGTGCCGAGACAAGCTCATCCCGGCGCCCAACAAGTCATTACTGAGCAGCCCGCTCAAAGTCTGCTCACCCAGTTCCTGCATCTTCTCCAGATGGCTCAGTGGCAATTAATGACTTCTTCGCGTCGTCTGTAAATCTAGGAGAACCCGAGAGTTCCTTCTCACTCATGCTTCTCAACGCCCAGTCACGTGGTTAAAAGATGCCCGTCCGTTGGTCGCCCTTATCGCACCGGATGCAATTTTTGTTCTCAAAACGTGGTTCAGACTATGAAATGTCGGTCATTCCAACACACTTCTTGGATATCGGCCGTATATGCAATCTCGAATACACAAAAGAGTCGGAGGAAGTGCTGTCTACCAGAAACAAAATTAGCCAGCAAGAACGGAAATCCTTACCACTGCAAAGCCTCTGGACTCCGTATGGATAACAACAGATATCAAAGGATCCACCATATTATTAGGATGCTTATATAGAGCCCCTGATGCGTCAAACCTGGGTGATACGGCACTCATGGCAACTTTAAGGCATGCATCGTGCCATCCCTGTGAGTAAAAACTTGTTTTAGTTGCTTTTAACTTGTTTGATCTGGAATGGTTCCCACTCCTCACTCCTACGAAGTATGCAAGTGCACCAGCCTGCATCAACGTGGTCGGTTGGGGGCAACATGTTTCTGCTGCTGCCAGCGGAAGCATATATTGGAGTTGGGAAGTTGACCGATACCGCGTTTACAAATTCTGCGCATATATCTGCTCTCGTACGAACACGCCTACATATTTGATTAGTGACAGGTCACTATTCTTAAATATATTTTCAGCTTTTTCCTCATACTTCACTCACCGGACCCGCACTATGTACACAACTTAATCGGACTAGCTCCTAGACTTCGTACAACCTTTGGGCAATATGGGCCCACACTACTGTCTCCAACTGTAAGGCTCTCGCGCTTGGTGCTGCTAATCACGCTATCAGTTACAATATTGCAATATTCTGATCATGCCCAAAAGGGGTGCCTCACTTTGTCGAGAGCAAAATAGTTATATACTTATTTATTTATGGGCATCCCAAAATAGAATCAGTAGGCCATGAGTTCCACGGAAGCACTGCTCGTTTTACCTAAAATGTTCCGTCACTAATTCTGCTCCACCAGCTATAAGGCAGCTTCACCAGCAGGTAAATCCCATAAATTGGGCTACCTTTCCCTACTTATTAGGTGGAGAAATTAGGATGCATTCTTTTTATCCGACCCCCTAGAACAATCTGCTGAAAGCTTTTATAAGATTATTTTATGTCTGGACAGTTTGGCTCCGTTTTCCCGTTTAACAAGAAGCCCAATGAAAAGCACTAGCCAAAGTTGTTAATAGAATTAGTCAGCTACGGCGCTCCTACCATAATAGGTTTACCCTTGCCAACGCTATAAGGACAAATGAAGTCGTTATTGCATCGGCAGCCAGATCTTCACAAAAACATACTGGTCAAGAACGGACAGGCAAGAATAGTGTAGTAGAGCCAAGCAACTCAGATGGCTCCCACGTTCCCGCACCTCGTACCAATTGCCAAAAATAGCACTCATACGAACTGGCTCTACTGTAACTTCCAATGATTCGCGTGTCATATGTGAGGCATTTAACTTCTATTTTAAGGAGTCTCAAGTTTTAGTAACCGGGCCAGTCAGAGAGGAGCTGCAAGTGACTGTTTGCCATTCAACGTTCACCGTGCAATTTGACCTCAAAGGCATCAGCTCTGCGGTTACGACCGTTAAATAATCTTCAAACCTTGCTCCAGATGCCGTTCCGTCCTTTCTTATTAAGAACGGGAATGAAAACATTCCTGTACATCTCCTGAAGCCGTTTTACTATCGCCATGCAGTTTGGAAAATATCCTTCTGCTTGCACACATTCTGTAGTCATGCCGCGTCACAAAGGTGCTTCTTTGCGAGATGTTGCCAATCCCCGTACCATAAACACTACATATATTATCTCGAGAGTAATGCAAAAGTCTGTTAAAAGAACTCTCATGCACTTCTTGTATGAAGGAACACACGTGAACAAGCCACACCATGGATTGCTGGGTCCTCAATCTTGCTGGACCTGCCAGCTGCATTTCCTTAACATGGTCACCAAAGCAAGGGGCTCAGATCAAGCAGTAGTCATGCTCTACCTCGATATGCAAAAAGCATCCGACAGAGTTCAACATGAGTACTTACTACACAACGTCAAAGCTTATGGCATGGGGAGCCCTCTGTTGGACTGGTTGTGCTCAGACCTAACCGGACGCACGCGGTCAGTGGAAATATCCCACGTCGAATCCTCCCGGGCCACTGTCTCGAGCGGTGTCTTACATGGAAGTGTTTTAGACCCAACGCTCTTCCTTATTTATATTAATGGTAGCTACGGCAGCGTAAAGCACGGCAGCTCATTTCTATTTGCTGAGGATATAAAAATCGTCTATATCTTCCCCCAGGTACAAACAAATCCGCACTCGACAGAATATAAGAAAACCTAAGGGCCCCAGCTTCATGGTGTCAGTAAGGACAGCTGACTTTCTCCGCTGAAAAAGCGGGCGCCATGACGTAAAAATGCTTAGTACCTGCTGAGGCACTCACGATTAACAGCTTTACTGTTCGGCTTTATACATCAGCAAGAGACTTGGGCCTACGTTGCTCCATGCGTCTCACATTTCCTGAGCAAGGGCGCTTTCAAGTCGTAAAGGCGCAGCAATTAAACTTCAACATAAACCGCCATCTAAACACTGTCAGTGCACCTCTAGAACTACCGTAGTCACGTTCGCCCGCGCTTGGAGTACTGTGCTTTCATATGTAGCAGCTTGCGTGCCGGACCGCAATTTGCTTGTAAAAGCCCAACGGCGGTTCTCCATAGTGCTCGCCCCACGATACCAGGCGTTTAAGTACAAACAGCGGTGTGGTCAGCTCAGCATCCAACTTCTGGGGCTGCGACGTGTTTTCCTTCACTTACGCTTCCTGCACACGTTAACACATAACTTGTACATAGAGACCTATCCAGCTTTAAGCTGAGAGATGGAACAGCACGTAAGCTCCGGAACAGGAGTAGTACTATTACTCTGCTGAGAAAGAGGCGGAGCCTACGCTCTCGTTTCTTCTTAGTTGCACATATAAATATTTGGAACAAACTACCAAGAAGGTGGCGAGGAATCCAGGACAAGTTGGTTTTCAAGTTGGGCGTGCAAAGGTTTATGTGCCTAGCTAAAGCAAAGAGGCTCTTTAACGTCTCCTCATCATCACACGTTAGCTGGAGGTGGAAAACACCTCAGCTATTGTGCCGCAATACAAAGGCAAGAAAAGAAAAAACAAACAGTGGCATGCCGACTGAGTCCCCAGTAACGGATGGACATCGTTCCGGAGAGCTAACAGCTGGCTGCCGTAAAAGAAAATCCTATTATGCCTTACGATTGAGATCGTGATTGGAGGGGATGCTAAACAGGAGGGGGATGGACAAAGGAACTCACAACACAAACGTCATTGGGGCCGGCTCCTAGCCATATCAGCAAGTGTGTCCAACCAAACGTGTTCACCGTCCTTAGGACCCCAGCCAGGCAGTCGAGATGCACCAACCGACGCCAACTTCGAAGTGAGGGTTTTCATTTCTCTCGACCAAGTCATCACTTGGCCTCCCCTCCTCCTCTTCCAACCGCACTCACAACGCGCAAACAATGCACTTCGCGGGAGTCGGTGTGCTGGCATGCGCAACACGTGGCCCAGCCATCCGAGCCTGGTGCGTGATATTATGGTGCTGAGCGGTTCACTCGCTCTTCCTGCACCAAATATGCGACACCGAACACGCTCATTGCTCACGCGGTGTTCCCACCAGACATGAGCTAAGCTGCGAAGGCAGCGATGATCGAATGTGACGAGCCTCTTCATGTCTGTCGACCTGATGGGCCAGGTTGCACAGCCATATAGGAGAGTTGAACGGACGGCTGCGTTGTAACCTCTGCCCTTCAGGGCGAGAGTAATGTCGCGTCTGCGCCACAGGTGGCGGAGATTAGCAAAAGCACCTCGAGCATTTGCTATACGGTTCGTAACCTCATATTCAATTCCACGGGTGCTAATATAGCTGCCCAGGTACTTGAATTCCTGAACAACTTCTAACAGATAACCACCAAGTGTTAGCGCAGGGCTAGGTCCCTGCCAAGCTTGGAGAAGTACTTTGCATTTCGTTGGAGCAAAGCGTAGCCCAAAACGATTGACAGCCAGTGCTAATCGGTCCAGTGCTGTTTGGCATGTTTGGGAGCTGTCACAGATTAGGGCAATGTCGTCCGCATGCTCCAAGTCAAGAAGTCGCTCACCAGGGAGTAGCTCCACACCTTCTATGTCGTGTCCAGCGAACGCTGTTTCTATGACTTCATCAATAGCGAAGTTGAAGAGGAAAGGTGACAGCGGGCATCCTTGTCTCACACCGCTGGTGATACTGAAGGGTGGCGAGAGTTTGCCATAAACCCTCACCCTGCCCGAACTGTGCGCGTACAGCGCTTTGATAATGTTTACAAATTTATCAGGCACACCTTTCCTCAGCAGACGGTCCCAAAGGGCACATCGATCGACTGAGTCGAAGGCACCTTTTATGTCAAGAAACACGACAACGGTGAGTCACCAATAAACATGGCGGTGCTCCAACACTTGACGCAATGTGAAGATGTGGTCGATGCAGCCCCGACCTCGACGAAATCCGGCTTGCTCTTCACGAATCTGGCTTTCACGAGTGCCAGTCAGTCTGTGGAGAATGACAGAGGCAAGCAATTTAGAGGCAATCGAAATCAGACTGATCCCTCTATGATTGCCACATTCTAAACGGGAGTCTCCCTTGAAAATTGGGACAATGACGGAGCGGTTCCAGTCTGTTTGGACTGGCTCCTGCTCCCAAAGTTTTACTAGCAAGTCGTGTAGATCATCTACTAGAGCAGGTCCACCGAATTTGAAGCGGGCTGGAGGAATGCTATCTGCCCCTGCGGCCTTATGCAATTTCAACAGCCTGGTCTCACATTCGACTTCTGCGCGTGAGGGCGGAACCAAGGAGACAGCCCAAGGAGAAGGGCGCTCAATGCCCGAAGAAAGCGATAACTCAGGTTGGTTAAATTGCATAGCAAAGTGTTCAGCCCAACGCTCCAAGCGTTTTGACAGGCTGTGGATCGGCTGCCCACTCTCCTCGCGTATGGTCTCGCTAACACCAGGTCTCCTGCTGCCTGTTTCCGTATCAGACGGTATAACTTACGATGATTACCAATGGCATCGGCTGTTTTCATCTCAGAGGCACGATTTGACCACCAGGTTTTGCGGTCCTTCTTTAGGCTAGCACGTAGTTTTGCCCTGTGATTTTTGCGAGCTTCATTGTATTCGCTTCCAGCCGGAATACGTCGGCGAGCATCCATAAGTTCTAGAGAATGTGTAGAGACCCAATGTCCGGTTTTGCAATTTGTTTTGCCACATGAAGACGTGCCAGCTAACAGTGACGTTTGACAAATATGCGACCAGTGAGCTTCAATGCTGTTTAGTGGGCGCTTACTCAGCCCAGATGTCAGCGCATCTTGGTACACATTCAGAACATCTGGCTTCGCCAGCTGGCTGGTGTCAATCCGTTCACGTCGACGTCGCGGACGTCCACCGAAACGCACCAGGAGGTCGGCACAGACAAGTGGGTGGTCAGAGTCCACGCTCGTGCTCCAAATCAAGCGACCGTTTTGGACACAGCCCCTCCAGCGGTAACTGATCGCGATATGATCGATTTGCGTCCATGACTGGTCCGAAGCTGGTGGCCGCCAAGTCACACTTCTGCGGGTGCTGTGTCGAAAGTTAGTGCTCGCGAGAAACAGGCGAGCATCTTTACACAGCTGGAGCAATCGCTCACCATTATCATTACGGGAGCCTACACCATGTTGGCCGCCCAGATGAAGCTCATCAGAGGACAATTTTCCGACTTGGGCGTTTAGATCGCCAGCCAGCACCACAGTATCTGTGCTTCTTCTGTAACGAAGGACTCGTGAAGTTGCTGATAGAAATCATCTTTTACCGAATCAGTGCTACAGTTTGTAAGGGCGTAGGCCGCAATGAGAAACAGGCACCGTTTGTCCCCGAGCGACTTCGTAGCACGGAACGAACCAGCTAATCTAACGGCGCACATCCTACTGTTTACTGGGATCCAATCAAGCAGGGCAGCTTCAGCCCGGGGACTCAAAACAATGCGAACGCCAGCTTGACCGGCATTTGAAGCTGCATCATCGCCAGACAGGCGCAATGAGAATGCGCCGCTAGTGTTGCATGTGGGGGATCTCAGGGTAAGCACGGAGCTCGAACCTTGCAGGCGGGTTTCTGATAAACAGCAAATATCGATCGATAGGGTCTCTAGTGTGCGGGCAAGTGCTGCCTGTTGGCTAATCTGCAGCAAAGTGCGCACGTTGAGGCATGCCAGTCTTAGCGAGACACGAGGACTCCAAAGGGAAACGGATAGACAGACGTTGTCCGCTTGATTGAGCATGGACTTGTCGACTGGATTGGAGCGAGGCCCTGCGATTGTGTGTGATTTGAAATTAGAAGACAAGCGACTACTGAAGTAAGCTGGGGAAGGGCCAAGAATTGGGGGATTGAAAATGGGGGATATAAGTAAAGTTGGAGCGGGACAATAAGGATGCAGAAGCGCAAGAAGGGGTATAAGAAGACGGGAAGGCCTGAGCAGTAGCATTCAAACCCCTATCCACCCTGCTCGATGCAGCAGATGGGGCGCCCTTTATTATCCTCTGCGACGGCCAGAGCATCAAGAAATTGTTGTAGGAAAGTTTCATTGTATTGCGTGGGCAGAATACTGTCAGGTTGCCCAGGCCTAGACAGGAGAACGCTTAGGGTTCTCAACCAAAGCCTTTGGTTCAAAAACCTGACCGCAAGGCAGCAGGTTTTGGCACTGGACTACAGAGCCAGTTTTATGAAATGAGGAGCCACCCCCATTCCAACCCCCAACCTGGAGGACCAGGAGGCTGAGTTTGTCTGGCCTCTAACCATTGACCAATCTGGTATGAGGGGCTCTGGAGGTGCAAAAAAGCACCGCCCAGCATAGCTCAATAGATCTCTGA
The DNA here is from genome assembly GCA_944474145.2 of Dicrocoelium dendriticum. Lineage (NCBI taxonomy): Eukaryota > Metazoa > Platyhelminthes > Trematoda > Plagiorchiida > Dicrocoeliidae > Dicrocoelium > Dicrocoelium dendriticum. The sequence goes on from OX104064.1 coordinate 30,140,876, forward strand.
GGCACGCAAACCATCGCACCACGGTAAGGTCCAGCCTCATTGCGATGGTCTTTAACGTCTGTGATTCGGACGATTGCCTTTTCGTGACCGGGTAGGGTGGAGCATGAGCATCCCCGGTATACCCCGGTGTAACAGCGTGCACTTTTCAGGTGAGGCATTAGATACACTGTGCGAGGCATTTGTGTCATCCTTTGCTTAATATCTGTCCCTCCTACCTCTGAGATGTGGCCTAGATCAATTGCAAGATAAGACTAGGAGCTAAGGTTGCAACTCCGAGTGTAAGACTAACCACCTATTTTCATTCTCGCTTGACCCATTTCTAGCTCGTCTGCAGTCACTCAGGTCCCAAGAACCCGTTGCAGTGGTAAGTGCAGCTGCGAAGACGGCCTATTACTCCCAATTAGCGTCTCTACATTTGCGCATGTCTACCTACCTTGCCACCTCCTACGGCGCAATTAAGGCGATACTAAGCATACCATACTTCAACAGGGTGGCAACTCTACATGTCCGGTGAAAGTGGCCTTACCGCTGACAGCAGTTGAGTAATCGGCCGTAAGTTCTTGAACCCATCTTTACATTCTACCAAGGGGTGCTGCGCAGAAGTAGTAAGCTTAAACTGTAAAGCTTATTTACACTCCATACTCCGATCTTCAACGCCTGGCTTTCAACTGGGATCAACGGTACCCCTTGAAAAGTAAGCAGCAGTCGGTTTTAAACTGGATGGTCATACATCTTTTGCAAGAAGCAGATTTAGCCACGATCCTTAGTTCCTTATCCACCCGCGCCCCATTTCAAATACCACTTTCAGTTCCATCCTCATTCTATTGCTCCGCCTTCCTTTCCTTTATTCTACCCTAGAGCCACAGAGCTATGTCGGCAACGGTATTTTATACGTCATAGATCGCTTTTCGACCTATTTAGGATCTACACCTTATATAGTGTTCGATTTTGCTACAAATGTTACAAAGCGCAATGGCGAACCCCTCTGAGTAGACGGATTATATATCTAAACCATAACTTCGCCACCATTTCCTTACCACCATCTCCATAAATTTTACCACCCATTATATCGTTTGTCCTGTGGCTCCGCCTAATTGGACCAAAGTTGGAAAACTTATTTCACAATACTTTCTGCAACTGAGACTCAAGTAGGCGCAAAAATGTGCTGCTAGGCAGTGGAGTCCAACTCTCCACTGTCCTTATCACTCCTACTGGACCCATAGGTAGTATTCAACGCAACTATGCCTTCACTCCCACACTTATTTGCCTGATGTGATGTGTCTCTATAAAGTTGAGAATAAACTAATTATTTACTTATTTACGTAAGTACCGTTATCAATATAGGAGAAGCCCACTAGCCCTCATCCTTTTTGCAGATGTTAGCATCGCGATGGCGCCGTTATTGGAAGCATACATAGTTCCAACCTAAGTCACTGCGAAGTAGGTAGAAAACTAGTTTTATACGTAGTTTCTGAGTCATATGTAATATTATGCGCACCGTCAGTTGAGTCACGGTCTCCTACACCAGACATTTTGCACTGCAATTTACCTTTGCTTGGCCCCATCTCTCTTAGCTTTTATCTGAGTTGTACATTCGCCAATCACGCTTGGAAACACTGGTAGACTGGCAGCAGGATGAACCACATCTATTATTAATTGCCATTCATGACACCCTAACATTTATTATTTAGGTTCTCTAACACTGCCACAAAAGCTAGCCATGTGCCAGAGAACCCTGTCACACCGGCTAGCTGGAAATCCAGCTATTTCGAAACACTTCTTGCTTTAAATTGGTCAACTGTTCAAAATTTATCTTTTAACGCCCTGTTGCACACCCTGCAGCCTTCGTAGAGGTGGGTGGATAACCAGCTCCCATTTCCTGCTTAGGTTGCTGTTTCTGACTTATACTGTTCTGCTGTCTGGCGAACTAGAATAGCTCTCACCAGAACATACACCGACATGATAGTTTGTGTGAGATTAAAGCCTTGTTTTACGTTGATGTCACCCAAACTGAACCTCCAAACTTGCAGAGAACACTCATAAAGAGCAAACATTTGCACAGTAGAGCGTCCAAACGAATGAGCTACAATAAGGTTTCATGTCTGGAAAACGCTAATCACAGCAAACAAAATTCTTGAGGCCCTACCCATGCAAGCTCTAGCGAAATACACGGTTAGAGTCATGATGCTGGTTTTCCGATGCGCATTTCTTTATTCTTGACGATATACCTATGCAACTACTTGGCAGTGATGACGCATTTCTAGGGATGCATGAAATGAGCTAAAATTACTAAATCATGCGGGATTTGTCTAATAACTTGATGCGGTCTGCAGACTCTTTCCAGTCAAATGGACACTGAGCTGTCCTGGCTTATCCATCTAGACCAGGCTCATGTAGTTTCGGGACAATATTCACAAAACGATTAAAGTAGAATAATATTTGGGCGTTTACATATCTAGTGGTTCCTTCCACCAACTAGCCTCTGAAAACGACACATTGAGGTCTCTGGCCGTGGTCTAATTACTAAGCGGCACATAAGTTCGCGCAGGCAATATATTTTACATTGCCCTTCGAGGGTTTCCCTGTATATTTTTCAAATATTCCTCCATCATTTATTACGTACTTACACCGTAAGTACTGCTGTTTTAAAGCTATATTGTGCATTTCTAGATACGCACCACCATTAAGACCCTATAGCAATAAGCCACTTTATAAGTTTTCTTATTTTCACTGTATATGCTTGAAACGTTAAACGGCCTTTGTAGCAACGGTAGTAGCAGTCGCTCCAGAGCTCGAGAAAGACTGCAGTTATTGCGATAACCTTGCACTTATCGTATAGAGCAACGTAGCGTAATTCTGACCAAGCTGTTACTTTTTTTATTTCTAGCAATATTTACGCTACAAAATCGAGTTTTAATTTTGGCTGCTATTAAAGAGGTTTGAGTTTGGCGCTCAGGGTCATCCGTTATTCACATATCTTTGTTACATTCTACATTCATGATTTACACCTAATTGAGCCGATGTGCCGTCTGCTTTTAGATATTTATTTTAAAACGGCTTTTCGTTTATGTTTACTGGAAATTATTAAAAAGCTCCTTTTTGACATTTCTGATGCCATCGCTTTTCTTCTCTCTTTCCCTAAGCCAGACATTTATCGGGACCCGTAATAAACCGAAAAGGCCCAATGGAGCTGGAATGAATATCGTTAAGTGACGGTTCCTACGGCTTTGGTACTGCACTCACGCGCAAGGATTACATAAACTTAACTCCATTATTACGCATGCTGGAGCGTGTGATTACCGTACATTCTTATCTGACCCTTCGAGGACACAGCTTCTAGTCAACTAGAAATATACGCTTTTATTTATTTATTCGTGCATAATGACAACTTGCGGTCTTGAAATCTCTAGTGGTATTTATTCCTTACTCTGGCAAGATTACACATGTAAAACACGAAATGAAACGTAATATCGATGCGTTTTCACAGTCCACCCCATTACCCTGTGGAACATTATGGAACTCCTCTGACCCAGTAAAAATTTGTGCTCATTGTACGAAGCTGATCACCCAACCATTGGTGGGTCGCCTGTACACTCGAGAAAAATATTATATTTCTATTTATTCTTTATCTTGGAATAAAAACATTATATAGAAACGAACAAGTTGGTTCAGCTCGCCAAATAATGTTTTTCCATTCCTAGTTACCCGGAGTTACCTCGCTGACCTTTAATGTCAACAAGTATACAATGAACTTCACTTTACTTAGGAAGGCAGTTCCTCCTGTTGACACTGCTTTTCTGCATCGCACAAACCACGTTTCATTGCCACCTTTCACTATGGCCAGAACAGTTGCGCTCTGCCAGTATTTCTTCCGAACAAATACTTTTACTTACGGTCTACCTGGAGCTATTCTCTTTTGCTTCAACCGTTTACTTGGCCGTAGGTTTCAATTTTTCTTATTTATTTTAAGGCATAACACTTAAGGACTCCCGATTCGGTGTTCCCGACTATGTGGAGTACTTCGGGCCTGAAAAATTGGTTTCGGCTATTTTGTGCTTCAAAGATATTTCAAAAATATTTCGTTTGATATCCCCTTAGACTTTGCGCAACTCTGCAGACCACCGGTATCTCGCATCCTAAAAGTGTTCTATTCACGACCTACCTACCCAACGGGACGAGCAATTCGCTCAGGAAAAGACAAGATTCACGGACGGAAAACGTGCGTCATTCATCGAAAAATTAGGCGCAAGTTTAATACTAATACTCGCGCAAATAATCTGTCAATAATAAGCATTGGGAGTTACGCATTTTTGTTCAAACGGTTTGACGGCAGTTTGACAGAACGTGGTGGGTTTTCACCTAGCATGCGTTCTGCCTATAAACAGCCACAAACGTCCGTTTAACCTCACTGCGACTTGGCGGATGTGATCCGCCACCGAATAATGTATATGCATGGCTTCACACTGGTAACTTTACTAGTACCAAACTTTACTATATTTAAAACATATACCACATTAACTGATACGTATTACTCGAGTCTTGCTGGATCGCACCTGGACCCTTAGTCCGCGCAAGAAGTGAATAAGAACACACACCGGATGGGACGTGTCAAAAACTATAATAGATAGCTTGTATGTTACACCAGATGAATAATTCGAAAAGGAACCAATCAGCGCAAGGAAAAAGGGTGGACGAATCAGCTATCGGTCACTCGATCTGTATGTGTCTGTGTTTGCTCCTCTGCTCAGCGGTTTAGCGGACGACACACATGTAACATCCCCTCATGCGACACGTGCAAGCACAGTTGTGAAATGTAACGTTCTATCGGCTTAGGTGAGCGGTGCGGTTTCCGAATAGCAATCGGCTGATCGATTTCTTCTGTTTGGTTTTTGTTTGTCTCCTCCAGATCTTCTGGAACCACTTTCTCTTCCCCAGAGTACGGTGTGACTGGGGTGCGGGGCCGGATGAAATCATTGTACCTGCGTACTGTCTCTCCACTCTCTAGTTGTATTTCGGCCTCCGTTTCTGAGCTCGTAAGCACGGTGCCAGGCTGCCATAACTGCTCATGTGGTAGTTTCGTGTAAACATCACGTTCCACTATCGACTTCTGGGGCTTAACTGGCGAGCGTCCACTTTCATGCATACGTTGTTGCCGGCAACGCCTAGCCTGACGAGGGTCTGGAAAAAGTAGGTCTAGCCTCGTACGTAGTCGACGCCCAAACATTGCCTCCCCAGGGCTCTTTCCGATAGACACTAGCGGTGTGATCCGATATGCGAACAAAAATCGGTCAAGTTTGGTTCGTAACAAGCCATTACGCTGCTTTGGAAGACCAGCTTTCACGGTTTGGACCGCTCTTTCAGCTAAACCGTTTGACGCTGGATGGTACGGTGCGGAAGTCATGTGATGAACGCCGTTGCTCTGCAGGTATTCTTTGAACGCTGCACTCGTAAATTGCGGACCGTTGTCAGCGACTAATGTTTTCGTTATGCCATGTGTAGATAGACTAGAGCGTACGCCATTGGTTGTAACTTCTGCGGTAGCGTTTGCAACAACATGCACCTCAACCCATTTGGAGTAAGCATCTACTAAAAGTAGCAACGTTTTTCCTTCGTTGGGGCCAAAGTAATCGGCATGGACACGTTCCCATGGGCTGTCGGGCAACTTCCATGGGTGAATTGGACCTGTTGGATTATCTCTTTGATATTTTTGGCATGTGTTACAAGTACGCAAAAGTGCTTCGATGTCTCGCTCAATCGCTGGCCACCAACAGTAGGAGCTGGCGAGGGCTTCATGCGGACAATACCTGGATGTGCATCATGTAATTCTTTCAGTACAGCTGACCTGAGAGTCAATGGAATAACGAAGCGAGATCCACGTAGGATACGTCCTTCATACAGGCTCAGCTCAAATCTACAATTGAAAAACGGACGCAGATCACCAGGGGCTCGCGAACCCCAGCCACGCAGCAGCATACGTTTCACAGTCGATAGAACGGCATCTCTGTCTGTAGCTTTCCTAACCATGTCGCCAGATATGGGTGTAGTATTCAGGTGTTGCAAACGTTGAACAAACTCGTAGGGCGCGTCACTTCTTTCCTCCTGTTGGTCAGTCTGTGGCAATCTACTGAGCGCATCCGCGACATTATTGTGAGGACCGGCAATGTATCGGATTTGATAATTGTAAGCAGAAAGTAGGAGGACCCAGCGTACCATTCTGGGTGCGTCAAGTTGTTCTATGCCTCGTTCCTTACCGAGAAGTGATAACTGGTTTATGGTCAGCCTGTATCTCAAACTGGTTGCTCCACAAGTACTGTTGGAACCGCTTTACTCCGAATACTACGGCCAGTGCTTCTTTGTCTAATTGTGCGTAATTTTTCTCAGCAGGTTGTAATGTGCGGGACGCGAAAGCAATAGGGCGAACTGTTCCGTCGCGGACTTTATGTCCCAGCACTGCCCCGACTCCAAAAGGTGAAGCATCACACTGTAGGATGAGGGTTTTGTTTGGGTCGTAATTTACCAAGGCTGGTGAAGAAGCAAGGAGACCTTTTGCCCTGTCAAATGCTTGTTGCTCTTCCTCGCCCCATGCCTACTTAGAATCTTTTTTCAGCAAGTTGTGAAGTGGCGCTAGAACAGAAGAAAGATTAGGTAGGAACGGACGATAATGTGAAAGCATACCAACGAACGGGCGTAACTGGGCTCCGTTACGAGGTGACGGTGCAGAAATGAGGAGTTGTAATTTATCTTTTCGCGCGTGTAAGCCATGCTTGTCCAGTCTATAACCGAGGTAGTCAACTGAATCAACTAGGAAAGCACATTTGGAGCATTTCAAACGCGAACCGTGTTCAAAGAGTTTATGCAACACCCGGTCCAACGTGTACAAGTGCTCCTTTTCTGTGCGACCCTTGATAAGGATATCATCGAGATATGCGCAAGTGCTCGGTATGTCACGCACGATATTGTCAATTATCCTTTGGAAGATTGCCGGCTCTGAGTTAATCCCGAAAGGCAGTCTAATTTATTCGAATAGCCTCAAATGTGTACTGATCGTCGTAAGACGTCGGGTGATCTCATCCAACGCTACCTGCGAATAGACGTGACTCAAATCCAATTTAGTGAACTTGACTCCTGTAGACAAGTTGGCATACAAATCCTCAATTTTCGGTAATGGATAACGGTCTATGATGGCAACTCGATTTACTGTAAGCTTATAATCACCACAGATTCGTACGTTACCGTCGGGCCTAAGTACAGGCACTATCGGGGCCGCCCATTCAGCTTGTTGGAGTGGTTCAATTATACCTTCTCTTTGAAGCCTTTTCAGCTCCTCTTCCACTCTAGGTCGTAAGGAATAGGGCAGTGTTCTGGCCTTAAAGAACGTTGGTATACTTGAGTCTGACATATGGATTTTTGCTTTACAATTATTAAGTCTGTCCAATTGCTGCTCGTCAAACACTTCTGGACATCGTTTAAGGACCGGTTCAAAGGTATCCTCCTCCAAGGAGTGGATAGTATTTAATAGTGGTGGTAACATTTCCATCCAATCGCGACCAAGCAAATTGACTGGAGCCTGAGGCACGACATGAAGTACCAGACTGTGTGGTCTACCCTGATACTGCACTCGTACCTGACACTTCCCAAGTAAACCAATCACTTCTCCTGTATAGGTTCTAAAAACGGTATCAGTCGGTTCCAGGTCGGGTAACGATGCGAGCGCGTTTTTACTAATCAATGTCACCGCGGAACCAGTATCCAATTCAAATAAAACAGGTTCGTTATTAACATGGAACGTGATCCTATATGGAGGCACTTTCGTCATAACTGAGCAGTTTGAAATTATATGGTTCATAAAATTTAGCTGGGAATCTGGGCACTCACCGTCGTCGGAGTTTAATGATTTGACCGAGACTTGTGACCGTGGGGAACGGCAAACACGTGCCAGGTGGCCAAGTTTTCCGCAATTTCTGCGCTTTGTGTGATCAGACCACATAGTTGGACTGCACCTCGAAACACCGAGGAATATAACATTTATCATTTATGAGGACGCTGGGTGGGAGAAGTGTGCTGATCCCCGCATCGGTGGCGGACGAACTTCCGTGCCCTGTTTTCAGAGAATAACCGTGGTGACAGTTTGTTAACACATTCCACAGGCTGAGGAGGGTTGAAGGTGGATAGTTTGGATTTTAGGTTTTCCCTTTGACGTACAAGGTTACACGCTATTTCCCAGGAAAGGGTTTCTTCCTCCTAGGACAATAATTTCCCCTCGCACCATCATCTGTAACTCCACCAATTAGGCACTGGATTTTCATGACTTCTTCAAACCGACTTGAGGGAATGGTATTTTACCGGTATTCTGGTGTAGCTTGATGAATGCGGGCGATGAAATCATTTGCACTTTCTCCGCATCGTTGCCGTAGCTTGAAAAACTGATAACGAACGAAAATCACACTTTGTTGGATTCCCCACAATTCCTCAACCAACTGGATCGCGTGCATAATGCTGGTCTTAGTCATCAAGTTCATAGCGTCAAAATGACGTTGTCCTACTGATCCAAGGGCTTGGCGGAATAACATAATCCAATGGGTATCGGATAACACGATAGAGGGGTTTAACACAGGAAAGAGAGTCATTTGATGTTGGAAAGGTGTTTTCCACTGCATCCACGACTGTAGAGAGGGTTTCTCCGCACCATCAGGCCACAGACATGACAGTCCAGCAAGAGGGCTAATAGCAACCGTCGCTATTCTGATACGTATTACTCGAGACTTGCTGGATCGCGCCTGGACCCATAGTCCGCGCAAGAAGTGAATGAGAACACACACCGGATGGGACGTTTCAAAAACTATAATAGATAGCTTGTAGATTACACCAGATGAATAAGTCGAAAAGAAACCAATCAGCGCAAGGAAAAAGGGTGGACGAATCAGCTATCGGTCACTCGATCTGTATGTGTCTGTGTTTGCTCATTTGCTCAGCGGTTTAGCGGACGACACACATGTAACACTAACCACTCCCCATCTGCATATTCTTTCACCACCACTAATTTATGCTTTAACAGTTTATCTCTAGGTTACACTCAAGTGAACGTAGCGTACCTCCCCAGCACTGTTGCGCCTTTCCTTCATCTGTCCTTTTCTAATTGATCATCCGCAAGTAGTAAGCTGTTCGTTGCTGATGTATTAATACATGGTTGGCATACGGCTTATATCTATAAAAACGTGTCCCAAGCTCACGACGAGCACATTTATTTCTTTTTACATTTGTGCCATTTGTACATTTTCCATCATGTACGTCTTGAATTTGTCGGTTGTCACTGTTCAAATTACCATTTATCTTATCATGCTTCTGTGTGGGTGCATGGCATAAGTAAGAATAAATACATAGATATTTATTTATTTAAAGTGACAGCTGGCGTGATAGCTAAGGAGTGTGATACATTAGTACGCAGCTATACATCGCCAAGGCCTAAACAGACCACCGAAATAAGAGAGCAGGCACCAATAGTGCAATGCGATGCACAGTATCATATCCAAACACTTAGGCCTGATACTCAACAACGTCCGAAAAAGCCACAATCCTAAACAGTTTTAGCAGTGAACTATACGTTCCGAAACAATTTTCCTGCTTTTGCGCACCCGCATTTCCCCACTAATGTACATATTATAACGCTAAATTTTAGAAGTGATAATATAACTGTGACTTTATAACATTTGTTAAAACTAATAGACCATGCTTGGTTTGTCCGTAAATTCGGAGAATTTTAGGCGGATATGAGTAAATGAATCTTAATTTGTTATGTAATATCCACGTGGACATGGCTCATGTATTCTCGGGATATTATTCGTAAGCACACAGACATTAAGCTTGAAACCTCTACCATAACAGTGGTTTGTCCTCTTGTATCCCCTGCACGGTGAGGCTTTCTGACGCTATGCTAACTGCAATGACTTCCTAAGGATTCATATATATATATATAACCTCTATTAGTGGCATTCTGGTAGTTCGGCCTAGGGCTTGCATAATTAGGTACTTTCTAGCAACGGCGCTCAGAACAACTGTTGTTAGCCTCAAACGTTGCAATTAGTACTTGTTCCTACTCAAGAGCAACATTAGGATTTCTAGGTATATCGCCTTTTTTAGAACTTACAATAAATTAAATATATAAAGAAATATTTTATTCTCGACTGTGCGAGGCGCGCCCATGGAGGCATGATCACATGGGTACAACTGTACAAACATTTTAATGCAACTGTAACAGTGACGTAGAAAATTGTTCATATGTCCATGATTGGAACTGTACAACGTAGAAAATGCAAAACAATAAGTTGGCTGTCATGAGATACGGGACCTCAGCTAATAATAGATTGAGAATCCTGAATGTTCCATTGAAAGGTAATGGAAGAGCACGCACAAGAGAGATATGACAATACTGTTCGTGCACAAGTAAGGCAAAGGTCAACGTATCGTAGGAAGTAAAACGACGACAGTATATGCAGATGTAGAAGTTCCAGTGTAACGACCCTATCTTGAATTGTGACGCTAGTTGACCTGCCAGTGTGAAGTTATGGGTTGTGACTTTATTCGGTGGCGAGTCACATACGCCACGTTGCAGTGTTGTTAAACAGCCATTTGTGGCTTTTTATAGGGAAAACGCTTGCCTGGCGAAAACCCACCACGTCCTGGAACACTGCCGCCAATCCATTGAATGGCAAATTGTAACTGGCTACGTTGCTTGTTGAACGTTTGTTTGCTCGGTTATTCGCAGTCAGGTTGCGTCCCATTCTTCTGCTGGCTGATGCCATACCTGGTCGCCTATTGCGTTCCTGGGTCTTGTCCATTGGTAGGTCGGGTACTAAACATTCTTTTTGAATATGATGTGTTGATCCTTCGCAGAACCACGTGAAGTCTTCGCTGATTATGTATATTTGCCGGGGAGCGAAGAATTCGTGTCCAGCTACCCTCACTGGACATCGGTGGTTGGGTGCAAATAGTTACAGTGGAAGTGAAGCCATGGTCCAGGTAAGTTCTTGTTGGTTATTTCGTCCCATCCCAGACGGAGGCAGTTCCTCAGTTCATTCCCGAATCTCTCTGATGATCACGACCTCAGAGAAAAGGGAGAGAGGAACAGGCCGAGAGAAGACCGAAAAGGACAGTCAATGTACCCAGCATTTGATCAAAATCCTACTTTAAGACATTTATTTGAGACAACTAGTGTACAATGTGTAACAGATATTACGCTAAAGATGTTTTTAATTATGCAGAAGGCATGGCCTAATGGGTAAAATACTTCCATGTGCATAGGGATGAAGAGCAGGATTCCGGTAAGATATTCATGAGGTATAAGCTGACGATGTTCGAATTCTACCTGAGACTAGAAGGTGGGTGTGTAGTCACGATTGGTTGTATCAGAAACCAAAAGACAGTGACGATGTGGCCGTATTTATATATGCTCCACGAGAAAAGGATTACCTAAGGCACCATAGCTATAATGTAGTTAGGTATATGAAGATAGGCAGCTGAGCATATTAGAAGCAGGCTAAGATTAAATGTATATCAAAGGAAGACTAATTGTTGAAGGTAAGACGATCAAAAGATAGCGATATAGGACCGGGATTCTGTGCCTAAAAGTGCCTATTGGGTTAATCATTCTAGTTACTATCAAATAACTACCATGTCAAAGGATAGGACAGCAAACCAGCTAAGCTGTGAAAAAACTACACCAAGAGAATAAACATTCTACAGAGGGACTGACCCTTAACGAGCTAAGGGGTATCCGCAAAGTTGAATAGAGCCTACAGCGAACCGCTGCTGCTGAGCAGAGATAGTGGCTAAAGGAAAGGATGTAACAGTGGCTGATTTAGCCATATCATTAAGACGTTTGACCACATGCTGGATCCCTACAGTTACAACAGGTAAATGAACGAGCGAGCGATTAGAGATAAAAAGAACTTCCAGAAAAAAGTAGGAGAGCAAAGAAGTGACTCCCTACTTACATGTGGCCAACGGTGACTAGCTGCTGTCAAGTAGACGCGAGTAAGACGAACGACGGATAACGGCGCGCTAGGAGAGCGATGAATGGCCAGCAATAGGGTTTGGATTAAGTCTACAGTTACTAGTGGATCCTACGGTGGCACAGAATAGGTCAACAAACCAGCTGAGCTGTGACGTAATCAATCCATGAGAATGAACATTGTAAGAAAGAAGCAGCTCCTAGCGAGCTCCGGATATCCGCAAAGTTAATGGAAGCTGTGACGACTAGCTTGTGCTAAGCAGAGAGAGTGGCACTAGAAAAGGATGTATCAGTGGCTGGTGTAGCCATATCATTAAGACGTTTGACCACTACTGGATACCTACAGTTTTAATGAATAAGTCAACAGACGAGCGCCGATTCAGGAGACAGACGTCAGAGGAAAATTAAGGCTGGAGAGTCAAGGAATGACTCCTTGCAAGCTACATGGATCCAACAAAGATTAGCTGCTGCCAAGAAGAAGATTTCGCGCGAGTAAGAAGAACGACGCATAGCGGGTTTCATGTTTTCATTCGGCTTTCGCCAACGCCAGTTTAGCGAGCTGAAAAGACTTTATCCGTAAACAGCCAGCTTTTGCCCATAACAAGCAAACTGCTGCAAGTATCACAATGAGCTTGCTTTAAACACGTTCAACGACAAATGCTTGGCTCCAATAAGCTATTGGTTTTTCGTTTTTATTGGTTATTTTGCTTATAAACGGGTATTTCTTTTGCTTTGTGCTAGCCTTGGCGCAACTTTGGAGGGCGCTCAAAGGGTCACGTTTGTTGTAAAAATGGCTGCAAAATTAATGTTGGTTTATAACTTTTCAACTACACACGCCGCTTTATTAAGTCGCTCGTTTTAGCCCGTATTTACTATTTATACATTTTTACTAGAAAACTTTCCACTCTGTTACTCGCTCTTCCTGAGGCTATGGGCTACTTTTTACTTTGCGTGTACCCATAATTATGCTTCAAAAATTAACTCCAAGAAATGGTCTGAATGTCTTATATTGGATTTCTTCGAGAACTGGGCAAAGAGTCGCATTAAATAGACAAATGTATGCGGTTTCGGGAGCCGATCCTTTGTTGCTATTTTTAGGCGCACTTCTGTCAGCCGAAAAACTCCAAATACAAACATTTGTAAGCGTGAAACCGTCGACTTGACAAATCGTTAGAACCTCAAACAACTACCACGTGCCGCAAGATAAAATATGCCTTATCGCTCCAGTGATCTGTACGATACCCAGGATACAGAGAATTCAACCTAAAATGTCTTTCTGTCCATGGGGTGCATGCGCTCAACGTACAAGCATATCTGCTCCCTTACGTGCACAGTTTCTAGCCACACTTGAAACACACACCTTATCTATTTGTTTATTTGTGTACAGACGATCCTACGCTTCTTCCCACCTCCGTATTCGGCACGCCTCATAGGTGTCAACCGTTGCGACTAGCATCCTAGTCCCATTCCCCAATGGATGCTCTTGACTGTGAGCACGGTTCCGACATTGCCGAAATCATTTTGGTAACATCGTTCCTTCTCTGTTCCTAAGTACCCCTTTGCAAAAGCCATTTTGTGATATTCTATAGATCGCTCAGCTACAAACATTTTCGTCTCATCAATTCATGTCCTATAGCAGTCTGTACCCCTCTCCTATTTAAGGACCCTTCAGTTTGTTTACCCTCTTAGCGTATGCGTGTTTTAGTCATAATGTTATTTTCGACCCATTTATATATAGTCACTTGCTGGCTAACCTGCTTAGTGACTTCGCTTTAAAGCTCAGAAACACTTCACGAGCTTAAATACTGATCCTTTTTATGGGCCTCTTAAGCAGGTGCTCCTTACTTAACTGGAACAACCAGCCAGTACGCGAAGCAGACAGCCATTCCATGACGCTTCTGAGGTACCATGTCATCCGTCGTATAGGGTGAGAACAAGAGATTTCTCGATTTGTGCTCCATGTATAACGCCAGCTTCCGAAACTATGACAGCAACACCTACCTGAACCAGCCCAAGGTGTCCTCATATCCGCCAAGTACTCTTCCCTCACTGTAGCCGCGTAGCTGAATGATGGGACTAGGTAGCGGCTTTCAATGTAAGTACGTTGCGCAACGCCACCCGCTACGTATCAGCCAAATAGACCTAGTGAGAATCAGCAGCCACCTACTTCACGCAGGTATCAGGTGGCTCTTAGTTCAAATCCCTGAGCTTACCATTGTAAATGCTGAACTAGAGGCGTTAAGTAGCGATCTCCATACGCCTTCAGCACTCGACAACGCACCGGTACCTAAGTGCAAACCGGCGAAGTCCATCTGCCTACCACGTAACAATCTACTTGGGCAGCACCGTTGCTTTGACCCTCAGGCGAACCGAGGTACGACGCCTTACATCCTCTCAACGCAATCGAGAAATATGCCCTGCGGCAAACCATATATTAGTTACGACACCGGCCACAACTGTGACAGTAGCCTCCTCTACCTTCAGGACCGCAGCTCTGGACCGGCGTTCCTGGTTGATACCGGGCTGAAGTAGGTCTGGCGACGTGACTCAGTCTTCTACTCTCGGCCTTCGTGCCGCCAACACCACACTCATCCCTACGCACGGCTAACGCTTCGTAACCACTAACTTAGGTCTTTGTAAAACATTAATTTTGGTGTTCAATATTCGCTATTATATGTCATCAGCGGCATAGACTACCTTAAACCACTCGATCTCTTGGTTGTGAGCCAAATGAAGATAGGCGACTCCACAGCGCTGCTCAGCGCCACCGGTACCAATGCCCGCAGCCCAGCTATCACACCATTTTACATTGTCTCACAAACCTCTATAGACTACGCCGAACGTTTCACTCGTTGCCTTTGACTCGTTCAGCCTATGAACGAAGATATTCCGTGACGACTCAAGTCACAAATCGTATTCGGACTAACAGTTTACCCGTCTTGTCACGCCCGCGCCGACTTACATCGGAAAACTAAAGCTAGCCAGAGTACGGTTCGAGCACATACTCTAACTAGTAATTATCCGTCTTTCAAATGGATCTCGATTCTGCCCACTGCAGATGGTCTTAATGAAACCTGGAGGATGTCACGCTTGCGGTAACTGCCATGCACTAAACAGACACAGTCCCTAACAGGTACCCCAACTCACACTTGCAGGGTTCGACTCCATGCCCTGCAGGTAAGATGGTCCTCAGCAATAGCGACCTTGTTTGTACCTATAGCCAGGTACCGGTTAAGGAACAAGATCTACCTAAGACAGCCGTCAAACACTTCTGTCCGTTCGTACTGTTATGGATGCCTTTTAGGCTGTGCAACGCGGCAGCTACCTTGCAACAATTTAACCACAGTCACCCGTTGCCTAGGTATTGCTAACTCTTACCTTGACGACATCCTTGTCCCCAGTTCATCCGAAGAAGAGCCCCCGCTCCTCTACAACTGCTCACCCAACGGTTGACCTAACCTAACGGCAGAGTTCACCCGACCAAGTGCGAATTTGGTAGGTCCACGTTAGGATACCTAGGCCACCTCACCACACCGACTAGTGTCGAGGTCATTTTGGACAAAGTCCAGGTTATTAAAGAGTTCTTGGCTCCGACTTGAGTTAAATTTCTCCATCGATTTCGTGGTCTAGTCGACTATTGGCAACACTTCATCCCCAGCTGCGCCCAACCGACGCAGCCCTAACTGAACTTCTGAAAGGATAAGAATGTACCTGAGGTTCCCTCGCTACTGCTCACACGGCTTTCACCCAGCTCAAGGATGATATCTCTAACATAACGCACCTCGCTCACTCCAAACCGTTTACTCCTCGTTCTCTTGCGTCTGGCACTTTAGACGTTGCGGTAGGGGCTTTTTCCAACCACAGGTTGCTAGACAGTAGTAACCACTCAGTTTCTTCTCCAAGCGTTTGCAACCAGCGGAAGCTCACTACATCGGTTTGGTAAATAACTACCCGCCCGCAGTCCCTCCATCACCCGTTAAATGGCCAGGCTCCACGGTCTACAACGATCATAAGGCACTCAGTTTCGCTTTTAACTTAGCTTCTGACAAATATTTTCCACTGCAAACCGGCACACTAGAATTTGTCAAGCAGTTCCCTGCTAATATGGGCCATGTGTGAGATGACGCCCACCCATCCGCTGCCGCTCTCACAAGCGTCAACCTCACGCTTCACACTTTGACTACGGCCAACCTTCCCACCATGGCATAGTCTCACGCCTGATTTGGTGTGCCTCGATAAATTCGTGAATAAACTATTTATTTGTTTATTTAATAACCAACGCGCACTGCAGCCCACTTTTCTGCATGTACAACCGGTTCCTCACCGAACTACGGACGGAACTATCCTTTGTGACATTTCCAAGGTTATCCTAGACCCATTGTGGCCGCATCCTTCAGAGGCACAGTCCGACAAGCTTTATTCATTGTCTCATTTTGTCATTTGGGCAAAGTTGACACCGGTCACCGATTGTTTTGTTCGGTCAGACGTAAACAATGATGTTCGTAACTGCCATACCTTGTATTTACTGCCAGCACTTCAAGGTACCTCGACAGCGCCGTAGTCCAGACGGCTCATCTTTGCCCCTGATGCCCGTTTCTCCCAGACACACATAAACTTGGCAGTACACTTGCTTCGTCGCGGATTCATATTCATACTGAGAGGTGTCGACGGCTTTACTAGACAGCTAGCATCCAGCCCTGTACCAGGCTGTACGGCAGAAGCTGTCGTCCGCGCCTCTTTGGAGTGCGGAGTATCACATTACGGAGCCAAACCACTAGCACAACGGACCGTGGAACGATTTTCGTCTCCTCACAAATCGAAGCGTGTTGCAAATGCTAACATTGCCGTCCCATCCACAAGATGGCAAACTAGCCAGAAGCTACTGGCATAGTCGAACGCTTGCATCGACAGCAGAAGTCACCTCTTTGTATCGCTTCTGACCCTGACTGTAGAGAAAACTTTGCGCTAATAATTCTAGGGGTCGGCAGCAGTAGCATGGTTGACCTGCGGTGCGCAAAAGCGAATTTGGTTTATGGCACAGCGTTGAAACTGCCAGCAGAATCACGTTGGCCACCACTGGACTTTGCGTATGCCACCGACAAACTTTGCAGCCTCACTTTCTCAACGCATGTATTCGCTGCGCCCGGCCCCTCTTCATGGGCAGAGAAGGGCTGGACACGTGCATAGTGAAGTCTCTAGCTTCACTCATGTTTCGTCCGCGAAGACGCAGTGCGCCTCCCATACAGCCTCCATACACGACATTCTCAGAATTCTCCCGCAAAAGCATAAGCACCTCAATTTAGACCCGAATCGTCATCGAACAAGTGTGTCTATTGCCCGTCTCAATGCTTCATCCTATGAAACTCCGCCTTCAATCTTATCTGGTGCGGCCACACAGTAAACTCACCCGCAGCTGCATCGTCCGCACGGGGCACCCTTGACCTCTCTGTTACGTTGACCTACAGCTAACAGCCAAACTTCTAATAACCGACAAACGCAGTAGACTGCACAAACCTCCTGTCTACTTTTCAGGTTTTGTGTATGTTTGCTACATTCTTTACGTGCATTTTCCACAGTAGCAGCTTGGGCTGTCCGAAGCTCTCCCTGCTTGCACGATGACAACTAACGTTCGAAGGCCCAGCATTCCAGCCGGCCCAATGAGCACTTAGCGCACAACGAAGCATTTTTTCCGTAATCAGTCACCGCCCTTTCCAATTTGCCCACCATAACATTCTGAGCTATTCTCACCTACCCCGCCTGACCCTGCACTTCAGGCGAGGAATGTGTTACTGTGACTGTCCGCTAACGTATGCCATATTCCTGCAACGTGGTGCCATGGAAACGGATTCACCGAACTTTCCTTTACTCCCGAGCCAACCATAAGTTCCGACAACGATGTCGGTTTCGATTTACGGTAACTCCAAGGCCACCGGACAAGTGAACGAAAGGAAAGCGACAACTGACTGCGACTAACTGAGTCAACAGTCGGTTCGTCTGCAGCACAACTATATACATAAAACCATTTCCACACCTGTGAAATCCCCATGGTGATGCATTTTACCTCTTGCACAATTATGCTTTTTAAACAACACCACAGTTTGTCCTTATTATTGCATGGAACTGTCAAATGCTCTTAGTCTATTAGACCTATTCACTGATGACGCTGTGATCCAGTTATTTTTAACTGTGAACCAGCCGTTCTCAAAAGGAGCCATGTGGCCCTATGATAAGAAAATATTTTTTGCAGAGCATGCGTGTACTATTCTACTCTGGTAGCTACCGGTCAGTGAAAGGAATTATGCTCGCAAGTTGATGTTTAAGAAGGTGTGAAACCCCCACAGTGCAGACTTTTGTTGATGAGCTGATTTAACTCCGCCAAACTTCCATGGCTTACCCCAGGCTATCACCTACCTACAAGCAGCGTACGGTGAGGTAGGTTGGGTAACTAACAACGATTTCGCCCTCAGGACTTTGAGGCCCTTTCACATTGAACCAACTGAGCTTTGCTGAAGACACTGCTGCATTTACTGTGCAAGCAGCAGTGCACGTAGCGAACTCTAGTCAGGTCACTGCTGCAGTGACCGCACCTAGCCACATTGAGACAAACTGTCTTCCTCAGGACACTAGCACAATGTGCCAACTCATGTGCCCGTCAGTTTTCTCGTTTATGTCTCATTGAGGTAGCGCTAGGTTAAGCGTTTTTAGTCTCCGGTATCCGTTCGCGTGTACATCTGGCAGCTAGGTCCTGTTAGCCCGCAACGTTCCGAATTCGAGTGGCTACACTGCGCGCATGGAGGGCTATCGGTGCATAACGTTCATCCGTTCGAACTAGCAGTTGAAATAACTAGGAGGCGTTATAACGACTGCTTAACCTTCAATTCAGCTGGTTAGCAAATAAACGGGCCATTTTGTCCACTTACCTCATACGTGTGAACAGCTGGTTTCCTTGGTGAATATATATAACATGTGTACATTATAATGCTTCTCCCGACACGCAAAATAATCAACTGCCTTGCCAATACGCCCTGGGAGCTATAAGTGACAATAGCCGATGTACATCGATCACTTCGTTGGTAGCTTCCTTAGGCCGGGTTCCTGGACTATCCGCCTTTTTCTTTAGTGTTTGTAGATCTTTTCTGCATTTTATTGGTTGTTGCTGTTTACGCAAAATTTCATGTAATGCACGTGTGTCTGTGCTCATTGTCATTTGCCGTGTACCATTTTTCTTCAATGCCTTTTTTAAGGAGCTTTTCAGTCATATTAGCTACCCACCTTAGTGTCCAAAGCCTTTAGAAACCACCTATCAATTGCGTCTAACAGTGGTTCTATATTTGTACATGCTTAAATCGTCACAAGTATGCTTACCAAATGTCTTACCAAATAATCTCACGCTCGAGCGCGAATAAATTTAGTGCCAACAACCACTCACTATGCCTGTATGTTTTACCTTGTCGAATGAAGTTAGTAAATACCCACGGAAGAGTTGAGTATAAAAATGAAACCAAAGCAACATCTATTATACGTTATCGATTTACATTGATATTTCAGACATGAGCTCCTTGGCAAAGAAGAAGTGTTGAAAGTACTCCGTGGGATGCCTGGAAGTTATATGAATTCAAACGGAAAACTTTATTCTCGGTGCTGCACTAGGCATGGCAACAAGGCGTGACTCATTGCGTCACCTAAAAACTCCACGCAGCTTATATGTTTAATGTTCTAGAACACATGAAATTACGCAAACAAGTAACTGATAAAACATTTGGAGGGTGTTCATAAGGACGAAAGCTGAAAGTACGCGGAATTTTGCATAAAGCTGCGGGAAAGTTTCGAAAGCGGACAAAATTTAAAGGCAACAGTACTTAACAGAACAACAATGGCGAATTAGTTGGCGGCACCCGATAAACTCAGCAAGCTGGCTGCCAAAACTGGCAGGCCACGTACTGTTGGGGAAAACAATGACTTGCCTTTGGTATCAATAATGCTATCAGACCTTAGGAATATGAATCCACAAGAAGCAGTTCTAGTCATTCCGCTCAGATTTGACGTTAACTATGGCTGGCTAGCAGAACAACTCCTCGTAGTGCCAGCTGAATAGTTCAGGGTTAGCCCTTTCCAGCAAATAGTTCGGCAACAGTGTTCCAGGACGTGGTAGGTGTTCGTCTGGCAAGCGTTCTCCCTATAAAAAGCCCCAAATGTCTGCTTACCAACACTGTGACGTGGCGGTCGTGACGCGCCACGAAATAAAGTCACGCTGGCCACTAGTGGCAAGACAAACGGTGTGAATTCAAGATGGCGAAGCTATCCGATTGGCTGCATGGACGTGTATAGAATTGCGTGGAGATGGGTATTTTCTAGTCAGCTTAACATGAAAATGTGTGTTTGAATGCACCAATATGACGATTACTATTGGTAACCGTTGGCACAAAAATGAACGATGTCAACAAAGGAGAAGGACGTTGAGTTACTATCTGGTAGGTAGAAATCACACAATATCATTGTTCCTTCTTTGGAAAAGGATGCCATAAGCTGGTATATCTCTGGCAGCTGTGAATATCTTATTGACAGTCAAAATGATTGTTGCACTGGTGGGATCCGTTTCGCATTGAGAAGGTTATGATCGATATTCTGGAAAGCTCTGTGGTTGTATTATGATGCCTAAAAGGGTTATAGAAGTTATCAGGTTACAGTAAAATGTTAAGTAATGAAAGTAATACAGCAGCTGTCTAGACACCGTTAGATAAATCGGTTCACGACGAAGTGAAGAAGATTTCACGGGGCCTCTCTTCTGCTATCTACAATTCAGTGAACTCAAGGCTTAATTGCACTGACAGAAAATTAACCGTCGCCGTGAGCGGAATACATCGAGCTATCTGTAAATGTAAATGTAATTGAGGCTGTCCACTTACGGGATTTATCCTATTGTTCCAGTCCCACTTGAACTTGAAATTGAGGTAGTTGCTAATGAAATAGATATACAACGTGGGAGAAGTAGGTTTGGTAAACAACTCTCATTAAAGGATGCTAATCTATGCAACACAGTACCACAGTACTAAGCACTGGTATCGAATGAATTGCTAGGATACAGATATCCCCTACGATTTCAACCTTAATTAAAGACGAGCCATGCTGATATTTAGCTTACATTTATTACTAACCGCCTGGTAGGTTCCGTAGGTTTTGTTTGATGAAGCCGTCTGGTAAATTCGGCAGCACTTAGAGAGCTTCGTGAGCAGGTATTTACCGGTACGATTCAGATTAAGATTCAGATGGACTGGAACGATAGGAAAATCCCTTGAGTGTTCCTTCTTGAGCAAATCGTTGAGCCAGGAAATGATAAGGTGTTAGTTCTTGATAGATGTAAAACGAAACATCCGAAACACACCCTGATCAACCAACTACTGCCCACGTTCCCTGCACTAGCAGTCCGCGCTGTGTAGGTTACGTGAAGTAAAAAAGAAATAGAAAGTAAATGGAAGATAAAGGGGAATGAAAGTCATTAAAATGAAGGATAACACCAAAGAGTGAAGATAACGACAGAATAGGAACTGAAAGTTTGAAGATGGATATGGTCAGGAGAAGGGAAAGTTTCGTGTTGCCACCCAAGAGCGTCTAACTGACGTTCGAAACCCTTAACCGTAGGTTCACTGACTACATTTTCTGGAAGCGAGTTCCAGCGCTCGATAACTCTACGCGATAACCGAGTTTCCGCCCTGATGCGGTCAGAACGCGACTTGTGTAGCTTCATGGGTTGACCGCGAAAACAAGGCAACCTAGCCGGGCTAAATAGCCAGCGCAAGTCCGGCCCAACCTTCCCTGTTAAAATGCGGTAAGTAAGGATTAGGTCTCCTCGAAGCCGTCGGTAGTGCATTGAATACGATTGCCCCCGTAACCCCTCGAGCAATTTGGTACCTACTCTCGAAACGCTCTCAAGCTCCATTTTGTCCCGAACAAGGCAGGGCGCGCAAGCCTGGACGCAGTATTCCAGATGGGGCCGAACGAAAGCTGAGAATAGCTTCACAAATATGTCGGCAGTTAAGACCCCGAAAGAACGGCGTATTAACCATAACATTCTGAAACCCCTACTAGCGGCCTTCTTCCAGTTGTCACCAGAATGCAAAGACGAGGAATGGACGACACCTAGGTCTAGCTGGCTGGAGACAAGGGGGAGTTCGACCCCACCGAGTACGTAGCTCGAAGGCGGGAAGTTGCTCCTATACGAAGGACGGAACACTTAGTCTGATTTATGGGCAGTAGCCACAAAGTAGACCACTCCCAGAGTCTGTCCAGTGCATGCTGTATGGCGTCAGAACCCCCAGGAACATTTACAACATTCCATAGCTTAAGGTCATCAGCAAACAATAAGGATGATACCCCAAGCTCTCCAGGGAGATCGTTTACGTAGATGGAGAACAGCATCGGTCCAAGGACCGACGCACACGTACACACTGCTCTCTTCCCTGCAAAAACGCAGATACCCAGTGAAGGGCGCGGCCAGATACGCCGTAGGACCTCAGCTTATGTGATAGCCTCAAGTGGGGTACCTTATCAAATGCTTTCGAGAAGTCTACGAAAAGCACATCCACTACGTGGCCATTGTCCACTGCCTCGGCCCAAGCTTCACGAGCAACCAACAAATTCGTCAAACACGAAAACCCCTTCCGGAATCCATGTTGTGCACTGCTGAGCAGATTAAATCTATTCGTGTGACATTCCAACGAATCTCTCACCAGCTTTTCAAGCAGTTTGACCACGACGCTAGTCAGACTAACTGGCCTATAATTGGCTGACAGACTCCTGTCGCCGTTTTTGAAGATAGGACAGATGACAGCCTCCTTCCATTCGGAAGGTAATGTACAGGTGTCAAGTGATTTCTGAAACACCATCTATCCAAGGAGGATGCGTCCGTGTGCTCCTTATATTATTGTCAGCAGCGTAGCTGACTTCATGTAGAGTAACGTCACGGGGTATTAAATGGACACCTATTGCCAGCCTCAGTAAGAATATACTCATTATGCCAAAACAACTAAACTGAGTAGAGGAAGTGCACACCGCAGTCCATAGGGCCCCACTATTTTTGCAAAGCAGAACTATGCCCACATATCAGCACAGACCTGTTCGACTGGCGATACACTAGGCTAGATAGGTCTCTTAGCAATATCACCAAGAAGGTAGGTCTTGGAGCCTCAAGACATATCATTAGAGGCCTGTTGCATTGGCCATAAAATAGCCTAGATAGCTCACTTAGCACTAGCAGCAATGGCGTACGTCTCGGAGCCTCTATACATATCAGCACAGACCTGCTGCACTGGTGATACAGTAGCCTACATAGGTCTCTTAGCACTAGCAGCATGGCGTAGGTCTCGGAGTCTCTATACATATCATTACAGGCCTGTTGCACTGGTGATAAAATAGCCTAGAAAGCTCTCTTAGCACTAGCAGCAATGGCGTAGATCTTGAAGTCTCAATACATATCAGCACAGACCTAGTGCACGGGTGATATAATAGCCTACCTATGTCTTCGTCTACCCGTCCAGACAGGGTGCCTAAAGCTCATTGCAAGAGCACCAAAAATGCCAATCAGTAGGCATCAATAGCTAGCTCTTTAACAGCACTGGGACAATGCGGAAATGGTGACATGCAAATGATAACAGAATTGTCAAGAAACGTATTGGCGCAGATAACATTTCCGGGAACGTTGTCGTTCAGACCCATTCAAAGTGCTCACGCAAATGTGCCGGACACGTCATATGCGTCACGTCAACACAGCGGATCACTAAGGAGTGGGGTAAAAGTAATGTACTTAAAGGAAACCATTGTGAACAAGGAATGCATGGGCTTGGAGGCCCAGTTAAACAGCAATTGGGCCATTCCTGCGAGGATTACAGAGCCACTGTCCGATTCATTTACCGAATGTTCCAATCAATGCCGTCAACCGAGCAGTTGCGTCGGGTTGGCAAGAGGGAAGCACACGGAAACGAAACAGGAGGTGGCCCTAAAAAGGGCCAAGTTTGCGTTCTCACAGGCTGGCCCTTAAGCAGTTAGGCAAAGTCGTAATCATCGGCTGCAGTGGTTTAATGACAATGGCACAGAACTTACTGTCTGGCAAGCAGATCATGAAAGTGCTTCTTAAAACGGTTGTCTTTCCAGCAAAGCGTTCATTTGCAGTGGAATCCAGATCTACACTGAGGATGCAGGTAACAATATATTATGACATACTCAAACGCAGGTTTGCGGACAGGCTGCAGCTCCGCCGAAGTGGTCGTCTCATTTTGTAAGCGCATAGGCATAGCGGGTGCGTTGTCCGTACTATGTGACACATATGCATAGCTGCAGCAGGGTACCGCGTCACAACCATCCGAAGTGTCTGAGCGGAGGTGAAAAGCTATTTAAAAGCTCATGCAAAAGCACACATGCGTAAGTAAGCCTTTTTCAGAAATTGTTTCCACGAAACAAATCCTGTTCCACGCTCTGCAGGGCCTGTCGCAAATTGGCTAGCAATAATAACGTGACATTTCACCTACATGACACGGGCGAACGCAACCTGCGGCGTACATTAAGGACGTCGTCTCTTGTGACGTGTTTCCCGAATGCATTCTCGATGTACTGCTTTATGTCACACGTAGGGGTGTTGTATCGAAATAAGTCAGCAGCTTGATTGCATTCCTCCTCAGTAAGTCGCCTTTCGAAAAGAAACCGGTTGCATGGATGGTTGCGAGAGTTGGAACGTTAGCACCTTTAGCTTACGGCCATCCAGAGCAACATTGACATGAGCACTGCAATCGGTGTCTCGGGAACTAAATAGGACGGTTAACATTATAAACCATATACTAGACTCGCCGTATTCCTTTGCTCCTTGTTTTCCGGCACTTACAGCGCAGGCATTTATAAAAGATGCGAACATACCTCACAGCAAACAAAATTGACGTTGTTTCGTTGCATAAATGACGTATACAGGGAATAGAATTCATCAAAGCTATGAAACGAATGTCCAACAAAGGTGCCCCCGGAGCCAGCCGCCATGGTTGCAATGCGAAATAACAGCCAAATACGACCTCTAACATTAGACCTCATTTAAAGTAACGACTAAACTCATGTACATAGATATTAACCGTTTTTTGGAAAATACCAGACATAGTCATATTTTAAGCTTTAAAATTGATGCAACTTATTTTTTTATGGCCCACATTTCTTGCAGTTCTATGGTTGCCACTACGTGACACCTAAAGTCACTGCCCCGTGGACATCTGGATAATACTTTCCAACCCACCTACACCAATCTTCTACCGGCGCACGGTTGACGATATCACATTCAAGAATGGAGCTGCACTATACAGCTACATGCACACACACAAGTACATATTACAGCCCCCGCTACACAAACATATCGGATTTTTGCACATTCCTGATCACGCATTGTTATGTCAAAATGATCATGCCTGTAAAGGCAAACGTCGCTTTGTCGAGAATAAAGGCTTTATTTATTTATGTATTTATAATAGATGAGATGCATAAGGATAAAGAAGGTACTGTAATTACTTACGAGGGGCCAGAAAATTTTTCTTACAATTAGTGGAAGTTACGTTACCTGCCAACGACGCTCCTCGTGATGTATGTGCCCTTTATTGGTACTGAATTGGTTGGTGATGCCGTTTGTCAGGAAAATTAAAACACTTCCAAAGGCCGCTTTTGTGTTTGGGATAGCCTATAGCTACCTGACTAAAAACTGCACTTCATTATAGAACATAACTGCATGTGAAACATATGGTGCTACCACAATGGTTGAAAGGGATACCGTATTTATTGCCTATCTAAAAATTATTCGCCCTTTTGTTCATAAAGCCACTGTGAGTTTCGTGACCACCTAATGGCTAAGCAAGCTGGTGGTCGCTTAAGCGATTCACTGACAACCATAATAAAATTAGTTAACCATATCGAATCGCACCCTCTTCAAAACCGTCTTTTAAGCAGTTTCCTTAAAAGAATAAAGAAGCTTTCTAAGTACTACACTTGCATACCGAGGTTAACTGGCTCTGCGGTGCAACTGCTTTCCCCTTTTATTGGGACCTGGGACACCGACAGCACACCTTTCTGGAACTGATGCTGAAAGAAAACTGGCAATAGAAAAGACAGACGTGTGTTAGCTGTCTGATGTCTTAGAAAAACTGAAAGTAATAAATGAAAGTCGTTGAGGCAAGTTGAGTAATCTCAGCTTTAGCGAAGAACCCATTATCGCTTTTGATCCTAATCAGCAACTGCATGCTCAAAACCGCGAACGTCAAAAATTTGCAGTTATTACGCCTCGCTACATTCACAGGTGGGCTGAAGAATGAAGAGGACCGTTCACAGCAATCATTCACGACAACTCCGCAAAGAATTGAACGACAGGTTTCACGATCTGATTGCTATGAAACTCCCGATTTGAAACTTAGGTCAATTCGAGGTACATCCTTTGAGGTTGGTGTTAAGATCCAGGAAATTCGTGCAAAACTGCAAAATAACCTACAGACATGGCCCAACTTCATGCACTATAGAATGGATTTTTGGATATAGGCCGATGCTACTAACAGATATTCAAGTTTGTACTTCCTGTAATTTCTTGTGTTTCCATTACATGGTTAAATGTAGCTATATCAGTGATTTATCTAACATAAGTCGAAATGGCTTAGACACCACAGAAGAGAAGTCCTTCGACTCACTGTGTCAATTCTGGCGACGCACAACAGCAAGCTTGCTCATCGCTCACGTTACTAGCTCGACAAATATATTGGTACCAACTTGTTGCACTTCTAATTCATGACGCGAATTAAAATTAAGGGCTAACAAGTAACTACAACTTTAACAATTAACAATGACATTTTGTCATTACGGACAAGTGGCTTAGTGTTACCGCACAATGAATTTGGCCCTGATGCATGGAAAGTACTACTGAGGTTAATAGGGCAAACAACAATGATGCCAACAATAAGCATGCAACAATCACAATATGCCCATTGGAAGTCCTAGATTTAAATCTGTTAAGTATTGTGCATTGCTGAAAACGTCGTGACCAAGAGCGAGGCCATGAGAAGCGGAAAGGTTCAAAAGGTTTTGAACGCCACCTGTAAAATCTAACCGTGCACTCGTTGGCGTGCCTCTGTACACTCCGAATGCCATATATTACCCAATATAGGCCGACAGTTGCTGGACGCTTTTTCCTTCCAGTAGTGGGGGTTATCCTATTATAAAAGCTTATAGGAAATTTGACACAAATGGTATGAAAAAGCCACCTAGGAATTCACTGTCCACCACTACCCTATCTCCCCTTTAGCACCACCCGCTAGTGACAGATGATGTTTCAGTCGGCGAGTTGACTCGGCTTTAATTGGACACTTTCCTTTTGCCTCGTAAACGCTAGGCATATTAATTGTTCATTTGTTCTCCCAGCTTGGCGGTTTTCTCGCAAACGTTTCACCACCATGCGAGGTGGCATCCTCAGTGCAGTGATATGTAGCGTACAAGCTTACTAAATGAATCCTCCCTCCATGATCGACCTGCAGGTGACTTTGAACGTGGCACGAAATTTGGTGGTGCTCACCCGAAAACACTACACAACCAGGACAAGTATTGATATTACTCTATCTCTTCAGATCGAGTTAGCACGCTACGAATTTGCAACCAAGGGAATAATAGTCGCAATCTCTACCTCATTGGCTACCGGTTCACGGTTGGTTATGATTGACACAACGGTTACTGACTAGTTGCTGAGCTATTTTGGAGTAAACGTTGTCATCAGTGTGAGCCAGTCAATAACCCGTCTCTAATAGAGGGCTGTCGAAATTTCAAACCATCAAGCATTCCGCAACCACTGCCTGCTTATGTGAGGCACTAAGCCAAATATGCGATCCAAGCTTGGCGTCCCTGGCGCATGCGCGAAGTCAATGCACTTGAAGTACCCCAAAGTAGAGCGACCACTCTCGTTGAGTGGTTGCTTAACCCCTAACAACACGGACTGCAAGACATGTCTTGCCGAACTAGCACCACGTGGTGCCAGTCTGGTGCTTCGGGTTAGTCCCGTTCCACTGAATAGGTCGGCGGCAGTGTTTCAGGACGTGGTATGATTTCGTCTGGCAAGCGTTCTCCTTACAAAAAGCCACAACGTTCTTCATAACACCACTGCGATGTGGCGGATATGACTCGCCACCAAATAAAGTCACTGCCAATTCCTCTTTCGGGGATCCTCACTTCACGTTAGTCATCCAGTTAGAGGAGTTCCTTTGCTCCCCACATACGGCGGCAAACACAGCAAACAATGTCAGTCACATTTCGCAAGTTCACTCACCCCACGCACTTATACGTACACTTCTATATAAACAGTTATACAAATCCAGTAATTTACTGGTTAACTTGCTAACTTTTTATACGGCTACCGACCATACCTGTCGGTAGTATCATGATCATGGATTCGCAGGCTTGCCCCGCACTGTCGGAAACGTACCTTCATTCATTTACTTATTTACCCTTGGCTGCTAACGAACTATTACTCGCTTATTAAGCAACGAACCAAATGTTACCTACTGC
The DNA here is from genome assembly GCA_944474145.2 of Dicrocoelium dendriticum. NCBI lineage: Eukaryota > Metazoa > Platyhelminthes > Trematoda > Plagiorchiida > Dicrocoeliidae > Dicrocoelium > Dicrocoelium dendriticum. The sequence goes on from OX104064.1 coordinate 30,169,440, forward strand.
CCAAGACAGTACTCATCCCTTCGCTGTTTCGAAGGCGAACACGTTCATCGAGGGCGAGTACAGAATTCTAATTCGGGTACAACACTAACTTTTCTTCAGCTTTGGTAATATCTACGTCACCAAAATTGCCGTCAGCGTCAGTCAAAAAAGGCAGGGTTGCAGCACCCAACTGTGAAGTGATTATTCCAAGCCGACAAGGAAACGGAAAACGGAAAACCAATAAATTTTAAATTTGTACAAGATCTAGGCTAAAGAAAGCAAAATTAAACTCCTATTACCGTGGTTCAATACTTCAATTAACACAGTAAGTAAGGTACGGCTAGGTTCGCAGGCGTATTAATAATAGCAGTCACGGGAAGGCCTGCAACTGCAACGGTTCATTAATCGGCTGTTTCACAAAAGTGAAAAGTGTTGGTCATGAAGAATCAAGGATACACGAGTGATGCGAAGCAAAAGTTAGGTGTCTAATAATGCAGGTGTCCAAAGCACTTAATGAGTAAAGTATGGTAGTGGAACGGTAGAAATTTTGTAAACCGGATACAAAGTAATTAAATATCATGTTTAGTATGAGACCATATAAAGGTTCTATGTTAACTGCAATTCTGATGTGGCCTTTAAACATTTTCGTGGTCGGCGCCTCAGAAAAAGCAATGCGCGTTGTCCTGGAGTACTTTTCAAAAGGTAACCGACAACGGCAAACCTGCTCCCGAAGCCTGCACACAGCGTAGATGACGTACAGCACAGTTAACCGCGAGTAATATGCCAAATCTTCTGTCGTTCAACGATTCCAACTCATGCTGGAAGGTAAACGTTTAACTATTATTCCTACCCTGAACAGATCACCCATGCCATCCAAGACTCGTCGCCTCGGCATACCTGGCGTAAAGTTCGTCAACTGCATTCCACCGTTAGGTTTTCACCGTGGTTCAACATATATTTAGCCGACACAAGGTTGTAGAGGATAGACACTCCAAAGCAAAATCCTTACCTACTGTGCAGAAAACTTCCGAGTTGCTCGGACACCCAAAAATTCGTAACAGCGACTTGAAAATGTTTCTGCTAAATTTGGTTCCGAAACCACTCCCTTTGGCGTGCACTAATGATGAATAGTATATTGAAACGAGCCGGCGCGATGAACTCGAATAATGGAGTATTGCGGTCGACGGGCACCTACGGCATGATTCAACCATTTCTGAAGGTGGATGGCGCTGGAACCTTGAACATATGCCGTACCGTTAAAGAAAATTGAGCCAAGAGCACATAGAGCAGTGTGGAATCAAATGGCACCACGAATGAAGTACGCAACTGAGTCCGGCTGTTCTACGTTAGCAATGTTATACCACGTATACGTTCGTTCTGCAATGCAGAACTCGTTCCCATGGTGCCACCTATACCGCCTTTGGGACCGTGACCAGCCGAATGCGGAAGATGAAGACGTTAGGATTGGTTTGTAGGTTCCTGAAAGACTTCAAGGATCTCGCGGAAGCAGTCAGGGTGCAACAGGAACATGCGCAGCTGGTTGTGTTTCAGATCCTATTTAACGACGGACGAACGCGATCCCGGAGGATGCAAGAAGAAGCCTAGTCAAGTTGGAAATATTCCGCCGCGGAAGAGGCACGGCTCGCAGAGTTTGACAGTCCGGCCGACCGCCAGGATGCGCTGCGACGATTCAAGGCTGTCCGGCTTGAGCTAAAAGCTGATGCGGTCGTGGTTGCGGTACAGCAGGTTGGCCACTTGGATCTTGCGCTCACAGCGTCGCAAGACAGCGACTATTATTGGAGTGGGTTCTGAATCGTTTAGCTCCAACGATGGCGGATCGATTTCGGATTGTGAACCTAACCCAGAGAATGAGCATGATGGAACTTGTTCGAGTGGCGTGCTCTAGTACGGAAGCCAGCGTCAGCTTTGTGAATTGACGGTCGGAAAGATAGCGAACCATTGAGCAGGTAAAAACGTTGGAGCAGCTTACTCAAGAGACCGTTGGCGCACGTCGAATGATCCCTCCGAGTGACTGGTGCTCCTTTTATAGGAAAACAGGACAGTAGAATCGGCAATGCCTATCAGAGCGCAGTACAAACTGTGCAAACTAAAGGTTACAAATGGTATTTTTCTCGGGTTGGAGAATGCATATTTGGGGCTCTGAACACTGGTGCAATTGAAGCGATGGTGTAGATGAATGGAACAACTCAGCGGTGTTTTGTTGATACGGGAGCCGCAGTCTCGCAGAGCAATCAGCGAAGTTGAGTGAAGACCTAATCGTGAACTCTGGCAGTGGTTACAATTTACGCACAAATTGTATAGCAGAGCACGTGAGTCATAGCTGGACTCATAAATTCAACCACCGCTTCGTGGTGTCGCCGAGCACGCAGCAGACCATTCTGGGTGCAGATTGTCCCCAAGCCAATGTGGCCATCATCGACCTGAAACAAGGAAATCCGGCAACAACATACGGATTTATACCCCTCGCTGGTAGAGAAGAACCCACATGGTCTTGCTCAGTCTTTACCGTTTTGCACACTAGTCCGGCCCTGCAATCGCTTGTGGGCAAATACAAACTTCACAGACGAAAGCAGCCACTACGGGTTTTGTGATTGGATCGAACACACAATTCTGCTGCCGCGGTAGCCTTATTAACAGCATGGATCCAGAAAAATACCAATCCAATCGAAGGCAGCAAAATGCCTGATTCAGATTTTGAATATGGGTGTAATTGGGTTCATAGCCGGCATAAGTCCAAAGTCCTTTTGGTGCAGAAGTCCAACGGAAAATACCGATTTTGCGTGAACTTCAGAAGGCTGAACGAAATCTCGGTGTGGCGTGTTGTCCCACTATCATCAGTCGCGGACATCCCCAACAAACTGCAGCATTCGAAATTGTTCACGGTGCTGGATTTGTGATTTGGCTACTGGCAGCCAACAATCAAACAGGATGCCTGAGCGGAGTACTTCTACAGTTAGCGAGAAGCAGTACCAATTTAAAGGGATGCCGCTTGGATTATATAGTGCCTCGTACACTCTCCGGCGTTTGATGCACCCCATGCTGGATGAGGTAGAGAAGGTGGCCAAGAATAAGAACAACATGGTGATATACAGTAAGTAGGAAGCAGTACACCACCGTCAATGGTGGGTAATGTTGCAAAGAATGCAATAGTCGGGATTACAGATAAATGGTTCTAATTCTCATTAGAGAAACGTCCGTGACACAGCTTGGTTACAACGTAGGTCAGAGTGAGCTGAAGCCGCTGCAAAAGAAGAATTATTGACAATCCCAAACAACAAAGTTCCGACCCCGAAGCACAGTTTTAGGGTATGTTAGGGCCGCGCTGGATAATAAGTAAATTTAGCAGGAAGTTTAGCCGTTTGGCGTCACCTTTGTACGGCCCGTTAGGAGAGTGGGAAAATTCACATGGATGCTAGAAGCTCAGCGAACGTTAGGCGACATTCAGAAAGAAAAGGGTAGGCAGGACTTTACATTGAAATTGCAGATCGTCGGAGAAACGTTCACGGTGACCATAGATGCAAGCAACGTCTGAATCGGTGCAATACTGAAGCAAAAGCAGGGGACGATTGAATGCGCTGGCAGCATTTTGATGCCATCGGAACGCAAGTATTTAACAGTAGAGGTGTCCGGCAATTGTTTGGGCGCTGGGCAAGTGGCGGGAATACTTACTCAAGTCGAATCAGACAACAAACCGTTGGAATGGATTAGGTCCTCCAAAGACACCAGAAGCAAGTTGGCTAGGTGCGTGCTGCGCGCACAAGAATACGACTTCAAGCTAAACCACATATCAGAGAGGGACAATGGAACGACAGGTTTTTTGTCGCACCTGACAGGTGAGCATGAGCTGCTGAACTTTCCTTTCGGTGCCAGTGGTTTGGTGATAGAACAGGATCCGGGGAGCTTGGCAGTTGAGCAACGAAAGGATAGGCTCCTGAACAGGCTGATAACAGCATGAATAATGAACCGAACTGTGACAACCAAAAGCCAAGGCAAACAATTCCAGCTGTTTGTGCGGAACCTGGAAAAGCTACAAGTAACGAAGCCGGAATGCTGAGGTGGACTCAAGGTCGAGAAGCTGTCTCGGCGCCGGTGGTCCCACCGAAGTTCGAGGAAAGATTGGTGGTCGCTCGACACGAAGTGGTCCATACCGGATACACTGGGACATATGATTTGCTTAAGCAGTGAGCTTACTGACCGAGCATGGAAAACCATCGATACAAACGTTCTGCCGTGTCAGCAATGCCAGCTGTTGAAGGGAGACAATCGAGCAACGCTACAATCTACACTCGAGCTCCCAGTGCCTGAGGTTGGTGAGCTGTGGTCAGTCGACGTCGTGGGCCTTTACCGTTAACGAGACGGTAAGATCAATACAAACTCGCGATGAAAGCGCACTTCACACGCTGGATTGAAGCCGCGGCAATTCCGGATCAGTGTGCTAGCAGGACAACTTGCGGTGCTGAGACGCGTGGTGGCGGGCCTCGGTATTCCGAGGGCCTTAGTGACAATGTGAAAGTGATACGCCACGAACATGTCTGGAGAAACTGGGATCAAGAAGTTACGAGCAACTCCCTACCATTCCCGGACGAATAAAATGAAGTATAGGAATATTACGACAATTAAAGAACAGCTGGCGGCGAAAGGGTATTTAAAAGAAGCTCTACCACTACTCTTGCTAGCTCATCGGGCATTCAGGAAAGCAAGCACGAGGCTATCCTCATTTCAGTCAATCTAATGCTTCGAGCCCAGTATTGCTGTCGAGCTAGCGGTGGGAAGGTGGCAAACCTGCTAGTTACCGCCGAGGGAGGCAAGGAAGAAAGCAAGCGGACCGAGACCTGGAGCAGCCCAGGTGCGGATGATAGATAAATCCAGGGCCAAAATGAGATAACCATCCAGAGACATTGCAATCGGTTTGAAGGTAAATTACAGAGGTCACAAACGCGCGCCAGCATGTAGCCCAGGGGAGAAGCAAGTACTGCCGAAATGGGTGGGACACCATAACTCTATCTATTGACAAGGCGCGGTACACATCAGCGCTCAAGAGGGAGCTAGGCGGCGAGGCCACACTAGCGGATTGAGCAAGTGGTAGAAGCAAAGGGAGGGAACTATAACTTACATGGCGCAGCCTCGAAGGTCGGCGAGTCTGCGTGCGAAGTCAAGGGTCGATGATCGCGGATACTTTAGAGGCGAGGAGTGTGGTGCACTACTAATGCGTAGTATGTTGAACGGAGCAATTGCGATGAACTCATCGAATAATGGATCACTGCGGTTGACGGGCGCAATTCAACCAGCCCTGGAAGTTGTTAGTGCTGGAACGTTGAACCCAAACCGTACCGTCAAGGTAAGCTGAGTCGCTAACACATAGTGCAGTGGGGAATCAAACTGGCCTCTCTTTCCAAGTTTCCCCCAGACACGTCCACTGGATTGGGTCAGCTCTTCAAGGACTAAATTGACCATAATTAGCAACTCCGATCTTCTCACCGACGCAAAGAACATACTGCTTGGGTGAACAGGATTGAAACCGAACGCGTCCACAGAATGCCCCATACGCTTGGGGATGGAAAGTGGAAAGCGGCTGACTGAGAGTAACAGCACAGGAGATCTGCTTCGGTTCATAACGTTTACTTGGAAGGAATTTCAGTGTCACATAACGTTCGTGTTAAACATGCTTACCTTTGCTTTAACAATCTATTTCAAAGGTGAGTTCGAAGTTATCACAACTTTATGTCACTTCTTACACTTTCCAATGTCAAGGATAAGGGTGTTTACATTTGATCGCCACAGATTTGAGTATACCTATTTGATCATGCATTGTTGGCGTGTCTCGCTCAACGCCGAGACGATAAAAGTTATTTATTTATAAGTGTTTAACTGAGTTAGACTGTTCTATGTTAGCAACTTTATACCATGTATACGTTCGTTCTTCAATACACTACTCGTTCGCATCGTGTGGCCGCTTTTCATCTTCATCTACTGGCAAAAGAAACCGCGATATTTGTATCCGGCGTTCATGTACCCTGCTGCATACAGCTTTCTATAAGTGGGTTGCACGGCATCCCGCCTCTTGATATCCGGACCCAATCAGGCTGCTTTTCAAAGGGAGAATCTGGCCTGACATGCAGTTTGTGATCAAGGTTCAAGCAAACCACTGTCAAACTTGCAAGCGGGCAGAACTCATCGACACTTTGCCACCCCGATCAGACTCTCTCCGTCCTTGTCTACAAATACACCTACCTCCGCATGGACATCACTACCAGGGTCTGCATACTTACCATTTTGGTTAGCATCAGTCCTGGGGGTAACGTTGCACTGATTCCCAATGTATCGCCGGAGACGATAGCACGCGCTTTTGCTCATTGCCGGACTCTTTGCAGCTGCGTAGCCAATGCGACCATCGGCCGCAGTCCGCGTCGACTTTTCTAAGTTCAAAGATTTCAGGTTTCACATTTAACATCTTGCAATAGCTCTCACTCTCAGGGTAGCAGTAGGGCATAACACTTTTATTGACATCTAACTGCCGCTGTAAGTACCACCAATGCACAAATTTGAACAGAAATCCTGTCAGCGGAGTTCCACGCCATCCGATCAGCACTGCAAGCTGCTTTGGTAACAGCAGTGCCGTGGTAGTCCCTAGAAAACTACGAAGATCCTGCTTCTTAGTGAGCCCAATTTGCCTCCTTTATGACGCATACTATGCCCGCTAGTCATCACATGGCTTGCGCCGTCACAAGTCGAATGACGTACTGGAAGTGTACAACTAATATTGTGAAACACAAAGCAGCCACTGCACAACTGCAGCGTTGTGCCTCTAAACAAACTTGAAAGGTTCTGCCCAAGTCACGCCAGCGTAGTAATCCTTTGTTTGCTGAGCTTCTCAAAGTTCCCTAAGCTAAACCGGAGTTGAACCATAACCGGAGTCATCCTTCTTCCAAATAGTCGACACGGCGGATGGTGAGGGGTGTGCATCTTGAGGCTACCAAAGATTGGTGCCAAAGACTTGTCCACTGAGTCCTCCTAATGCACCCAGACAACAACAAACTCTAGGCCCGGCCGTGTGGTACAATGATAGATACCTTTTATAACGGTAATCTTGCTTTCTGCTCATACCCACTTCTTCTAGCGTCCCGTTTCAGCGCCACTTGGTTATTTCAAATTGTACACAGCAGATAAAAATCCCAAAGGGGCGTTTGCTTCCCACTGTTATAGATAAAATTTGATATCCAGGTTACGTGAAAGCGCGTTAGTTTACGGTGTTATATCGCCTTTCGTAGTCCAACATTCTAATTGTCTTTCATATTCGCAAACTTCGAATTGTTTGCAGTGGACCAAAAGTGTTGAAGGCCGAATGTTGCCAAACGTTGCGTTACCTCTACTATTTTTCCCTTCCGACCCTTCTATGGGCTGCTGATGTGGGGTCTCCTTTAACACCTGCGCCAGCTTTACCTGGTCAAGCATGTGGCTCGTCGACGACTAATTTCTTTGTATCGAGAGCTGGCCTATAACGCGAAGATCGTGCGCTGTATATTCGGAACGAGACTAGACGGCTAACCAAAGGCAATGGGTCGAAAACACAAAAGCAAGCTAGGGAAAATGTTTAATGGACGGGAAGAGAGTTAGCTAATGCTAAAGATAGGGCACAAGAAGAGAGCTAGCTAGGGAGGATGTAGGTGGGCGTCCAGTGCGTGGACGGAGCGTCGTTCGCAGTCGAGTCGCGCAAAAGTCAGAGACTGTGTGCATGTTCTCAACAAACGTGAACAACGTTCTAACAGGCAAACCGCCTAAGTACCTAATACATAAGAAAGCCATAATTTTAAGATATTTTAGGATAGGTGACACAGTCGCACGGGGGAACCTCCAGGTCACTACAGACAAACGGTTCCGCTTCTCTGAGATAGCTAGGTGGCTGCCTGACGGGTACCATACACTTGCAGCACAATAACAACGTTCTTAAAGATATGTTTTATTACGCACACAGGGAATGTAGAACCTTCGCTTGTGTTTGCTTGCAAGCGCTTGTTTGCATATTGATACATTGACGCCGTCCTCGACTTCCATTAGTGTCCTTCTTTACCTGTGCTGCTGCCCATACTAATAGGATCCCATATCTAGTTTGCTAAATAGGTGTCGTTATAGAAGTAGCTTAGACGCCGTGTAACTGAGCTATCTAAATAAACGACCCTAGGGCCTAACATTTTTAGCAACAGTGTTGGCGTACCTCGTCAGTTTCGCAGTTCGCAATGTAGGTTACGCTTGCCTGGATCCCTACAGAGTATAAACTTCAAAAGTTAATTCCTAGCGGTTACCCACAGTTTATTACACCTCGCCTATGCGATCATCTGCCTTAGTTCACTGTCCTCAACACAACGATCACGTTAGCCTACATCCGGCTCACCACCTTTCCGCTCGATGACAATGCAAATTTCACTCATACTCGCTTCCTTCCTTTTTTTCTGCCTTTAGCGTAAAACTAATACATCCCGCTGTGTCCGACCTTCCTGCCTTCTGATATTCGCGCACAGTCTAGGAATAATTTTTGCTACTACCATAACGTTCACTTTCACGTTACCTGAGGTCCATCCGAGCAAGCAGTAGTAAGTGACATCGGTTCGATTCGCGCTGTTTCTACATCTACCTGTAGAGAAATTGGTGCGTGGCGATGTTCAGTATTTGCGAAGTATCCTCAGGCTAACACCTTACTGGCAGGTGCTGAGTAGTATTTGACCGAGCTGGGATTCCGCGTTACTCGGCGCCCAATGTGCAAAGGTCCCAACGATCTCGTATGGTTGGAAGGCAAAACAAACACCGCGTAGGTGGTTGCATGTAGTTACCACCACCACATAGTAAGCAGCAGTTAGTCGGAAGCCTAATGACTAATGAGCAGGCGGCGAGCGTGAAGCACAACAGAGGAAACAGTAGTAGAAAAGGTCAAGTGAGGACCGAAACTGGGTAGAGTAAAAAAGCTTGCGCGTACGTACGTTTTCCCATTCCGATAACTGTGGCCCGGATCGAAATAGTCAGTCGTCGCCGCTCGTTCTGTTTAGTAAATGAAAAATTCCTTTAGACGCGATGGAAAAAGCGCTGGTTTTTAAGTGAGTCGTAGCGGTAAATTTAGGTTAATGTTACCTTAATTCGCTTCAATGAACCGAACATTCAGCAAAATGCTGGATTTTTCTACCCTCGTTTGGCTCGTCTGTACTACACATTCGTGGTTGCATAAGCCCGTCTGAGGGACCTAATTGTATTGCTAGTTTCCCAATAAACCTGCTTGTCCGAATTCCGCTCGCCCTCGTTGCGTCGAGAGCTCACATCTACGGATCGGGTGTGTCCACTGATTGCGTGCGCCGCTTGTGGTGTTCGCCATGATAATTAATCCAGTGCCATGTTCTAGCTTAATTAGTCGCTTTCAGCCTTCGCTGGTCTAGTCCACACCATTGCTCATGTCGCGGAATTACTTTACAGCATATGTGTTGTACAATGACAGTAACCATTGGTTTGACAAAAGTTACAAAATCATTCTTTGAACAATTCAAATAAAAGTGATTGCATGTATTTGCGAAATAAATCGAGCAAATAAGCTTTATCTGGTACAAGTGGTTAACCCCAATTTCATAAAATCCATTTCAGAATAGGACACATCCAATTTCTTTAACTGTGTTTGTCAATGGAAGATGCGGACACAATTGCTAAATTTCAATTGGACAGGTTTTTCAACACCGAGGATTTATTACCCACTAGTAATAACTGACGCCTTGTTCAGTGCAACTATACAGACTTTTAATTTCAGCCTTGAAGGTATTTAAAATAATTGGTGGTTACCGTTGCAGAATGCTTCATCGACGTACTTAGTAAAATTTTATCCATTATTAAATAAGTGTAAGTTTTGCTCATTTTTATCATATATTTGGTAGGGTCATTCATTATTAACCTATTGATTTTAAGCATTGTACTTCGTGAACACTAACCGATTTGACTACCACCCTATTAGATATTGGATGTCTCCAGCCGGTCGCCCTAGGTCAGCCTCACGTTTAGTTAACAGCTTGCTAAACCTAATAACGTACATCAAGTATTTTATCTGACAAAATCTGTACCTTTTAACCACCGGGATTACCACCATAACTATTCTTATAAACCTTCACTGGTCATCCAATATTTTAACTTTTCAGTGTCTGCGTACCTAAGCTTTTATCTTTCACCACCTGTTCCTCTCGTGGTCTCGTGATTTATTCTAAGTTGGACAAGAAATCGGTAACATTCCGTGAGCCGCAAATTTATAAAAATTGTAGAATATCCATAGCATAATCGTGTTATCAATGACGAGCTGGAGCGCACTTTTACTGATTGACTCGTCTTATAGCCTGATGTGAACATATCACTATTGAGCTTCTAATGAGCTGGAGTGGCAGGTACGACACTCGTACCGAACAGAATATGTGACACCCAATGAGCACCGACGTAGCAATTAGCTACAAAGATTATATATGATATTTTTGCGCAATTAAACAGCGAACTATATTCCGTAACACAAATCAACAATAATAATCAGCTGTCCTTCAGCTAGCGCCCAGAAACTAATCGTAAGGCACTATAACTTGCCTCATGCAGTATTAGATGAATCCTGACCCTAGCAACAATACTTTAGTAGCCCAAGTATTTTCCTGTCCTAGTGTCACCCAGAGAGTTTGCCCTGAAATGATGGATCCCACGAGCTTTATGAAATGAGCATCTTGCAGGTAAACATTTTTGTCTAGTTTAACTAGTCTACTTATTTGGCGAAATAAAGTACCAAACATCCTTTGAAATGTACATAGCTCTTTGTGTCATTTACCAGATTATCCAAGCTTACCGACTGCATTCTATTAACTTATACACTACGAAATATTTTTATATATTTCTCCGACTTTGCCTTATCTTTTTAAAATATAAACAAATAGCAAACTATATAAATAAAAGGCGCTTTTACGATCAACAGACTGAGAAAGTTAGAAATGGCGCTATTGAACCATGGACTGACTAACCGATATATCGTTGCAGACTACGAAGCAGCTGCTTTTGTTAGTGTAAAAGTATGCACCTCTCGGCCTCTTGTTCGTGTTCCTCACAATTTGGTCCTCTAACTATTCATTCTACAGATGATAAGGATGTTAGGAGATGAACGCAGAGCTTACTCGTATATAATACGTGTGAAATGGTCAACCAGCCTTGTCAACATTAGTGCCACATACATAACCTCTTTCACTTTATATCCGACAGTCTTTTGAAGCATAAAGGTAATTGTCTCACTAACCGCCATCGAGATTGTCATAAAGGGTGCAACTATTCCCCATTATAGAACCACGTTCGCCAAAGCACGGTGTGAGTTGCTTTTGCTATAAAGTTGATTTACTTATTTTATAACAATACATTTAGTTCTGCACTGAACACTTAAGACTTTTTTGTTGTGCAGTCCATTCCAACAAAAGTTTGTGGTCTCATGCTCTCATGCCTAAGTTTTGCGATCAAAAGTTTGACGCATAATGCAATGAAAACACTTTCCACTGATAAGCGTAACTCCGGAGTATTTTTATTTACTTTGGGCAGGGTACCAACACCTTGGAAATTATGACAATGCATGATTTGAGCTTATTAGATAGTGCGCTTGCAACGTCTATCAGATAGATGCTGGCAGATTTGTACGGACTAACTGGTTGTTGATTGAATTCAGGTGGACGATAGCAATCCACTGATCAAAGTTGAATTTTAAGAAGTATAAGCACAACTCTTGCTTTTCTTTCGCACAAAAGACGTGTCAAGTTATACTAAATAAATTGACACTGGCTGTCAATTGTTTCGGGTTATCTTTTGCTCTGTTGCAATTCAAAGTTCTCCAAGGTTTGCAGGGACCCAGTCCTACACCGACTCTTGGCGGTGAGATTCTAGTAGTTGTCGTGAAATGCAAGTATCTGGGCATCTACATCGGTGCTAGTGTAATGGAAGATAGGATCACGAACCGAATAGTAAAACTGATGTGCGCTTTTGCTGATCTCCACCACTTGTAGCGCCGACGCGACACCAGTCTCGCTCTGAAGTGAAGTGTTTACAATGCAACCATCCTTTCAACCCTCCTATACGTTGTAAAACCTGGCACACCAGGTCGACAGACATAAAGAAGCTTATTAGGTTCGACCACCATTGCCCTTGCGGCGTAGTTTAGGTCTGGTGGGAACACCGCGGGGGCAATGAGCGTGTTCGGCGCCGCCTATTTGGTGCAGGAAGAACGAATGAACCGCTCAACACCGTTATATCACGCATCAGACTCCGATTGCTGGGTCAGATGTCGCGTATGCCATCCCAGCAACTCCTGAAACTTAAGTTGTTTGTGCACCCGATGTGTGGATGGACGAATAGGAGGGATGGCCAAGCGATCCATTGGTCAAAAGGAATGAAATCCCTCACTTCGTATTTGGCGTCGGTTGGTGTTTCCTGGCTGCTGACCGAAGGATGATGAACACGTTTGGTTTGATACACTTGCCGACATGGCGAGGAGTCGTCTTCAATAGCGTCTGTGTTGTGAGTCCCTTCTAGCTCCCCCCAATAACGATCACTAATGTGATATTAGCATTGTTGCTCTTTCACAGCTTTTAAATCGACCTTGCTTAATCTCTTACTTTTTTGTATTGTGGCACAGTAGCTGAGATGTGTTTCTCACCCTCGGCTAACATGTATTGATCATGATTCTCGAAAAGTCGAAGTGGTGCACATTATCTGTGCACTACAAGTTGGACTAATATTTTCTTCATTTGTAGTTCAAGTTTAAGTGGGACTGGAACGGTGGGAAAATCTCGAGTGTTTCTTATTGAGTGCGTCGCTTGACTAGGAATAGCCAGAACATTTTGAATTCTTGGCGAACCTAAAAGTGAACACTCGAGCTACACCCAGGTTAACCAACTATTGCCTACCTATCCGGCATTAGCGATCTCCACTGTGTCGGTGAGGTAAAGTAGGCAAGGTTTAGGAATGCAAATAAGAGAGGGGGTAATTTACTTTAAGAGATGAATAAGATAGACTTGCAGTTGTAAAGAAGTCAGCACAAAGAGGTAAGTCAGTTAACAGTATGGTAATCTTGACATTGTCATCCCAGCGAATCTAGCTGACTCACAAAGCATTTTATGTGGACGCGCCAATCACGGCTACTGAAAGTGAGTTCAAGCGTTCGATAAGGCGCGCTAGACGGGTGTCTGGCTTAACTCGATCGCAGCAGGGCTTTTGTAGTCTAATGGTGTGACCAGAAAGACTAGATAACTTAGTGGGACGAAATATCTAGGATAACTCAGGATGGACCTTCCCCGTGAGCAAGTCTCAGGTAGAAATCAAGTACTCACGAATCCTCAGATTGCATTGAGGTCATTCACGAACTGCGTAGACACTCCGGATACGAATGTCCTCCCAACTCTTGGCCTAACCTACAATCGACTCATAGCAGCCTTATTAGTTCCACTTTGTCCCAGACCTGGTATGGTGGACAGTACTGGATATAATATTTTAATTGGAATCGCACGAAACATGAGAACAGTTTAAGAAACATCAGCTGTTAGGATCCCGAAAGAATCCTGCGTAATCCAGAACTTTTGGTTGATCGCCTTTTTTAGTTTTCTTCGGAGCAAAGAGTAAAATACTGGATGAGACCTAAATCGACTTTATGAGTCACTTGACGAATTTCACTCCTAATGAGCGCATAACCAGTGACGGAATCAGCCTTTGTGACTCACAGTCGTGGTGATTCCCTCCCACCTGCACTATTTAAGGATGGAGGTGAGGTCCTCTGCAGGGCACTGACCTCCATATTCGCACGTATCTGGAACGAAGAGAGTGTGCCGGCTAATTGAAGCGAATCAATTATAGTGGCAATATACAAAAAGGGCAGTCGCACAGACTGTGCGAACCACAGGGGTATTAGCCTAACGCCAGTTGTGACAAAATTACTGGCCTCGATTATCGTTCGTCGCCTCACTGCAGAACGGGAATCTCGGATTAGGAAAGAGCAGGTCGATTTCCGCCCAGGACGTGGCTGTATAGACCATATATTCACTTTGCGGCAGGTGCTAGAGCAGCGCCACGCATACCGCAGACCGACAACAGCTGTGTTCCTCGATTTCAAGAATGCGTTCGATTCAGTCGATCGATCGATTCTGTTCGAACTACTTGCGCGGAAAGGTGTTCCCACGAAATATGTGAACATCCTTCGTGCTCTATACTCCAACACTACAGGCCGCGTCAGGGTCTATGGTGTCCTATCGGATAGCTTTTCGACTACAAGTGGTGTTCGTCAGGGTTGTCCGATTTCCCCGTTTTTGTTCAATTTCGTCGTGGATTCTATCATGGAGGGTTCCCTTGCGGAATTTCACAATGTAGGCGTTGAAGTGCTGCCTGGTGAAAGGTTAGTTAACCTAGATTATGCGGACGATATCGTCTTGCTTTTCGACGATGTTGGGGCGGCACTATCAACCCTGAATAGCCTGTCCAGAGTGGTCCCATTATTTGGTATGCACTTCGCACCTTCAAAGTGCGAAGTGTTGCTGCAGGACCAACAGCCACTTGGTGACCCCTTGACGCTTGCTAACGAGGAACTCGAGGTGGTTGATCATTTCATTTATCTTGGCAGCTGCATCAGCAATGATGGGCGCATAGAAACTGACTTGAGCTCACGCATTACAAAGGCCAGAGCTGCCTTCTTGAACCTGCGTCATCTTTGGCGACAGAAGGGAGTTTCCCTCCTTCTGAAAGGCCGTGTATACAAGGCCACAGTGAGGGCCGTTCTGCTCTATGGTAGTGAAACTTGGCCCCTTCGGTCTGAAGATCTGAGACGCCTCCAAGTCTTTGATCATCGTTGTTTGCGAAGCATTGCTGGTGTCGGATGGCACCAGCGTATCCCCAACGATGATGTGCGTAGGCGAGTACTAGGTAGTGATAATCATGCTAGCACCCTAGAACAACAGATAGCACTGAATAAGTTGCGTTGGCTCGGGCACGTGCTACGCATGCCTGGTCACCGCTTACCTAGGAGGGCCTTGTTCAGTTTACCAGGTGTAGGATGGCGCAAGGCTCGAGGTGGACAGAAGTTGACTTGGCAGCGTGAAATGAAGTCACTGACAACCAAACTGGGTGCCGTTGGTCCGTCTCGCCTTCCGGGTTGGAGTCCACGTGACTCACCTTGTGCTTGGCTCGAGACTTTGCAGGACATGGCTCGCAACCGACACCAGTGGCGCGTCTGCTGCCGTCTTCTAATCGGATTGTCTGTTTAAAGTGTGTTTGGTGCTGAGTTATCTGCGGGGTAATGGCTGATTATGACGCGGGGCAGTGAAAGCCGCAAGGAAGCTGTCTCGCCGATGCCGCCTTATCTTTGCACGATAGCCAGCTGTTTGTGACGGTATGTTGTCTACACAAGGTGTAGGCGCCTTGACCCTGAATGTTTGCTTAGGGCATTAAGGTTTTCAGGTAAGTCCCTCTTTCTCTCCCCTTTTCTTATTCTTTACTTCATAGGTCCTCATGGTTGTATGGCAGCGAAGCATCAGTTCAAATGGCTGATGTACTGCTGTTGATGATGATGAAGACTTATTGGTAATGATCACAAGACAGCTCATTCTACAACCTATCCAGAGTCCATTGAAGAGTCTCAGGACCCCAAGTAAATCCACAATATTCTCGAGATTTGGTCATCAGCAAACAAGAACGATGACATCAAGCTTCTCATAAAATTCACTTACGTAGACTGCGAACAGTAACGGCCCCACGATAGAGCCCGGCTGGACGTCTCCAAGAGCAGCCTAGCGAGACAATAGGCTGCGTCCAACGCGTACACGCTGTTTTCATCCATCCAGGAAAGTTATCAGCCACTGAAGGGAACTACCAGATATTCCGTGAGACTTCACGTTTAGTGAGAGCCGTTAATGTGGAACAGCGTCAAAATCCTAAGCTAAGTGTACGAACAGCATGTCAATAGTGTGTCCACTATTAGCCACTTCAGCCAAGCTCGCACAATCTATCAATGAGTTCGTTAAACATAAAAATCCTTTGCGAAGTCCATGTTGCATAGCACTGAGCAACTTAAATTTATTCGAGTATTTCTCAACTGAATCACTGGCCAATTCTTTAACTATTTTAGCTGCCACGCTAGTCAATCTGACATGTTTATAATTAACCGGTAGGTCTTTGTCACCGCTCTTGAAGTTCGGATAGCTCACTTCTTCTCACTCATGGGGCAAGATGCGCCTTTTGAGTCATTTTCGAAGTGCACAACTCGGGTCCAGTGAGTTTCTCTGTCAATCCGTGTAGCAGATTAGAGTAAACCGAATCTGGTCCGGAAGCTTTAAGTGCGGTGACAATCCTTAGTAACCTGAGAACTTGAGATTCCGCTACAATCATTTCGTCCAGACAAGTGCCTTCAGGACCTTTGAGACCAATCCTATGTGCGGCATATCTGTTTTCAGGAAAAAGATACTTATGTGTTGCTCACGAAGCACACAAGCCCTGCCATATGCATGAGTTTCATCTGCCTGTAGAAAATCTGGAATGGGTGAGTTTGCATCACCACGTCGGTTAACGTAGGCGAAGTACTTCTTGGAGTTGATCTAAGTAGTTTCAGCTAATCACTTCACAAACCGAAGCCGGGCCAACCTAAGATGTTGCGCAAAACGATGGAACAGTGGTTTATCCTAGATAAAACCACAAACGTTTAACCATTTCCAAGGGTATGCATTGGGACCAAGAAGTGAACGCACTAAGAAAAAGTAACACGTAGTGGTGGGCTCGCCGCAAATTCCATATGCAGGCATATTTTGGTTACGTTTCCCTGAGTCGCAGTAACGGGTTAAATCATGTAATTCTGGTGGTGTAATGCATCATCAAGTCAAATTCTGAATTTAGCTAGCACGAGCGCGGTGATTGAATGCAGGAGTAATTCCCACCGCTGGGATACACTATAGTGTCGGAGCCCCAGCGACTGCTTTCCGCCAGCTTAGGGTAGTGAGAACGCGCACAGCAATCCGGGTATAAAACAATGTTACTCGCCGCGAGCCGAACCGGCAGCCAAGCATCCGTGAGTACAAATCAACCGGATACTTCAAATCGATGCATATACAAAGGCTATATAGAAAGTCTGACATTCGATCAATCAAGATTGGTCGTTCCAGGGGCACAGGATCGATACGATGCTTCACGAAGGAGCGAAATGCAGAGCTTAAGAGGAAGCTAATAAGCTTAAGATTCAGTATCAATACAAGCTAATTACATATGTAAGGCATCAGAAAACGCATGCGGGGAACCGTAAAGAGAGCGACATGAATAGGGGTGCGTGGAACAAATTCAAAAAAATCGGGGGTGGTGGAGTTTTCTTACCACCGCTATAACACCTCTACCTTCTGGAAGAAATGATTAACCTGGGGAGAGTGTTGCTTTTCAAACGAGAGGATCCACCTGGATCAACACACATCCAACACCAAGGTAGTTCGGGCTCAGGACAAGTGTACAATGTCGTTGGTTCGCGCAGGTTATCAGGCCATCCCGATTGGACACTTTTTAGACGACTTTCGGTCACTCAGAAAGTTTTCTCCAACTTATCCTTACCATATACTGCAAATGCGTTTTTTCTGGTTGCAAATACCGTCAACATTAATCGAAAATCGATTCCCAACTCGCAATTACGTAATACCATAGCCACTAGGCTGAACCGAAAATATTTTTGTGTGACCAAAAGTCCTTCATAAAGTGTTCAAGTATGACCGCCAGGAGCGCAAAATCTGGGCACTCCGGGCGCACAAACGGTCAGTTGTGCCGATGAAATTACGAATCCACTAAAAAGTAATGCCTTAGGCAAAGAACCGCAGTGTTAAAGATGTGTAATCTTATTTGAAAGCATATCTAGTCAGTTCGCGCCATTTATATTCATATTTACTTTTCGCCTCCGTGAGTGACCAAAAACACGCTCGAATGCGATGGATGGTGATCTATTTGTGCGGACAGGGTTGTAGTGGACTCGGACCCAAAGAGAAATAAAGATGAATAAATGATGATCAGAAATGACAAGACTCACAGAAGGGTTTCGACGTGGGTTAGAAGTCCAACCACATAAAACTTCCTAGTCCTCTTGCGTCAGCCACTCCGATGGATGACAAACGACGATGGTGAAACCAGTTGAGACGGAACGAGATCTGTAGATGAATATTGCTCTAGGTTAGAATGTAGTGACCGACAATGCCATAAAATCCGTGGCACAAGAACACAGAGAGAACACGTCGATTTGCCCGCGTGGTTCAAAAAGTGTGTTATTTATCAATCAAAACAAGTATACAAGGTTAATGTACAAGAATTGGTTGTAATAGGAAAGGAATGTACAATGAAAGATAAGTAAATTTACAGGCGCTACAGAACTCCTCCCCTAGAGCGTTGGAAAGAGAGAAAACGCTCGATAGTATTATTGTGTGTAGTCGCGGAAACGCACAGGAGTTTTGTTAGCCCTACCAGAACGAGTATGTGTTGTAGGGGGTTGTGGTAAACAGGTAGAGTCTGTAGGCGTAGTTGTCGTTGGATGCATACGAGTACATTCGGTACGAGGATCAGTAGCAGAGGAGGATGAGTGTGAGAAAACCGGAGTGGAGCTGGAACAATCATCCAGGTAGGCAACTTTCAAACGATCGAGACTGACAGAATCAGGCGTGCCGTTACGATCGACAACGTAATACTTGTCATGTCGCGAAATCACTTTGAATGGCCCTTCATAAGGCGGTTGCAGGGGCTTGCGAACAGCATCAACGCGAACGAATACGAAGGGGCATGAATGTAAATCCTTATGAACTTGAGGTATGCGTGATGTCCTTCTCGTCGGCGTTGGCTGGAGCTGACTCATATGATGTTTAAGCCGGGCGACATATGAAGTGGGATCAGATTCACCGGTGATTCTGGAATCGATGATCATCTCACCAGGAAGTCGGAGCGTTGTACCGAAGGTAAGCTCGGCAGGAGAGCAGCCGATGTCTTCCTTGCTTGTGTTGCGTATACTGAGCAGTATGATAGGTAAGGCTTCGTACCAGGATGTAGCGCTGGCTGTTAAAGCTGCCTTCAACTGTCTATGGAAACGTTCCACCAAACCATTAGAAGCAGGGTGATATGCGGTAGTGCGTAAGTGGTTGCATCCCATGAGGCGGTTTAAGTCACGAAACAAGGTGGACGTGAACTGTGGTCCTCTATCGGTGGTAATGGTCGCAGGTACACCAAAGACAGATGCCCACGATTCAACGAAAGTGTGAGCGACAGTTTCGGCAGAGGTATCACGCAATGGGACTGCATGCGGCCATCTTGTGAAACGATCAACACAAGTCAATAAGTGCGTAAAACCGTTTGAAGGAGGCAATGGTCCAACTATATCCAGGTGAACGTGTTTGAAACGCGCGTCTGGAAGTGAGAAAGTTCCTGGAGTGGTAATGGTATGACGATGAACTTTACTCTTTTGGCATTGAATACAGGATTTTGCCCATTGTCTGATGTCAGTATTCATGTTTGGCCAAATATAGCGATCCGTGATGAGCTTAACGGTAGAACGGATGCTCGGATGGGAGAGGCCATGAAGATGATCGAAAATTTTCCGCCGGTACGACAATGGGACGTATGGACGCGGCTTACCGGTGGAAATGTCACAATGTATTTTCGAATCACAGTGAAGCAAGGGTAACTGGACGAACTTCAGTGCTTTGTTATTGCGAACAGATTCGAAATCAGAGTCAGTGATTTGTGCAGCAGCAATGTCCTCTAAGTGGATGGACGATGTCGACAGTTGGTGAATGTCGGTGCGGGATAACGCGTCAGCGACAATGTTGCCTGGCCCCTCGATGTAGTGAATGGCAGAGGTAAACTGCGAGATATAATCAAGATGCCTTGTCTCCCGAGGAGAATAGCGATCAGCTGGTGAGTTAAATGCGTAGACAAGTGGCTTATGGTCAGTTAGAACGATGAAGTGGCGTCCTTCGAGGATGTGGCGGAAGTGCTTAATGGCGAGGTAAACAGCAAGAAGTTCACGGCCGAACGTGCTGTACCTGGTTTGAGCCGGCTGGAGCTTCCGTGAGAAGAAGGACAGAGGCTGGACTTCGTTGTCTATGACCTGTTGTAAAACGGCTCCGACGGCTGATTGCGACGCGTCGGTTTTAAGTACTAACCTGGTGCTGGCGTCTGTGTTCAGATGACTCAGCGAAGTCGCGGTTGCTAGCGTTTGTTTGGCTTTTTCGAAAGCAGCTAGAGCGTCGGGTGACAGAATTAGCTTTCTCGGGTTACGCTGCAGTAAATCGGTAAGCGGTTTTAGGACATCGGAACAGTTAGCGATAAAACGACAGTAGTAGTTAATGATACCGAGGAAATGTCGGAGGCTCTTTATGGACTCAGGCACAGGGTAGTCGGTGATGGCAGTGACCTTGTCCGGAAGTGGACGTATATCATCATCATCATCATCAACAGCAGTACATCAGCCATTTGAACTGATGCTTCGCTGCCATACAACCATGAGGACCTATGAAATAAAGAATAGTAAGAGGGAGAGAAGGGGGACTTACCTGAAAACCTTAAGCAAACATTCAGGGTCAAGGCGCCTACACCTTGTGTAGACAACATACCGTCACAAACAGCTGGCTATCGTGCAAAGATAAGACGGCATCGGCGAGACAGCTTCCTTGCGGCTTTCACTGCCACGCGTCATAATCAGCCATTATCCCGCAGATAACTCAGCACCAAACACACTGTAAACAGACAATCCGATTAGGAGACGGCAGCAGACGCGCCACTGGTGTCGGCTGCGAGCCATGTCCTGTAAAGTCTCGAGCCAAGCATAAGGTGAGTCACGTGGACTCCAACCCGGAAGGCGAGACGGACCAACGGCACCCAGTTTGGTCGTCAGTGACTTCATTTCCCGCTGCCAAGTCAACTTCTGTCCACCTCGAGCCTTGCGCCATCCGACACCTGGTAGACTGAACAAGGCCCTCCTAGGTAAGCGGTGACCAGGCATGCGTAGCACGTGCCCGAGCCAACGTAACTTATTCAGTGCTATCTGTTGTTCTAGGGAGCTAGCATGATCATCACCCCCTAGTACTCGCCTACGCACATCATCGTTGCGGACACGCTGGTGCCATCCGACACCAGCAATGCTTCGCAAACAACGATGATCAAAGACTTGAAGGCGCCTCAGATCTTCAGACTGAAGGGGCCAAGTTTCACTACCATACAGCAGAACGGCCCTCACTGTGGCCTTGTATACACGGCCTTTCAGACGGAGGGAAACTCCCTTCTGTCGCCAAAGATGACGCAGGTTCAAGAAGGCAGCTCTGGCCTTTGTAATGCGTGAGCTCAAGTCAGTTTCTATGCGCCCATCATTGCTGATGCAGCTGCCAAGATAAATGAAATGATCAACCACATCGAGTTCCTCGTTAGCAAGCGTCAAGGGGTCATCGAGTGGCTGGTGGTCCTGCAGCAACACTTTGCACTTTGAAGGTGCGAAGTGCATACCAAATAATGGGACCACTCTGGATAGGCTATTCAGGGTTGATTGTGCCGCCTCGACATTGTCGAAAAGCAAGACGATATCGTCCGCATAATCTAGATCAACTAACCGTTCACCAGGCAGCACTTCAACGCCTACATCGTGAGATTCCGCAAGGGAACACTCCATGATAGAATCCACGACGAAATTGAACAAAAACGGGGAAATCGGGCAACCCTGACGAACACCACTTGTAGTCGAAAAGCTATCCGATAGCGCACCATAGACCCTGACGCGGCCTGTAGTGTTCGAGTATAGAGCACGAAGGATGTTCACATATTTCGTGGGAACACCTTTCCGCGCAAGTAGTTCGAACAGAATCGATCGATCGACTGCATCGAACGCACTCTTGAAATCGAGGAACACAGCTATTGTCGGTCTGCGGTATGCGTGGCGCTGCTCTAGCACCTGCCGCAAAGTAAATATATGGTCTATACAGCCACGTCCTGGGCGAAATCCGGCCTGCTCTTCTCTAATCCGAGATTCCCGTTCTGCAGTGAGGCGACGAACGATAATCGAGGCCAGTAATTTTGTCACAACTGGCGTTAGGCTAATACCCCTGTGGTTCGCACAATCTGTGCGACTGCCCTTCTTGTATATTGCCACTATAATCGATTCGCTCCAATTAGCCGGCACACTCTCTTCGTTCCAGATACATGCAAATATGGAGGTCAGTGCTTTGCAGAGGACCTCACCACCATCCTTAAATAGTGCAGGTGGTAGGGAATCCGGGCCAGCGGCACGAAAACGATTAAGGGCTGTGATCGCGTTTTGGACTTCGGCCTCCGACGGAGGCTCTAGACTAACCGTCCATGGCTCGTCCTGCATCACCTGAGTAGGAAGAGGTCCGGGAGCAGGTGGTCAGCTGAACTGATGTTCAAAGTGCTCAGCCCAACGAGCCATACGGCGCTGCTTATTGTGTATCAGCGCACCCGCGCTGTCCCTGATTGTCTCACTGACGTGGACGTATACCTGTGGAGTCGATATGATATCCAAGAAAATCGATGCTAGGCATGCCAAAAATGCACTTAACAGGGTTGATTGTGACACCAAAATGAGCTAGACGTTGGAAAACCTGGTGTAAATGAGACAGATGTTCCTCTTCGGTTGCGCTGGCCACCAAAATGTCGTCGATATAGGCGAAGACAAAATCGAGACCACGAAGGACTTGGTCAGTAAATCGCTGAAAAGTCTGGGCAGCGTTTCGGAGACCAAACGGCATACGGAGAAACTCGTAAAGACCGAATGTCGTCGTGATTGCGGTCTTAGGTATGTCTTCTGAGGCCATCGGAATCTGGTAATACGCGCGGACTAGATCAATTTTAGAGAAAAGGCGTTTCCCGTATAGACTCATGGAAAAGTCATGGACGTGGGGAATTGGGTATTTGTCTGGAACAGTGGCGTTATTTAGAGCGCGATAGTCGCCGCATGGTCGCCAATCCCCTGTGGATTTCTTTGAAACCATGTGAAGTGGGGATGACCATGGGCTATTCGATGGACGAATAATGCCTAAATTCATCATGTGTTGAAATTCAGATTTGGCAATGGCGAGTTTGTCGGGAGCAAGACGTCGTGGTCTGGCGGTGACAGGATTGCCTTTAGTTTCGATGTGATGGCGGATTTCGTGTTTGGGCTGAAAGTCGTCGCTGATCGGTTGATAAATGGACGGAAACTTGCGCAGAAGAGCAGTAAACTTATTGTCGGAAGGCAGAGCCAAACGAATGCCAATCGAGTCGATAGCGAGGACTTTGCCGGTGACAGTAAGTGAGGTGACGCTATCACGGAGTTTCCTGTTTCCGAGATCAACGATGATGCCAAACTTCGTCAAGAAATCGGTGCCAAGAATGGGCTTCTGAACGTCGGCGATTAAGAAAAGCCAAGGTAGTCGACGTCGGAGTCCCAGATCTAGGGTTAACAGTTTCTGACCGTACGTCTGAATTTTCGTACCATTGGCCGCCTGGAGTGTGATATGCCCCGGAGAAAGTTGGCGTTTGTGTGTACCTACGGGTATGACGCTAACTTCGGCACCCGTGTCGACGAGAAAACGGTAGCCGGTTGAGTTGTCAAACACGTGGAGAAGGCGACTATGGTGTTGGCCAGCGGCAGCTGTCGCCATTACTGGCTGGCCGGCGCGTTTCCCTGTTGGTCCTGTAAGCGAAAGGCTTTAGGGTGCGAACACCACGACCTACAGTTCCGTGCAGCATCCCCAAATCGTTTGTGAAAATAACAGAAACGATTCAGTTGGTCACGGTTGGAGGGTAGAGCACGTGTGTTGCGGCCAGGTGATACACTTCGACGGCGGTTAAGACGTTTGGTGATGACGGAAACTTGGGCGGTTAGCTGTTCAATCTGGTTCTGCAGCCTATCCATTACGGATGTACTTTCAAACGCGTTAGTAGGCTGCGAGACCTGATTAATGGGATGCTTGAAAAAGCATTCATGCACCTTGTCAGCTAGTTCAGCCAACTTATCAAGCGAAGTTTCATCACCTTGGACGGACAAAACCAGGACGGTATTAGGTGGTAGACATTTAGTCCAAAGTTGACGCAGGACTGAGTCATCAACTTTGTAGCTACCAACTAAAGTTCTCGTGTGTCGCAGTAACTGAGATGGGGAGCGGTCGCCAAGTTCAACACCAGATAGGAGTTGCTTTAAGCGAGACTCGTCTGAAGCGGTCGTGCGTTTTAACACAGCAGCTTTGAGGGTATCGTAAGGAAATTCTGTTGGCATTGGGTCTAGGACGTCGATCACCTCAGTGGCAATATCCGTAGGGAGCTGAGTAGCCACATAGGAAAACATATTCTCTTGTGTAGTACTCCTACGGAAACGGAAATATGCCTCAATTTGCGTGAACCAAACGCGAGGATTAGATGCACCAAAAGCAGGTAAATTAAAGGAAATATGGTTTTCACGGGGAACCGTACTCGAACTAGGTTTGGATTCCATAGTAGTCGTGCAAAAAAAGAATATTAGGAGTTCTGAGCTTACAAAAAAATGAAGTACTAAGAAAAATTTCGGGGTCACCAATTATGTAGTGGACTCGGACCCAAAGAGAAATAAAGATGAATAAAGGATGATCGGAAATGACAAGACTCACAGAAGGGTTTCGACGTGGGTTAGAAGTCCAACCACATAAAACTTCCTAGTCCTCTTGCGTCAGCCACTCCGATGGATGACAAACGACGATGGTGAAACCAGTTGAGACGGAACGAGATCTGTAGATGAATATTGCTCTAGGTTAGAATGTAGTGACCGACAATGCCATAAAATCCGTGGCACAAGAACACAGAGAGAACACGCCGATTTGCCCGCGTGGTTCAAAAAGTGTGTTATTTATCAATCAAAACAAGTATACAAGGTTAATGTACAAGAATTGGTTGTAATAGGAAAGGAATGTACAATGAAAGATAAGTAAATTTACAGGCGCTACAGGGTTGTTGTTTCAGGGGGAGGGACGCAATTATCGTGTGTTCTCATTAAAAGTAGCGCATCTAATTTGTGGGACGTTGCTATTGATCATTCGTCTCTGAAACTTCTGCTCTTTTTAAACTTACAGTTAACATCCCATTCCAACCAAAAACATTCAAACTTGAGAGTTTATGCATCATATGATCATCTTTACCGGAATGCTCTCCATAATTAAATTTCTCTTCACATCGCACTGATTGCGTTAGGTTCATAGTTTCTTCATGCCATTATATACTGCCTATTGAGAACGCAGTTTAATGGAGTTCCTACATTTTACTGTTTTGAGCTTGCAGACTGGAAGTATCAATGCTGTCATTTATGTTTCTCTAGACATCTGGACCAGTTACTGCATACAGTTTTGACTGCTATGCTAATTATACTGTTATTATTTTTTATATAAGTCTATGAGGCTTGTAAATGAAGTTCCAATTGAATCAGTAGCTCTTCACAGTTAAAATGCGCAGTGAATAATGTTGGCGCTTGAATGAAGAAGAATGTAACGAATTTCTTAATGACTAAGGGACAGAACCAAGGGAGGATTGTCACCCTCCACCATGACGAATAGCGGATATTGGACTGTGACAACATATGATATTACGATCTTACTCTGCTAGAAGTTTCATTGCGAGTGTGCAACTTTGTCGATGGCACCAGCGACAGTTACTCCGCTTGAGCGCGCAGAACTCATGAGGAGGCGTTTAGATTTTGTATTATTTACAGTACTCAAGAAAACAGCATAATAGGAACTTTAAACTGATAAGCCAGTTACTGAAATCATCGTTCTACTAGGTGTGGTTAGGTGTACTATCCTGAATTTATCCGAACGGAAATGACTTATGTCCTTCTGGAAAATTTCTACCTCATTCTGATTGAGGAAGCTGCCGAAAGCTAGTTAAGGGAAGGTTTCATTCCTTTTTATTTTGACTTTCTATGACAGTGCATTAGTGCTCATTGAAATTTATACCAGGTGGTTAGATGATTTCCAAGGTATCGTCGTTGTGCTACACTGACTGTTGAGCGCAACGGAAGACGTTAACTACTCCAGATTAGGTAGAATGACCTACGCTGGAGGAATATGTAGCATGGTCTTTAGATATTTGTGAGTAAAATAAATATCTTAGTGACGTGTCAATTTGCGGCTGCATTGTCTAGGGGACAATTTTCAACAATTTGTCCATAGTCAGTTAGGCGTGTGGTAAAGTTGTTGATTCTGAACCTATTCTCTGGCACGCAGATTAAAATACCCTCGGATCTTTACGAGTCATTTACTTGCTCCGTGGCTAGGCAACACATCGAATAGCGCATGCTAAGCCTGTTAAATTTGAGAATATTTTAGTCATCCACCTCTCATGCCTCCTCAGCCTAGTGGGTACGAAAATGATACACTTTGACGCATTAAGCCTCCGGAAGTGTTGACTAAGAGAAAGGTGTTTTGCCATCACCTCTCACTAAACAATGGTCTAGCCGATGTTGTAACATCCGCAATGTTTTGTATCGTTCAGTGCGCGAAAAGGAATTTTTTACAGCATAATCTCTCTTTTTTAATCCTCGGCTTGCTGCTATTTTCTACGTTAGTATATTTCTTGTGGCTGCAGGGCAAAGAGAGGAGTGTAGCTCTATATATATATATATATATATATATATATATATATATATATATATATATATATATATATATATATATATATATATATATATTCACATGTCTTTGGTATTCAGGTCTGATATTAAGCTGTAGTGATTTACCATGGATGTTTCACGTAACGTAGCACTAAGTCTCACCGATGTGCGTCGTCGCAAGAAACTGTCTGCTGTAGGTCTTTACTCCAAATCGTCCATTGTTGGTACAGGTTCTGTCATTTGACATCGTTTTCGGCCTCAAACCGTAGTGGTCTGGGTAGGGAGTACCACTTACTTTACTTTTATATAACTAACAGCTTAACTTGCGTCTTCCGGTGGCCGAAATGATTACGCACCTACTTTGTAAAATCCGATGGTCACTGGTTCGTGACCGCGTAGTTGCGGGAAATCTCGCTCTCGTGCGACTGGTTATGGTCGCGTGATAGCGAAGCATCGGCGCAGTGTGCTGACGTATTGCAGATGACTTGAGTTGAAGTTATATAGCAGCGTCATTAAGGCTATTGCCCTCCTTAAGCGTGCAGGTATTCGCAAACTAAGCTAATTCCGAAACCGAAAGTTTCCCGATCCGGTTCAGGTGCTGAGAGTCAACTGAGATGAAAGCTGTATAACTTCAGTTTCTTTTCGATGTGGATGGTTGTTCGATTTTCCGCAGACCACCAATGATACTTGACTAGCTTTATCGAATGACCTTGTATACGGATAACTAAATCACACTAAGCGTTCATGAGTCTGTCCGGGTTACTCAATGGATGAAAGCAACAATACCATTTCAACTGTCTTGGCACGCACTAGTCCGTTTAAAATATATGCTACTTGCAACAAATGCTGTGAGATTCTCTTGTCTGAACGGGCTCCCATGAGTTTACGAGCGATGTGGCCACGTCTTTATCAATCATATTCCAGATTGACTATGAGCAGGTCCTTCCGGGAGCAATTCTTAACTCTGTACGATGCATTTAGTCAAGCGCCTAAGAATAGGTGTACCCAGTAACCAAGGTTCTTAGCTACCCAGCATAAGGATAGAACTAAATGCCACCACGTTGTGCAATGCATCAGCCGTTGCACTGTATCGAATCCGGAGTGGAGTATTACTTCATCAAGTTGCACTAGCGCATGTATTTTCACAAGCAGGAAGTCCCATTTTTATTCCTCGCATGAACACTTGGGTTTCCAGATTTTAAAATTTGTTCGCTTTTACTCCAAGTATAAGTGTGTCTCGGCAAACAGATCCCGAGAAGATGACATCGGCTATGAGTTAGTAAGATAACTCGGAGATGAATGTGATCTGCTTCTCATCATTTGAGAGGACTTAATCACTATGAAAATAGATGTATATACTCGACTTTCCGAGGGACTGCAGCCATGTGGACACCGTACTACACACCTGTCCATGCATGTGAGACATAAAATCACAGACGCCAATGTTTTTCGACGTTTTGTGGATGACCGCGTCAGACTTCGAAATAGATTTGATCATTAGTATTCCTTCCAGTGATTTCCGCTCAAAACGTACCAGTGGTTAATACAGTTTATCAATGCTGTTTAAGGCTGCATCCTTTATAAAGTCTCACGCAAATCAGGCGATTGTACTCACTACGAAAATGGACGCAGCGTATCTTGAAGTTTATGGAACACTACAATAAATGTCTGATAGATTATATTAATTTAAGATAACACAGTGGATTTCCGCTTAACCATACTTGTGGCCAACTCGATGGGGCTCCTTGTGGCTACTGTGATTTTATAACGTTAAAACTGTCTACGCCTCTATAAAACGCCATACTCTTCGGCTACTCGGTATGTGTTACTCACTTAGGAGAGACAAGCGGGTTGCACACCATTTCTCAGGGCACATAGCGATTGGGTGGCTAAGCACATAGGTGCTGAGTTTCCTTTAGGCAAATGTTAAGTCCGATATGCGATGACGATCACAACTCCTTGCTGCCCATGATCATTCTACCCCAGAGGAGTAGTAGGGAGAGTTGAATAGCATAGGTAGAAATTCATCACATCTAGACTCTCTCAGATGGAATGCGCATTGCTGACTATTCCCGAAAGGATGGAACAGCTGTACAGTGCTTTTTCAGGTGTGTGCTGGCTGTCTGACTGAGTCTAGGTGTGATGAATTTCTGTCTATACCATTCAACCCCAGTTAGATTTCACATGAGACTTGTCAGGTATCGAGTTAGACTTCCCCTGATTTAGTTTCTAGTGCCTAATCTACGAAGTACTGGTTGAACAGTGCTATCAATTTACGCCCTCAAGCCACTTGCTGTGATAATTCGTCGTCGACGCAAATGAAAATTACCAGTTAGCGGTTCATCCACCATTACCAGCTCGGACTGGACAGGTACCATTTATTATCTCTAATCGCACTCCACCACATGAGCGCTTGTTGTTGAGCGGCAGGCAAACTTGATGAAAGTAAACTTATGCTGCGGATTCAGTACAGCAGTACACCAGATCCCCACGATTTGTAAACCTCTGTCTTGAGTTGTTAACTATCTTCAGCCCAGTCCATAAGTCGACCTGATAAACAGTGAACAGATGTTCCAATTCCACTATCATACATTCGGTACCTTACTGATTGACAGAATTGGTTTTAAGAAATCCTGCTGCAATCTGGGAGCTATGTCCTGTACTCTCCAAGTTTTGCCGTACCCTCATGCCTCCCCAGCTAGCCTAGTTTTCGATTCCGTTATCGATTCGTGGATCTTCTAACCGAATTCTCTTTTCCGTTATCGGCCTAATTATTTCCTGCCCAACAACTTAGTTTCGCCACCGCTACTGTCAGAGGCCGGTGGTCAGTCTTATTATCTGTGGTTTCCGCAAAACGAAGTGACCAGAGAACTCACTTTGTACTTTACTCTATTGACCTCGACTAGCCATAACCACTGTTCACACGGTGTTCCGAAAAGGCATGGTAACGTTGTCGCCATATTACTCCCACTCATTTTCACACAGTTTGGTAAAAATGCTTTTACAGTTGACATGTGTGTGTGTTAAGTAAGCAGGGTCTCGGTCTCCTTACTTGCTTCAAATCTGCCGACGCGCGTGCTCAGAGCTGCATTGTCATTCCTCGGAGTGCCTTTGTCGATAGCCATAGGTTTCGGGCGTCCCAAACACAAACTCACCTGTGCCATTGCATTTTGATTCACACATCAACCATCGAAACAGCGGTCGCTCGAGTCATCCGAAAATGCCCACCGACGAGTGACTATCCCCATGTGTATGCACACACACGCACGCATGCATGCACGACTGCCTCCCGTCCGAGTATTAAAAGGGTATGGCATTTGACACGTTAATCACACACAGGGCAACAGATGGCTCATTTTGGACTCTGCGTTCATTCACGTGCACACGGCATATTTTCATCACCTTAGTGAACGATGAGAAACAGCAATTGTGAATCGCAGTCTCCACGCTCCAGTGCACACATGCGCTAGTTGTCTAAACGAATTCCGGCACGTTTCAGTCATGTCGCCCACTTTCCGCTGTGTTACGTCCTTGTGTCGGCTCGCTATGGTCGTGGTCATAAATTTGAGGAGTGGTGATATACCTGCACACTGAGTCATTGTACCGTTTGCGTGTGTGTGTGTGTGTGTGTGTGTGTGTGACCAACGAAACCCAAACCACGGCTTTGGACCGTCTGTCGAACAGCCATTAAATGATCATTGTGTCATCGCTACCTCGACAGGTGCCGCAAACTTGTATTACGATGATTCCCCCCATCCATCGATGTTGTTTCCCTTAACTGGGTCTGACTTGAGTGCGCACGTCGCATGGAGAATGATTCGGCCAAATTGGTCCTAGCAACTATATCGACAGACTGGATAGGGTCGTCCGAAGGTTTATTTTTTCCAACATGACAGCTACATAACAACAGAGGAGCACCGCAAAAGTATCTCGGAATAAGTTTGAATCCGACTGAGAATTCCTGATTTTGGAAGGTTCGGAACACCAATCGGTCTTGTAGGTGCCTGCATTGGGGCTGCGTTTTGCTGTTGACACAAGAGTTAGTCTGCAGGAACGTCATGAGTTAAATCTAGACACAGTACAACATGTGCAACGCCACAAAAATACCTTTTTCATGGGGACTCTGATCACTGCTAGTTGTCATGGGGTTGGAACGCTGCGTGGTCTGGTTCCAGTGGAGTTCCCCTTCCTTTGTCGTGGTCCTTCGAATACTTTGCCGGAAACGAGATCATACGAGCCACAGTGTCTATCACCCATCCTCTTGTTTTCTGCATTGGCACCGATGTAACATTACCAACTAGCAGAACAACCTACCCGTGGTTGCAGCTGGGTAGTTCGGGTTTACCCGTTCCAGCAAATAGTTCGGCGACAGTATCCGTTTAACAACACTGTGACGTGGTAGTTGACTCGCCACCAACCAAGATCACCGCCCTTTGCTTATCCGTATCATCGTTTCAAATCCGCGGGCGTCAAACATCGCTTTAGCACTGGCGACTCGTTCAAACGCAAGCACAGGTGCAGCAAAACATTTACAAGTCCAAGCAACACAACTACATATGCCTACACGCACACATACACACATTCATGTTTCAATATATATGACAATCCTATTATACGATTGTACATTTCTTGATCATTTGTACTCTTACCATGCTTATGCCTGTGCAGGCGTGTCTCACTTAGTCGAGACTAAAAGTTTATTTCTTTATTTAAATGTTTACATATGATGGAATCGATGCTATGTATAAATGTTTTCTCTTGCCCCACGAGTACAAGGGGCTAAATTACACACACTCGCAACTTTTGTATGTTTGGGGACACTGACTACTTTCCATCATATGACGCCTAACGCGTCGCAGTTGCCCAACTTCAAGTCACACTGCGTTCCTTTCAAGTTTACCATAATAATAATTCCGATGGCGCGGATCATCCTAGGCGTCAATTTAGCACCTCTGGCTTGAAAAGCAATCACCGTGCGTGGGAGTTGTTAATACTTCACCGTTAATTTAGCACCTCCATAGGCGCCATGCTCCTGAGCTACATTGGTGCCTAGCTAGGACGAATTCAGCTGTGTTCATGTCTCTGGTGCTGGTAAGATCTCCAGTAGCTTGTGTGCACCAGCCTCCTTGGGAAGCGTGGGAAAAGAGGCATCTGCATTTGGCGCACATCCTAAGATGTTCGTACGATATTATTAATGAAGTTAAGGTGGTTTGGTGGAAGCCACAACAACTAGCTGTAATTAGTCAACAACCACCCATGAAAGCACCGGGCTATCTCGCCGTCCTTTCACAAGTCGTCCAGAGTAGGTCAAAAGTTCGCACGGACAATACACGCATGATTGAGGCGGATGCCGTGGGATACAGGACTAAGACATTCTTCTTGCCATATCGAAATGTGACTTCAAGTAAAATATAGAATATTAGAGGATTAATTGTATTTTTGGAAAGGTACCTTGCAGCCAGATTCAGTGAACAAGTGGCCACACATCCCGTAAGGCGCTAGATGGCCGTTTCGTCCTATCAGGACTTGTCAATAGTGCGCACCTGCCGAATCCTGTCAGATGCGGACCCATAACCTTACGCTTACGAGTCAGTGAATTAGGGCACTGAGCCACCGGTGATTTCGGCCAACCACCATAACGGATTACTAGCTGCGCTAGAGCACGGCCCATCTTCTATGCTTGATATGTACGTGTCGCGGGCATGATTATCCCCCATAACTATAACTCCTATTGCAAGCCACCACTGATCGAGGTGACCTGTAGCCTGTTGCCATTATTGATTATTGGAGAATATGAGGAGAATTTTTGGCCATTGTGAAGCGCTCTTCTAGCCCAACACTGCACTATACGACCAACCTCGTTTTTATTTTTTACTCTTCGGCTAAACTGGGAGCTGAACCTGGGGTGCACAGAAGTTGCTGGCAAACGCATTTAGCGCTACACCACAGAGCCGCATTTGTCTGCTTTATCTTCGGTCTCAATGACCGAAGTTACTCACTTGAATCGTGGTCCAGATCGAGGCTGCATGTCAAAACCCACTCGCCCAACGGGTAAACCAGTTTAATCAGCAATGATCTCGGAATAACTTATTTTAACGCACCTGTTACTTGTGAGAGGCTGTCTGACTGGAAATTACTGCAAAGAACTCTCAATACGATCACCTATTACTGCCTCTCGTATCGCTATCACGATGCGTTCGCTGAAGCTGCAATCCGTGTCCCTTGGACCAGTGCTTCGCCACGTTATCTCTTACATTTCTATGGATGTTTTGTTGGGCAGCTAATGCACCTCATCTTGATACTGAACAATGAACAATGAGTTATCACGGGTAAAAAAGCATGTGCTTGACAAGTCCAATAGGATGGTTGAAGTGAACATTAAAATTGAAATGATCGTCGAATAAGTAAATCGTTATTTTAAGCGTCTACCGGTTTAAGTGCACTACTCTATAATGATAGCTTGAAGTGGGAATGGGATGTGTACACACAAACTAGTATAAAGTGCCGTTATACTTCAGTAAATGCGTGAGGAAGAATAAAGGAAACGACAACGCTCACTCGTGTGTTGCTTCATTTAACAGATGTGGTAGGTTAATCCAGTTTAGATACATCTAGGCTACTCACATGGACACTTCTGCATGTATCCTCACCGCCACGTTGCGGTAGACCGGTCATGAACGTGCATCCCACAGTCAATTGAACAGAGTGACGGCCCCACAAATCTGTGCTTCCACTGTCGCTGACAGTTGGTCTGCCTAATCTATGGGCCGATTGCGGCTTAAATATGGCGGATCGCCCTAGTTACCAGAAAATCATTCATTTGATCAGGGCTTATGAAAAATGAGTGCTTTTTGTGGTTTTTTATAGGTTTACAGACTTATTGCGCTTAGTTTTACCAACCCTTTAGTACTTTTTACTTTTGACACCAGAGTAGAAGACAAGTGTCAGCTATCGCCACCGTCTCCCGCAGCAAACGTGCGAGTAGCACACACCAAAGCCTATCTCCCATGACTTGCCAACTAGGTCGACAAGACATGCGGCGAGCTGGACAAGTGATGGACACACACCAACACAAACATGTTTAGACACGCTCTGTGTGGTTGCACAGATGATAGCTTTGTTTCATGTCTGGGCAGCCTTCCATGCCACTTAGACTTGTGATCTTTCTAATTATGGTGAACCACCGATTTACTTGCCCCAAACGGCTACCCTATATTTAGGCTCAAGTTTTTATAGATCGGGACCTAACCGGCACTTACTGCGACACAAAAAGCTTGGCACTCACATGTGACACAGTAACAAAGCGGTTAAAGTTGTGCCCTGTTCTGGTAGAGAGCACTGATGCTTGTCTAGCATCCAATTCGCTGTACTCATAGTTAAGCTACGGAAATCAACAGTTAACCGGCTTTGACCCTGGCACCGAAGTACGGTGGATCCAGTTGTCACGACTCACACTGCCAAAATACCGACAAGTAAAATGGTCGGGGGAATGACAGAACGCCAAGGGAATTAATGCAAGAAGTGGACAAACTTAATCGAGGAGGGCTATTCACAATTGGATGCAAGAAACCAGATACAATAATGCAGCTGATTGCACCTTCGTGTCTTGCCCGATATGGCCTTCAAGCACTGGTGTTTCCGATCCATGAAGAGTACACGTACTGTCTTAACCAAGTCTCTGGGTCAATTTATTCATACATCTGCTCCACCTCATCGACGGGTCACCTCGCAGTTTCGCCAAACCAGATTCAGCGACTGCATATAATACACGCTGAAAAAAGCGGTCAACTGGCATCAGCTATGGAATACGGTTCGTTCGTACTGACGCCTGTGACGTAGTCGTTAGTCATTGCTGCCCCCGGACCAGCAAAGAGAAGCAACATTAAAATAATGGTACACTCACGGGTGCCGAGCTGACATTCGACTAATGATCATTGAACACAGCCGAGAAAAAGCGGTTTGCTCGATTTAGGAATATTTGTCACCTGGGTACCCTACACCACGATGAATGCCGTTCACCATATTTGGAATATTGTAGTGGTCGACGAGTAGCATTTTAGGGGAAATATCCGCTCATGAAAAGAGACCGAATCCTGGTGCCTTGAAGTGGTTTGCTGACCTCCGTAATCCGCTGAACTACGCCGAGTGACTGCACGTGCCAGACGAGGGCGCTCTCTTGGACGGCATAATAAGTCGGCCTACCTCGCCCAGGTTTGTTGTGCAGTAGGTCAATGTCCGTAAAACCCAGACTGACTCACATCGCACCAGACGCAATCACAGTATCAGTCATTAAGCCAAGTAAAGCAGGACTCTATGCTATACTTTATGAGAAGGTTGTGCGAAAGTAACTATACTATACATTCATGCCAAGTAAGATGTGCAGTTAGAGCATCACCAGACAATACCTCTTGTAGCAGAATGTTTTCAGAAGTGTGTGGGGATACACAAATGGAAAAAAGCCCCGGCGACAATCCAACTGTGTGAACAATTTCAAATGTTCGTTTCTCAATGAGGTCTTGTGGCTGTTTCACTGTCGGCAGAGGCATTTAGGATCCTTGAGGATCTGATTCACAACTATAAGATCACAATGCGCACGACGATGTAGTGCACCAAAAACTCCCAAGGTCTTTAATCTAAACTAAGAACGGGGATTTGGCAGACTCTACTTAGTCTTCCCCCTGTTGTAACTTCTTAAAAACAGTTAGGTCATGTTTCTGCCAAGGGTGCCACACCTGCATGGCGTATGCTGCATGTTACCTCACGTAAGCGTTGAGCATTTTCGAAAAGAAGGTAGAATCAAACCGGCCAAATGCGCTCCACAGCCGACCCAAATGCTGACTGGCTTTTTCCACCGCTTTCTCGAATTCATCTTCACTGATAGAGAGCGCAGCGTAGCGCCAGGAGTGGTACCGTGTAGTTAAGCCATTTATCTTCGTTTTCCTCTCAATTAAGGCCGATGTCGCTCCAAACCACCTGGTACAAGACGTATCCACCTTTATTTGCATCTCCCATGACCAGGAATGCCCGAGATATGCGACACTTGTACCGGTCCATGAAGGCTGTTTCTCCTTACGTATTCCAAGTCATAATACATCCTTCGGTAACACCGCTCCTTCCTCCATGCAACCTTTAAAACGTTCTTGTAGACTGAAGGATTGTGTATTTGTCTAACTTGATAAAACGAGTATATTATGCATATGAACCGTTAATCCTTTTTACCTGCCAACTGTCTTGGTTCAACAGTGAATTACGTTTTACTTCACATTCCAACTGATCACAGAAACTTAGCTGCCCCAAGAAAAACTAAGAATATCCCAATCTTGTGATCTTCTCTAACTCTACTTTGCAATCTTCCTTTCAAACGTACGTGTTGTTGCACACTATTTAACTGAGGCCCATATATTTGTATTCGCGAGGCCCGCTTCGTATAACTTGTGGCCTCCAATCTTTTACAGACTATTTACGCAACATCCAATTAATCCCATTCCAATCATCTGTTTTTCCCAGTACTTCCGTTGGTGAACGCGGGCACGTTATGATGTACGTGCGAGTTGCTTCGCCGTCACAGGATTTCCCAATTCAAGCGCAACTAAACTCCCGGCCAAATGCATCTGCGGAAAGTCATAACCCATCCGATAACCCAACGATCGGATCCATTGAGATGCGCGTCCATCAAGCGTTGACCGACCCCTTCATCACACTTTGCCAACCGGGACCCAATTCATTTGTCCTCGTGCCAAAGGTTCACCGACCCCATACTGTGACCGCAGACACGAGTCAAGCTGAACCAGTCAATGACACCAGGCGCCCTCGTTTTCGTGTAGTCATTGGACCTCAGCTTTGCAGCTGCCAGAATGATCCGCCGTATGAAGAGACTGGTGATGGGTTTCGTCAACCAGATGGCTTAACCGCTGCGCCGTGTGTACACGTGTTGTTTGTTATGCTCAAAGTGCTCAACACTCCCACCGATGATGTTTGCTTGAGGCAAATACCCCTCCCGACAGCCAAAGTGAGTGAGGCCATGTGTGTTTTGGTGATGTCCTTACTGCAAACGATGTTATCACCGCGCGCAATGCGTGTGTGTGTGCATGGGCACGCACCAACTCTAGCCCAAGTCTGAGCTGCGATCTTACATTAAGTTTACAATTAAGTTCTCCATTTTACCCCATATGGAAAGAGACTAGTCGATTTCACAGGCCACAGTGATACTTTTAAGCCTAGTAAACCCTCTGATCCACCAAGCACGGAACTCGCAATCCCATAGAAAGTTTTTTAACATCCCGAGGTTGCTCACTGGCGTCGCAAGCATGTTTCGCAAAGGATCCTAGGGATTCAACCGACCGTTAGCACTTCAGTCCCATGATATTATGTCCTTTAAATCAGTTGACCTGAAGCCGGATGGCCTCGTAGTCTCAGGTGAATTTAAGCGTTTATATCCATCAATACGAGCACAGATACTGGTGTCTGAGTTCACTGATTGGCATGTGCCCAAGTGGCTTGCGAAGAGCGAATGCTATCCGCAGTTTTGCCGTTTTCCTACATTGGCTAAGTCTTTGTGGTAGCAAATTGTCACACTGTTGCTTTCTATCAATTACGCGTACGAGACACACTGATTCTGAGGTAACGTGTGGATCTCAACCCCGTTAGACGTCGATTGTGAACTCGCCACAGTCCACTTACTTGTGTGTTCAATATCCAACACGCTGCTTGAATATCCCAGTGCAGTGAACTGACTAGTTTAAGAAGTGGTGCAGCCGTCATCATCATTACCCGCTAGCTGAAGGTGAGTAGCACACTTTAACTATTGTGCCGAAATACCAAAGATAGGATATATAACAAAGCTCGAGCTGCTAAGTACGAGTGAGATCGTGGTTAGAGGGGAGACTAAGCGGGAAGGGGAGGAACGAAGAGACCCACAACACAAATGCTATTGAGGTCGTCTCTTTTCCGTGTCAACAAGCGTATCCAACCAAACGTGTGAATCGTCTTTGGGACCCCAGCCCGGTAGTAGGGAGGTACCAACCGACGCCAAGTTCGAAGTGCGGGACTTCATTCCTCTTGACCAAATCATCGCTTGGCCTCCCGTCCTCTTTTTCCATCCACACCCCCGGCGCGCAAAAACGTATATCGCGGGAGTCCGTGTGTTGGCACGCCCAACCCGTGACCCAGCCATTGGAGCGTGGTGCGTACTATAACGGTGCTGAGCGGTTCACTCGCTCTTTCTGTACCAAATGCTCGACGCCGAACTCATTCACTGTTCACGCAGTGCTCCCACCAGACATGAGCTGAGCTACGAAGACAGCGATGGGCGAATGTAACAAGTCTCTTTATGTCTATAGGTAGAAATTCGTCACATCTAGACTCACTCAGGCAGCCACCCCACGCCCGGAAAAGCACTGTACGCGCGTTTCATCCTTTCGGGAATCTCTTTATGTCTGTTGACCTGATGGGCCAGATTTCACAATGTATAGGATGGTTGAACGGACGGCTACATTGTAAATTCTGACCTTATGGATGACAGTGATGTGGTATAGACGCAACAGGTGGCAGAGATTGTCAAAAGCACCTCGGGCTTTGTTTTACGGTTTGTGATCTCATTTTCCATTCCACAGCCGCTGATAGAGCTGTCTAGATGTTTAAATTTCTACACGATTTTCTGCATTCTCGTTCCTCCGATCTTGGTACCTTTGTGATAATGGAGACACTGCACAATAATGCGCAGTTTTGGCACCTATCGCCGGTGGCTGGTCCCTTCATCCCCAATGCAAATTTTGAGCCCTTGAAACAAACCAACCTCAAATCTACCGATTCGTCTTTCTCTAGGATTGCACGTGTGTCGCAAACATTTAAGCCCCAGTGACTAAATTACCGCCCTCTTTTTTCTCGCCAGCTCTTTTGGGGCACCTGTATATGACATTGACGCTTCACCAGCTATTCCCTGCTCTCATCCTGCTTCTTCGCGTGCAAAATTTATTCCGCAATGCATCAACGAAACAGTGCCCGCTTAAATACTGACTTATGATGCAACCTAACGAAGCATATCGTATAAACCTCCGAGAGTGAACGGCGCTATATCACATCCAGTAACTTAATCACGACGGTCGTTACCGTCCGCCGGAGTCCAATGGTCTCAACCACAGATTGGCGACAGTCAAGTTTCTGCTTTGATCCCCACAGCGACCAGACGGAATGGACACTGTTGACAATTCCCGAAAGTATAAAACGGCCGTACAGCGCTTTTCTGGGCTTGTGATGACTGTCTGAATCTAAACGTGATAGATCTCTACTTATCTCACTAAAATCACCTACCACTCCCTGGTAGTCAAAGAAAAGTGTTAACTGTGATCGATATCCGTTATTCGCCAAACGTAGGATGATTCATACTCTACGCAAATTTGTATCGTGGTAGATTTCCACTGGTTACTTCACGTTGCCGCCTTCTGTTTACGTTCATTGGCCGCATGCACCGTTCGTCTGCTGTGATCGACCCAACCCACTCACGCGTTACCCGGGGTCACGCTGTGCTTCATTCCTGCAAAACCGCCTCAAATCTGCGTTGTCCGTTTTGCCCACGCGATTCTAATTTACTCGCATGGATGGCACTTCGCTTTCCCTCCAATGATCCCACATCGGCCCCCCATGGGCAGCTACCAAGCACCCATTCTTGATAGCCAAGGAACACAGCGTGAGCATACCGTTCGCTTGTTGTCGTCCGGGCCAACGCAGACTGCAGCCAAGCTTCTCCCTGCCCACGTGGTATGGTCAGGCCCCGTGAGTAGCGCTCCATCACCATTTTGTCCACTAGCTCCGCAACCGTTCCGTTCACCAAAACTACCAGCTGCCATTAGGTTTTTGACCCGTTTCAGTGCGCAATGACCTTCATACTATCCAACCCGCCACTGGTGTGGTGGGAGTAAGTAATCAGATGGACGAGACGGATTTCTTTGATGATGCAAGCAGTTAGGTTGCCGCAAACGAACGGAGTAGCTGATTGGACGTATACACATCTCCGTCTTTATGCTGGAGTGAGTTTATTTGACTGAGGCAAAGGAAGAATCTCGTGAATTCATAAGCGGCGTTAGTTAAGAAAACGGCTTAGTTACATACATCGAGGCCTTTACAGGCTAGTTATTCAGTCACTTTCGATGAGGTTGCTTTTTCAAATAAACCGTATGTCCCTGAAGTACCGAGTTCTGCGGCAACTGGAGATCTTTGATAATGTAACCTTTCCTGAACCCTAAACCCTATATAAGTGTCGTGGAGTATACACAACTTAGTAATTCGCTCGTTACAAAACTTTAAATAGTGTCGGATGCATCCTCTGCACGAGAGCATTGCATGTACCGATGGATAACCATAATCTACCAGCACTGCCTTTCCAACTTCTTTCATACTGAAGGTTGTGTTTAATCTAAATATGGCGATCCCATAGTTAGCCTTTGTTTCTGGGAATTTCGTTTCGATCCAACCGTGGACTAGATCGATTTTGTGCATGCGCTGAACAAGTAGCACCTATACGCAGCCAGCTAAATTGACACACACATTTTCTGTGTGGCCACCCTAATACTTTCTGTTTGGAGTGCATCCACGAACAGTAATACGCAACAAGGCTGGATTGTGGTGGTTAACATCTCGACAAGCACCCTCCATACTTCGTTTCCTGCGCTTGCACATCTACTTTACCACCTGTCCGTTGATATCGTCAGACCACTTTGTAATCATCCGTCTGCTTCACTCGATTCGATGGCTGCCGTCGTTCTTATGAAGTGGGTGTTTTGTCCAAAGTTTTATGGGCATCACCCGTCTGGGAATTTCTTACGAAAACAGCAATTATCCAACAATCCCGGTTGCCACAATCTTTAGGTCTGCTTACTTTCTCACGAACCTTCTCACGCAAAGCTGGAGCATGCCTTCGAATTTAAAGGTTAAATATCCAGTTGTTTAATGTGACATCAATTTGCATCAACAGCATAGCGTTTGACTGTAATCGTGTCGGAGTAAACACTCGTAGAACGGCCGTTGTACGGAGGATAGAGGACGATCCATTGACGTTACGGCCGCAACATTCCGGAGATGTCTATCCATAAATTTTCTCGGAGGCCGCTTTTATCAGAGCTCTTCTCTGCTGGAGGTGGCTGAATTACCCGTCACATCAGATGGCAATTGGGTGTTGCCCACCCGAAAACACTGGGTGGGCAACACCCAGTTTCCATCTGCTTTGAGCACGGTCCCAGTGATCGCCGTGACTAAGGTTCACTTCAATGTGAACCACAGTCCATTACATTGAGATTGCGCATCGCAATCCAATCACACAACGTGTAGTCCAAATTTGACCCTCCAATTACCAGTCACATCGTTGCCTGAAGGAATTTAACAATGATTCTACAGTAACTGCTTGAAAGTTTCACGATATCAGTGCACTTTTGTACGACGGTGGGCGTTTCTGCGAAACGATCACAATTGGAGACCTGTGCATGGAATTCAGCAGAATAACTTGCTTCTCCCCTCTTACAGTAGTTTTCACTTAAGTTTCCCGGTTGAGTCTAGATAAATGCCGATTTTAGTTGAAAAATCAAACTGCATGTGACGAATTTTCTTAGAAGACCTGTTACTTGTTTAATTTCGGTGTACCGTCTTAATTAGGGCCCTACAGCACTTCAAACTGAACTTTGATCTTATCCGCCACCAACAGCATATTGGAATTAGAGATATTTCTGGTAGCCAGAACACACAGTAGGTATGACAAATCGAAATTCGATTGTTTATTTGTTTTCCGAGCTTGGCAGTTTGGTTGCAAACGTTTCACCAACATGCGACGTGGCATCCTCAGTGCAGCGAGACGTGGCGTGCAAGCTTACTGAAGGAATCGTCCATCCGTGATCGACCTGCAGGTGCCTTTAAGTGGCAGTCCCAATTTGCATCCCGTGACTTCTACCCACTTCACCCACGACTGAAGTCGGCGCCCGAGTTGTTCTGCCTTAAACCGCGCGACAAATCCTCATTTCTTTCTGTCGAAGTGGTTGGTGTATTGAATCGATGTCGACGCGCATGTTGGTTGGGTTTTTTGTTGCGAACCAAGTTTCCAGGAATTCCCTTTCTTTTCTTGTTTCACCCAGTGCCAGGAATTCTGTTTTGCTCCAATCGAAGCTAGTTCTTGTTACTTGCCAAAAGCATCGCCCTTGTAATCTGGTACCGGGGGCGTTAACTCGGTACCCCAGAGGCTCGGGTTCAACTCACGTCTCTCAGTCACCCGGAAAACC
Organism: Dicrocoelium dendriticum; assembly: GCA_944474145.2. Classification (NCBI taxonomy): domain Eukaryota; kingdom Metazoa; phylum Platyhelminthes; class Trematoda; order Plagiorchiida; family Dicrocoeliidae; genus Dicrocoelium; species Dicrocoelium dendriticum. The sequence goes on from OX104064.1 coordinate 30,211,338, forward strand.
GAAATGAAATCCAAGTCAGTCTTAGAGTACAGTTTCGGGAGCTAAAAACATCCTGAAGCCCCAACTGCAACTTTGATACTTTTGAAGTCAAAGATCGCACTATTTCTAGCCTTCAAAGTATGTAGTGCCATGAGAGGGCATATTACCCATTTCATTACCACAAGTTAGGAAATGCAAGTCTAAATTTTTCACTATTTGACAAGTTAATCACTTCACGATTGTTTTCAAATAAAGAGAAACGATACGAGCAGCTGTTGCACGGCGAGCCCACTGTGGGGTGGTCGCCCCACTAATAGGATTGGGAAACAAAGGGGGCTAGCTATCATTAGCGGCTGAAGAATGATCCGCCGTACAACTGCCAGATGTGCAGCAGTTCCGATGGCACATTGTCTGTAGTCAGATCTGTACGGTAGTGAGATATCCTATGAGATATCCTGCCCAAGGAATTCCGTAGGATCATGAAATCTTGCGCAACTGGTTGCTTAGCTAATGGTTGAGCACAAAACGCTCACTTCAGCAGTTTACTAACAAATGTGACGGATCTGCTTTATTTCATCTAATTTTCCAGTCGCGCGAGCGGGTACCCTTTACGGTGGGGTTGAATGCACGCACGTACCAGGTGAAAGCCATCATTCTCATCGTCATTACACGTTAGCTGCAGGTGAGAAAAACCTTGACTATTGTGCCGAAAACAATGTAGTAAGATATTTGTAATAAGCAAATAATAAATAGTAAAATGTACCATATGGAAACAATATGCTTACTTATTATTATGCATCCACAGTGAGATTATGGTTGAGGGGGAGGCCAAACGGGATAGGGAGGGACAAAGTGGCTCACAACACAAACACAGTTGTGGTCGGTTCTTCGCCATCTCAACAAGTGTATCTAAGACATGCTCATGGAATCGTTAGTCTCTGACTGTGGCCATATTCGAAGTAAGGGCCTTCATTTCTCTTGACGGTCATGGTTTGGCCACTCCTCCTCTTCTTTCATCCACACCCCCGGTGCGCAAACAACACACATCGCAGGAGTCAGCGGGCTGGCATGCGCAACACGTGGCCCAGCCAACGGAGCCTGGTGCGTGATATAACCGTGCTGAGCGATTCAATTCTTCCTGTGCCATAAGCAAGGCGTCGAATACGCTCATTGCTCACACGGTGTTCCCACGTGATATGGGCCAAACTGTGAAGACATAGGTGGTCGAACGTAACTAGCCTCTTTTGTCTGCCTCTTTTGTCTGCCGGGTCAGGTGTCACAACCGTACAGTTGGGTTGAACGTACGGCTGCAAACTCTACCCTCCAGGGCAAGAGTGGTATAGCGCCGGCGCCGTAGTGACTAAATTGCGCAAAAGACCCTCGAGCCTTGGCCATACGCTTTACCACCATCTTCTGTTCGACAGGTGCTGATACAGTTGCCCAGGTAGTTGAATTTTTGAACGACTTCTAGCTGATCACCACCAAGGGTCAGTGCAGGGGTGGGTCCCTGTCAATCGTGGAGGAAAGTTTGTAATTGGAGGGAGCAAAACGAGGCCCGAAATGACTTTTTTGCCAATGCTAACATTTCCAGTGCTGCTTGTTACAGATAAGGGCAATATCACCTGTATACTACAAGTCAATAAGTTGATCAGCTGGAAACAGCTCCACACATTACAATTCGTATCTGGTGAACACAGTTTCCATGGCATTGTCGATCGAGAAGTTAATAAGGAGAGGTGACAGTGGGCATCCTTGTCTCACACCATTAGAGAGATTAAAGAGCGGCAACCGCTTGCCATATGCTCTCACCCTGCCCGGACTATACGCAGAAACCGCCGTGTTAATATTTGCGTATTTCTCGAGCACACCGTACCTGAGTACCAAATGGCACATCGAGCAACCGGATCAAAGGCAGCTTTGATGTCGTTGAACACGACTACGGTGGGTTGCCACTAAACATGGCGTTTTTCCAACAACTTACATAATGCGTAGATCTAGTCAATGCAGCCCTGATTCCGACGAAATACGGCTTGCCCCTCGCGAATCCAGCTTTCACGCATGCCACCAAATGTGTGAAGAACGACAGAGGCAAGTAACTTAGAGGCAGTGGTGATCACACTGTCACGTCTGATTGCCGAATTCTGAACGAGATCCACTCTTACAAATCGAGACCGTAACAGAGAAGCTCCAGTCAGTTGGGACAGCTTCCTGCTCTCACAATTTCATTAACTGATCGGGTAAATTTTTCACAAGAGCAGGTCCCCGAATTTGAAGAGGGTTGAACTAAGCTCATTTAGTGCGGTGGACGTACTCAACTTCAGTAGTCTGATTTCACACCCGACTTTTGCACTAGAGGGCGAATCCAAAAGGACAGTCCATAGAATAGGGCGATTGCTGACAAGCAGTGCATCTAGCAATTTCGGTAATTAAATTGCTTTTCAATGTGCTCAACCAAATGTTTCAAGCCTTTTGACAGGTTGTGAATTGATTGTCCACTCCCATCGCATATGGTTGCGCTGACACCAGGTTTCTTGCTGCCCGTTTCCCTTATTATACGGAATAACTTCCGACGTTTCCCAAAAGCAGCAGTCGTTTTCATTTCCGATGCACGATGAGATCACCCGGTTTCACGATGTCTTTTCAAACTAACACACAATTTTGCTCTCAATTCTTTGTGAGTCTTGTTGTGTTCGCTTCCAGCCGGGACATGTCGGCAAGCATCAAGAAGTTTCAGAGACAGCTGGCAATCAGATCTGCAACATGAAGACATATATATTGCCGACAACATCTGGTGAACATGTGAATGGTGACCGACAGCTGTGTTCAGTATCGTATACTCAGCTTGGATGCCAGCATGCTTTCATATGCATTCAGAACATCCGACTTCACCAGTTGGAAACTGTTATGCTCCCACAGGTTCGTCGTGGGTTTCCGCCGAAAAGCACTCAGAGATTAACTCACACAAGTGCATGGTCGGTATCCACGCTTGTGCTCCAAGTCAAGCGGCAATTTTGGACGCAGCCTCTCCAGCGATAATTGATCGCGATGTGATCGATTTGCTTCAATTGCTGGCCTGTGGCTGGTGGGTGCCATGTCACCCCTTGTGTTTATTGTGTCGAATGTTAATGCTCTCGAGCATTTTCACGCATATGTACCAACTATTCACCGTTATCATTACGGGAGCCTACACCTTGTTAGCCGCCCAGATGAAGCTCAGCTTTGGACAATTTTCCAAATTGAACGTTCAGATCAAGAGCCAGTACTACAGCGTCTGTACTTTTCTTGTAACGAAGGAGTTCGTTCAGTTAGTGATAGGAGTCATCCTTCACCGAGCCGGTGCTCCGATTTGTTGGGGTGTAGGCAGTGATGACAAATAGACAACTATTGGCCTCGCGGGACTTCAAAACTTTTGAAAAGCCGGCTTGTTGTCGGGGCACATTGGCATTCGATCTATCAGATCAGCTTCGGCCCGGAGGCTCAGAACAATGCCCACACCGGCTCGACCGGCATTTGAAGCTGTATCATCTCCGGATGGACCCAAAGAGGAAGTACCGCCAGTATCACATGAAGCGGATCACAGGGCGAGCAAATAGATGGAGTCTTGCAGACGGGTTTCCAATAAACAAAAGATATCGATCGGGCAAGTTCTGTCTGTTGGTTGATCTGCAACAAGATGCGCAATTCGAGATGTACCAGTCTTAGCGAGGATCGAAGGCTCCAACTAAAAGTGGATGGACTAACGTTGTCCCTTATGGTTGGACATGGACTTGTCGACAGGGCCGCATTGACGCTCCGTGCTTGTGTGTGTTAGTCGAAACCAGAAAAGAAACACCCAACAAAACAAGATGTGTAAGGGCTAATATTTACAGGATTGAAAACAGGGGGATAAAAGTTTTTCGAACGAGACGATGAAGATGGAATGCTTAAGAGGGTGGATAAAAAGACGAAAAGGCCTAGGCAGCAACATCCTCATCTTTATCCACCCTGATCAATTCAGAGGGCCCTTTACTATCCTCTGAGATAGCCAGAACATCAAGAAATTGTTTGAACAGAATTTCATCGTATAACGTGGACAGGACACTGTCAATTTGCCTACGCCTAGACAGCGGAACGATAGCGGTTCTCAACCAAAGTCTTTGGTTCAGAAACCTGTCCACAAGACAGCGACATTTTGGCACTGACCTAGACAGAGTCCGTTTTAAAGAGAGACTTCACTCCACCCCCAACCTGGAAGGTCAGGAGACTGGTTTAGCCTAGCCTCTAACTATTGGCCACTCTGGTATGAGTGTTTCTGAAGATACAAAATCATCACCCGGCATAGCTCAATGGATCGATGAGGCACGATATTCACAACACCACGTTAAGTCCCAGTCTCGTCAATGATTGGGTGCAAGTGACTCGCTCCAACATCCTCTTCTTTACATGTTGATGACCTCAGGGCTAATGCCTGATTCATATACGCATCTCTCAGGAGACCTGTCTTTCGTTGCTTCATCATGGCTGCTACTGCGAATTGACAGCAATGAATTCATCAAGGGCAGATAAACTTAAATCCTACACCTTCGCTGCGTCCGATGTCCCTGATAGATACAACGTATAAGGTGGCATTTCCGCGCCAAACATGTGTTCTAATGCGGATGGATCAAGGCCGAACATAGCCACCATTTTCTGGCGAATCATCGGTGTCGATAACATTGTCTAGTCTGTCACGAGCTCCAACTGGTTGATCACTGCTTGCCATTTACCCGTGCGGCTTTCTGCCTACTGCCGGAGTGCAGACAACACGTGACTGGTGAAATGTTGGCCTTGGCGCGATGAGGTCAAGTCAGTGTCCAACAAGTGATGCCACGTCGTCCAGTAGTGGCTTGCAATCCGCTCGTGTGCTGTCTATGGGCGTGTGGTTGCCTCACACCAGTTTTCATTTTCCACTCTCTGCTCACTCGAATCGCCTGAGGTAAAGTCTCGGGAACGTTTCCGTTCAAACTTGGCTTGGCTTAAATTATGGTCCCTTAAAAGGGTGCTTTATGTGGTAGCTGAACGTGATCTCGGGTAACCATGTCGACCGGTTGTACACTATTGTATCTTAGACTCTAGATTTTCTCGTATCATGCCCGAGCATCTGAACTCTGTACGTATCAACTCGGTTGAATCCATCATACAAGACTACAAAACTGTTCTACTGGAAACACACAGGAAAAACAAGTCCATTGACTGAGCTCGCACCCAGACAGCAAGGAGAACTTAAATACAGTTGTTCCTTCTAATAGCAAGCTATCCCTGGGTCCGTTTTTGTGCAGGTGTGCAACAATACAACAAAATTGTCGTTTACCTTGCTGCGTGTCGAACTTGATTAACAATGAATTTCTACAAAAGTTGGAGCAGAAGCCGTGACTTTTGCGTTGTCACAGTTGCTTCAGGCGCGTGATGAAGATTCGCGCGTTCTCCAAACTACCGTACGTCTGATCACTACATCTCCTCTCGTTCATGTTAATCTGTTTTCCAAGTCCTTCCTGTTGTGTTTTCGCCTGCATGAGTCCAAAGTGACTTCACTTTTAATACTGCTGCTGCTGCAATTCCTCAGTCTTGTAACCTGTTTTCGAGCAAGTTTTGTAACAAGCAGCTTCCTTGGCTCTGGCGATAAACTATCCGAAGACTGACCTAAAGATTCTTCTACCTAGAGACATTGTTTCCACTAGTCCAAATTGTCTTACTCCAGTAGCTATTAGATGCTTTCAACTTGTTCAAGGATATCTACTCGTTACTTAACGATAGGCCTACAACCTGGTTATTCGGTTGCGGTGAGGTTAAATTGTTTCTGGGACTGAAGTTGCTGGAATCTGTTGTTTCTGTCTGCTCTTCCTTAGTTCACCAGCATGTGGAATTCGCCTACTTCTTAAAGGAGAGTCTCTGTCCCGTTTTAATCGAATTATTCTCAGCAACTATCCAACGGCGACCCAGCCTTGCCATTGCGCAGTCTGGATTCGCAGAGACCGCACCTTCTGCACTGGCTGCGGTTGCCACCATTGCGTTTAACACCGCAGAGGCAGTGCACGGATCTCCCGGCTCACTGGCTGTCACGGAACGTGGTAGCTTTCCTATGATGGTTCGCCTGAAATGACTAATCACGGTGATCCTTATGCCTTATTGTGATTTACTGATTACTGTTTGCAATTTAGCTAGCCCTGTTGATTCAAGCTCTGGCAGTGTGCGTCGGCTCTGAAGGTATTGCTGAAAAAATTCGCTCACAACCTAGTTTGTTACGACGCGTGCCCATTCTATCAAAATATGCAGCGAACTGACCAATTCACTGAGCCACTAAGTGCAGACCATTTTGGTTAACCCATTATTGGGTGATACATTACTTAAAGAACCCAAACTACCTGGAGCCGCTGACGTCGTTTATGCTCCGAGTCAATCGTTACTCCACTTGAGGGTATCTTTCGTCTTAATTACACGATCAATATCACTACTCAATCTACGAACGTACTCATGGAATCCTGCCCGAAAAATATATGACAAGACTGGTTTTCCAATAAGCCGTTACTCATGACATATTGCACAAACCAGTACATTACTGACCCATATTGAACGCATCGTCCATAAATAAAATATCGACGAAGCTGACTGCACAGCTGCTCATTCCACAAAAGGGAGCGCATCCCGCCCGTGGGGAAATATGCCCACTTATTTATCCATTTTTGTGAAAGTGTGAGTGGACCAAAAAAAACACCAACCTCGAAGACAGGCACCTGAAATCTCTCAATGATACTGTAATATTTATCTGTCCCTATATGCGGAAACCATCTCTCGCACCATCGAGAAACAAGTTTTATTTGTTTAAAATGCAACATCTCGCGACTGTAGAGTGGAGCAGCAGTTTACCTTCCGTTAGCCTCCCGGTTTGACGCCATCCCGTTGCGTTACAGAATACGTGTGGTTTTCAGTGGCCCAGCTCTCAAGATCAATCGGATTCGGCTGCTGCGTGAGGACTCGTGCCATGAGAACGGTTCGGCAGATTTCCGACACAAGTTCAAGTGTGGAAGTCGATGGGTGGTTGCGATCCAAAATGCTACATCATTATGACCTGAGACCGGTTCTGTGGTGTATTGGAGCTTGAGAATGCTACCCTTGTGATGAACAAGTATACGGGGAGCTCCATGATAACGTAATATCCGAACAATATTTGCATTATTTATGCAACAGTGGTATAAGGTAGCAATTTTTTCCACAGATGGTCTAGTGTATTTAGCAAAAGCCTCAACCCGGTTGGGTTGCTGACATGGTTGCACACGGGGATGACGGACGCTGAAGTTTCGCTACCCGGCATGTCGCTGATCCGGAACGATAGGCTCACAAAAGGAGGAGGGGTAATCCTGTACTACCGAAACGACTTACAGTGCGAAGCCGTGGAGGATTCAGATTCGCAGTTCCCCGACTCTCTTTGGTGCCGGTTGCAGTTAAAAGGCAGGGACGCTTGCCTTATTATCTTGGTGTACCGCGCCCCTAACTCAACAACAGACTACCACCTAATGGCTGCTTTAAGGTGCAGTTTACAACAAAAGTACACTCACATTCTTATCATGGGTGATTTCAACGTACATTGTTTAGAATCCCCTGCCACGACCGGAGAACAATTCAAAACCGATTTACAGGATCTAGTAACTACTGTTCCTCTTTACAACCACATCACTTTGCCCACTCGGTTCAGAACTGGTAACACGCCATCTGTGCTGGATCTTGGGCTTACCAACGAGGAGCATATGATTGATGCATTGGTTTTAGACTGCCCGTTGGGTCGCAGTGATCACGCCGTGATCAGTTTCAACTTCGTCTGCTATGCAGAATATCGGAATGATAACGATGAGACTGTGCGAACCATCACAAGGTACGACCGACTCGCCCAGCTAGTCAGCGCCACAACATGGTCTTTCCTCGAAGAAGAACCCCCGGAACTCGCCTGGCTCGAGTTCGTCAACACATTCAGTCAGCTGATTGCACAGGCTTCAGAGATAAAAGCTTGCAATAAGTGCAAATCCGTTTCTTTCGTTAGGAGCAGAACCCGAAAATGGATGACAGTACGCAACGCAGCATGGCGAGTGTACAGAGAAGCTCCAGCACCAGAAACTTGGGACAACTACGTAGCCCAACGTAACCACTGCACTCAACTGTTAAGAGAAGACAAAGCCGCCTATCAGCAGAACATCGCAAAAACCCTCAGTGCTAACCACAAACTGCTGTACAAGCACGTTAATAGCCTACGAAAGGTGAGGCAAGGATTTCCTCCACTCAAGACGGCTGATGGCCCAACAAGAACGTCTATGGAAGCTGCAAACGCGCTGCAGATGCAATACGCCCCCACGTTTCAAAGGATCTTGCCACCAAGCGACCTACCAAGCTTCGTATTCTGCTCACCAGGACTAACCCACGTCAATTTTACCGCAGAAGCTGTATTGCAAAAGCTGACTTCTCTACGCAAATACAGCTCGCCGGGTGTCGACGCCATTCGTCCTGAGGCATTGGGAGCAGCAGCAAACCAACTGGCAGGACATTTAGCTCAGTTGTTTCAGCACTGCTTAGACCAGAACCAAGTTCCCGCCATGTGGAAGCTTGAAATAATAAGCCCGATTCACAGAGGTGGAAGCAGAACTGATCCTTCCAACTACCGCCCAGTAACCCTTCTTCCTATACTCTCCAAGGTCATGGAATCCATAGTTGCCGATGCACTGGTGTGCTATCTGGAAGACTGCAACCTCATCACTGCTGAACAGCACGGTTTTCGTCGACAGCGGTCATGTACAACTAATTTACTAATTGCACGCAGTAGTTGGACCGAGGCAGCCGACGCTGGAGAAGGTGTTGATGTGCTCTACCTGGATTTTTCCAAGGCTTTCGATCGCCTAGACCATCGGATACTACTATCCAAGCTGCAGCATTACGGGATCGGCGACCCTCTTTTAAGCTGGATCGCCAACTTTCTCTTTCAAAGGCACTTAGTGGTCAGAGTTCGGAGCTCTTTGTCGGACCCCATACAAGTGGAGTGTGGTGTGCCGCAAGGCTCGGTTCTAGGTCCACGTTTGTTTTTGGTGTTCATTAATGACCTTGCACAGGGAATCGCTTCAAACTTCCTAATGTTTGCCGACGATATCAAGATCTGGCGCAGGATCCAGGCGAACACCGACCAACATGTGCTCCGAAGTGACTTAGATACAGTGTATCAATGGTCGATCCAAAATTTATTGCATTTCAACATCAGTAAATGCAAGGTGCTTTCCATCCGACATCAAAGCAGCTACTCATACCGACTCGGAACGGATGTACTGCAACAATCAACTCTCGAACGTGACTTGGGTGTCCTGGTTCAAGATGACTTGGGTTGCTCCAGACAATCCGAAAAGGCCTCGAAGACCGGGAACCAACACGTTTGGCTGTTGAGGCGGGCGTTTGGACAAATAAGCAGCTCCATATTTCGACAAATGCTCAGTGCGTATGTTCGCCCCCATGTCGAATATGCAATTCAAGCCTGGCATCCATGGCTGAAACACGATCTTAATGCACTGGAACAGCCACAACGCCGGGCATCTAAGAACGTCATTGGAATGCGCAATCGGTCCTACCAGGAGAGGCTGCGACGACTAGGATTGTTCAGTGGCAGCTATCGCAGGCTACGAGGCGACCTGATTATGACATACTTGATTCTGCGAGACCCACATCATGTGTGCCGCCCATTACTGCAACTCAGCAGCAATACAAACCTGAGGGGCCACTCATTAAAACTCGCAGAACAATACAGTCGTCTGGAGTGCCGCAGAAATTTCTTTTCCATCCGAGTCTGTCACCCGTGGAATGCTCTCCCAGAATCGGTCGTTTCTGCCCCGACACTAACAATATTTAAAAGACGGTTGGACGATGCACTCATCCACTTACACTTTGTTACTTAACACTATGTCTCCATCCTACACCTGGAGTTTACCCTGGAATTATTTGTTGTTATCTGTGGGTGTTGTGAATCTAAGTGGATCGCAAGACTGCAGCGAAGCAAACGATAAGTCCTTACTTTCGTATTTAAAGTATTAACTATTTTACTATCCTTTTCATCATAATTGTTATGTTGATATCCCCACCAACTATCCAACGGGGCTTGTAAAGCAACGCTTCTTAACCCGTATAAATTCATTGTTCATTGTTCATCGGTGGGTTCCACGAATTCTCGTTAGATTGCGATGCATATAAAGCACCTAACCACTTCTCTCACAGAATATTTGATTCAAGTGTTGTATTCGTCACAATTGACTGTATACTCCGATTACATCGTCATTCGTATCGTTCCACCAGCTTGCTGAACATTCCACTTGAATTTGGTGGCAACTGGCTTAATTACGGGAAAGTCCGACTGTGTGACAATGGCTCGCCTTTGTTCTATCACTGACCGTTTAATCGTGCCTGGTTTTCTACGAACTCCCATGCTTAGAGTAAGATGGCATAGTCCATGTACACACACACACACACATGGAGGAGCTTTCACTAATTTGCATCAAAACTTTTGTATTCTCCACCGATTCAGCCCGGTGTGTTGACCATGCTATTGTCTCGGTACTTTCCTTTGATTGTACTCAATCGACTTAACTGTCGCGTGATGTATCATGTACACCCGAACATACAGCACAACGCGTTACTCGGTTTCGATAAAACACTACTCTCGACGAGAACTCCATCCGTCCAATACCCCGTCCTTTGGACTCTTGCGACGGACGGCGAACTGCACCTCCTCCATATTAATGACAGAACCGGTGCGTGGATGTTATGGTCAGCCAACGTGTGGACACCTCCGAAAGCAATTCTTCTGCTCCCATTCTTCCATCACTCTTGGGAGCAAATGGCCTTTTGGCTTCATGGGTCCGGATCGCGACACGCAATCTATTTGGATTATCGCTAACTGAGTTTCACCTTGGTTGTTTCAATCTTCGGGAGCGTGTCTGATACAGCTAAATGTTCGGCATTGACCCTCCTCCGTATAACCTGCATTCTGTTTTCTCAATCTGGATTTCATTTCCACATTGAGGTGGCTAATGAGGATGGAGGCTAATAATCTAGCTGTTGCTAAACCTACACCATGTGGTTAGCGCAATTCTGCGAGTACCCTGCTTAACTGTCTTCACGAGAGTAGACTCGCCCTAATCATCTGGGACACTCCCATTCTTCCGAATCCGTTAGGATGGACTGGTTAACATAGTTGACACAAGAAAACTGTACCAGTGGAACAAACTAATTTGAAGACTTTGAATACAGTTCGCTACCCGGCTCCAGACGGAGCCTTAACCGGCACCACCTAAATACGACAGGGCTCAGACAGAGAGTACCAATCAACCAGCCCCCTAAAAAGCACCGCTCAACGGTCTTTGTGGCGTCTCTTATTGTGAAGTACGGCTCCGACGATGTCCCTGATTGTCTCACAGATGGATAAAAAACAGCCGGACTTCCGACCTTGACGGGCCCCATAGATCATATTTTTATTCTGCGGCGGGCACTGTGGCAGCGTAACACGTAGCACAGCTCGACTACAGCTCTGATTCTCACTTGTGCGTTTCATTCGAACGATCGCTGCTCCCTGTTCGACATACTTGGCCCCAACTGAGTCCTATGAATGTGTAAACCCTTTGCGTTCCCCACCACAGGTTGTGTTTACGCACGCGATGAATTGTCGGACACCATCACGACAACAGACGACGTTCACTGGGTTGCCTTGTGTCCACTTTTTATTTGCTTTTATCGTTGATTTCGTTATGGGAGTTCATTTGTGGAGTATTATGCTACTGGTATTGCCTTGATATCTGGTATCAGTGTTTGGTGTGAATTAATGTAATGTGTTATCGTCTTGCTTTTTGACAATCATGGGGCGTCACAGTCTACCCCGGAGAAACACTCTGGAGTGGTCTTATCGTATACTATGCTTTTCTCGTTCATGGCGCAGTGTTGTTTCAAAACCACTAGTTACTTTCTGGTCTTCTAAGACCTGAAGATAAGGAAATTGGGCAGGCTAAACAACTCATCTAAATTGGTGGCTGCATTGGTAGCGGCGGGTGTATGACTTCTGAGATTAGCTGGCCTATTGAAAAGGCTCGAATTGCTTTCAGAAATCTGCGATATTACAAAGAAGTCTCAAAGGTCCCGTATACATGAACATGGTGATGGTCGTTCGCTTCTACTCGCTGATGACTAGAGGACCCAGTTTGAAACTCTCACTTGCATTCAGATCTCTGACGATCGCTCTCTGCAAGACATTGTCGTGGTCACTTGGCACTAGTGTGCCCACAACGACCAACTACGCTGGTGAGTTATGGGTGACAGTAGTTAGGTTAGTTCCTTAGATCAGCAGTTATGACTGAATACGTTGTGTTTGTCTAGGTACGTGCTACATATGTCCGCTCTCCGCTTACCGAGAAGGGTGTTCTTCTGTTTACCTGAACCAAGACGTTTAAACTTCGAGGTAGGTACTCGGTGTCCGGCGGTCGCAAACGGCCACTAGTTTGACGTTGTTATTTCGTCTCCTCTTCAAAGATTATCTACACACGACGCGCTTGCACTTGACTCGAGGCTTTACAGGCCATGACTCGGGCTCGGTGCCAGTGACGCTCTTGCTACCGACCCCCTAGGTGATATTGCCCTGTGACATAGGTAAAGTTTACGTGAGCCCCTTGTTTTGCTTACGATGTCTAGGTGCTACATTGAAATCATTCTTATATCCAGCTCATCGAACAGCGAGTGGCGCGATGTCATATCTAGTAACTTAGGCACTACGGTCGTTGCCATCCCCCATAGCTCAGTGGCGTCAACCACAGACTGGCAACTATCGAATTGCGGGTTTTAGTCCTACAAGGGTCAAACGTAATGCGCACTGCTGACGATTCCAGAGAGCACGAACGGCCGTATAGTGCTTTTTCGGGTGTGTGCTGTCTGTCTAACTGAGGCTAGATGTGATAAATTTCTACCTACTCCATCCAATTCCCCTATTACTCGGATTGGAAAGTGAATTGGAAGTACACGTTGTGTGGATGGATTGCGACGCGCAATCTCAAAGTAGACCGCGATTCCCATTGAAGTGAACCTTGGCCATTCGATCACTAGGACCGTAGCTGATGAAGCAGCAGCAAATTGGGTGTTGCCCGCCTGAAACCACTGCACTCCATGACGCGTTTCGAGGTTATTTCCTCTCATCAGATAGAGATAGCAGGCATCGAACCCGGGACCACTGAGATGTTAGTTGTGACCGCCACCCCTAAGCCACCGGGTCACGACGGGCAAAGCTTGGCACAACGGCAAATAACAGATTGGAAAGTGAATTGGAAGTACACGTTGTGTGGATGGATTGCGACGCGCAATCTCAAAGTAGACCGCTATCTCTATCTGATGAGAGGAAATAACCTCGAAA
>OX104064.1:30224865-30311619 GCA_944474145.2 Dicrocoelium dendriticum
TCCCAAAAAGGTGATCCCGTATTGCCTTATGTGCACATGAACATGATTAATAGTAATCGCTGTTGATATATAGAACGATAAATCTCTTTTATACTTCCAAATATGACATTAAGAGCACGTGGATTGTGAGATGACGTCGTTGTTTCGTGCATTCTTATCAACCACTTATATGCAGCGAATGATAGGCACAGAAAGGGTAAGGTCACATGTGATGTTGACACTTACAGTCGAATGTGGATGACATTGTGAACCCACTGCAGTGTGACTGCGGAGCCAGTTACATTGTCAGAACCGATAAAGCATTGTCTTCAGGGATGAAGGAACATGCACCGAAGTGGATACAGCGTGGCTTAAACGAACAGCCTTACCCTCCCCAATCCCTGCCGTTGCGTAAGCCGCCGGCATCCTCGATAGGTATACCTTTATTGACTACTGGTCACCGGATCCAGCCCGATGACACATTCAAAATTTTGCTGCGGCACTCTAATCCGCGATTTCTTCTGAGGCTATCGCAATTAGCTGAATGCAGCCAATGCTGTGCGTGCACAAACAGCTACTCGTCAATGTCAGACTTTCGTGGACATAAAGGCCGATTGGTTTTCATCCATTTTGATCCCCAAGTTTGTTCCTTTGTTTAGTCACATCCGCCGTCTGTTATCGTTCCTCGTCGGTTATTGTTATTGGTACTGAAGAGCCAATACGAAATGCTAACATCTACCAATGGTCGTCTTCTTGCTATACTTTCCAAATCTCATCTTAGCCAACCGCTTCAGTGAAGCCAATGAACAACGCTTTAGCTGCGTGTCAGGTTAGTCTGATCGTTCATACTTCGGGGAAACGTATCAAGCCGCACTTTAGTAATGTTTAATGCCATTGCTTGAATGACTGTCTCATGCGATTGCCTCTGCCGTGTTGCATGTGAGTGGAAACATGTGCACCTTTTTGGAAGGACCAGCCATGTCACATGATCACACCGCGCTGTCACGCAGGCCGACTCTGCTGGGATCCATTGCGCGATCCGACCAGCCAATCAGACATATGTAACTCTAGGTCATAATGGACGCAACCCAGCCAAGAGACCATCCGTTTGATATGCCTGAAACGATGACTCATCCAGTGATTGCCAGGTACATTTAACATGAGCCAACAACCTCAACAAAGTACTGGGTGCTCGTAAAATCTGGGCATATAGGATAGTCGCATATTTTTCATTAAAATAAAATGAAATACAACTTCAGCATCGTTAACGGCTTTTTTGCCTCCACAGATTCTGGAGTTAGGTATTGGGAAATAAGCCGTACGTCAACTTTTAAAACATAGGAGCTTTCATCTATATAAGTTACAAATCTTGCGTCATTAACATAGGATGACCCTGACAGACGAATTGAACGGTGTGAGTAGTCTTACAAAAACTGGTAGAAAACTTTCTTTTCACAGAAAACTGTTCTATTTAGCGATTAAGGTTTGTTTTATGTGAATGCTGAGGTTACCTGATAAAATGTTCGATACAGATTGCTAAGGGAGAAGGTATGCTCAACAAACTTCACAGATCCTGTACCCTTGACTCAACGAATAAGGAGTGAATGTAACAACATTGACGGCAATGTGGATTTATTGTATCAACTTCACGAAAACTGCTCAGCGCATCAGCATTTGCATTATATATGATGGAAAGCATACTGGAGATGTTATCTGAATAAATATTTGAGTTTTTACCCATGTGTCCAGGCTTAACGGACACCCTGTATATCGAACACCTCCTGTAGATCATTCAAAGCACTGTGCTCCCTTATAGACCATGCCTATGGAAATGTACAAACACAGTGACAAAATTATGTCGAAAAGAGCTTTTCGATATTACAGCCTTTCCTAACCATAAAATATAATGTTGGAACACAACTTGCTGATGAAGCACGACACTCCCTGTTGGCGCTCTCGTGTTCGAGTTCCAGCCCGATTATCTCCACCTGAAGTGTGCAAACATACATGAAATGGGCCGTAAAACAATGTTGGGAGAAATCAGTATTTAGCATTTATCTTCATCAAATCGGTCCCTGGGGTTAGAATGACCGAGGTTTACTTCAGAATAAGTATCGGTCCGAACTAAGATTGCACGTGGAAATTTAGACGCCCAACGAATACCCATGGGCTCAATAATCTATAGCGACTAATTGTTTTCTAATGAAGTTCCTGAAATTGAGCCTTCATCTAGAATGCCAATTTCGTTGTCTCCGCAGCGGCTGCAACTTACGCTGAAACTATGAAATTATGTGTACAAATTATTCGTATGCTGATGCCTGTGCGTTCATATATGCTTCAACGTGCCTTATGTATTTCTAACCCACTTGCAAATTTCCCACCCCACAGGCTGAATCCCTCATTCGCGCCTACTGGAAGTCGAGGACCACTTTGTTAGAGGGACAGAGAACGTTGCAAAACTGCCACTTGTCTTTTGTGCCCAACGTGGACCTTCAGCAACTTTCTTGTGCTCACAAAATACCGTCGCCCGCAGTTCCGCCTCAAACTTCCCTGTTTATACCAAAAGCTGTACACCCCTCGCTTCAAGTAAGTAGTTCTGGATGCGTCAAAACTCCTCAACTGCTCGCTTTAGTCAATGCGACCGTACGGAACTCTCCGGATTGCAACGAATTATCTGCACTGACCAAAGACATCAAACCAGCCGCCCGAAGGGAGGTCGAAAGCACCGAGGCAACTGGGAGGGAGGGAATTGTAACCTCGGTTGCTTTTTCTCCAACTAGTTCTTCCGAAAGCATTGAGAGTGCACGGTCGCGTGTGTCCAAGTCGACGAGCACAAACAGATTGAATGGTTGTGAGTCCACATCCAGACGGCCGCAAACAGTCCCACAACCGGAACTACCACTGAGGCAAGGAGCGGTGCGAATCATTAGGTCAGTTCCCACAACCACAAAATTTGTACGTTTCACCCTACGTGTAATTTGCTGTTCTTGAATTGAGGGTAAACCCCTTCTCAATGAAGAAGAGCTCATGCTAGCTGGGCATGCGACTCTATTAGACCGAAATATTTTGATAGAAATCTACTTTTTCGGCGTCTTGGGAAGAACCGCTTCGGCAGTGGTTATTGGCTGGGAATATCGTAACTTGATTGCTTGTGAATTGGCTGGGAGTTTGCAGCAGAAAAGTTCACAAACCTCACTCCCTAACAAAGCACTTCCTCAGATGATTTATGATTGCTGGGCGACTAAATCTCTTCGGAATGTACGTCGAGGTCATTGTACACTTTCGCGGCTTCTACGCAATGTGATAAAGTACAGTAGACCAGATTACTGACTTATACGGCACTATATCTCTGACATATGCTGGTATCAGCCAGTGGCTGTTCCAAGCAAGCGGCTATCTCCCGCATTATTCGGTTGCAGACACATTTTTGAGGTGGTTGTTGACTTTGTACGGCAGTCCACAACAAACTAGGGCAATCGTTTGGTTTGTGTTCGTATCCAAACTTGCACACGTCACGCTGGGTGATCGGGAGGAGATTGGCCAAAACAATGATGAGCACTATGGCATGAACCATTAAACGCTTTAGACAATTTCTCCCAGCTGTATTCTCTCACAGTGCATTTGCATGCGGGCAAAAAAGCCCAGATGATATCGTTCCTATTCGAAACGAACCAAGGAAAACTTCCTTATGGCTTTCCACGCGCAAAGTAGCCGAACGAACAATTCAGGTCAACCACATCTCTGGGAATTCTAACTACCAAATGAACAATCTATAAGATCGCAGGTCCTCAAGGGAGTAAACCAGCGCGCTCAAAGCAGGTGAACCACACGACTGCACCGCGAACCGGTGAAAGACTGACCCTTAACTGAAGTAATTCACTGACTGTGGCAAATTCAAGGCTGCACACACTCGAATTTATCGCACATTTAATTCACCACATCGGACATGTGTTTGACCAAACTGGAGCGTGATTGTGGTATGGAGGCCCAGTGAGTGTACGCTTGAAGGAGCGTGTGGGTCTTTTTGACGGGTGGCATGTAACCTTGATGGAATGCATGACCTTCCTGTTGTATCCGAAAAACATGTAGCAGACATATCGCAAGAGGCAAACATAGAGTCTACAACCGCTCAGAACGAGACGGAAAAAGTCAGACGGAAAAAAGTCAGCCAATTCAGCGAAGTTCAACCAATCAGGGTAAACGCAAAGTAGCGAATCACAATAGTTAGCATAACATATACTCAAGTACTTCGTAGCACTGGAGAAGCAATTTTGATGTACTCGTGTGAATGGATTGCGACGCGTAACCTCATTGCACTAGAGTGCAATGTCTTCGGCCGCGCAATACCCAATACCCATCTTCGTGGCATGTCCGACCCTAAGCCAACGGACTGGAGACAGGAGGATGGCGTTCAAATAAGAGGGCGCACACAGTCGCTGGGCTTCCGCGGCAGGCTTTGTTCCGATTCAGAGGCACATCGCCAACACGTATGCAACAAGCTCCATTCATTAAAGGAGGCGTTTTATAACAATCGTTGTTTGGATGGATTGCGATGTGCAATCTCAATTGGGACCACGATTCGCATTGAAGAGAACCCTGGTCAACTCGATCGCTAGGACCGTAACTGATGAAGCTGCTGGATATTGGATGTTGCCCGCCCGAAAATACGGCACTCCACGACGCGTTTCGAATTTATTTGATCTCACTAGGCATCAGACCCGGGCATGCAACATCCGATATCCAGCTACTTCATTAGTTACGCTCCCAGTGGTCGATCTGACCAAGGTCCACTTCATTAGTAATTGTGGTCCGCGTTGATATTGCGCATTGCAGTCGGTTCACACAATGAGTGCTTCAAAATGACTCTCCAATGAGTCATTAACTGTCGTGACAAGCGTTACTCGTCGGAATTCGGTGGCAAATGGGTAGATGTTCCGGCTAACATTCTGATGACCTTGGGATTCGATGCCTGCTATCTTTACCTGATGAGAACAAATAAGGTTGAAACGCTCCGTGGATTGCACGGTTTTCGGGCGCTTCGCACCCATTATCTAGCAATTTCCATTCATGTTACACTCGCTGAAGTTAATTAGGCTACGCCGCCTGCAGTTGCATCGCCACTCCAATGCTCGGACGTGGGTATTGATACACCTTCCGTTGTGGTTACTTTTCTGGTTGGAATGAACAAACTCGTCCTCGCGAACTGTACAGCCGAAGCGAACGATACCGCCTTGCTGTACTGTGTACCACGCGTGCGAGAAAAACGCTAGACACACGACACACCAGAACTAAAGAAAATGAAGGGAAGATACTCCATTAACAAGACTACATCTATATCAAAAAGTACTTTTATGCCCCAGCGAATAATATGTTACGCAGCCTTAACTGTATGCATAAGTGAATCCACTTAGGACAGTAGGATCAGCCTAAAAGGAGGAACGAGGGTGGCACAACATCTGAATTCACATGAGTTCGAGTGTTTGCATCTAACATAAAAGTTCGGCGCAGTTTGCCCGGACACGAATTGCGCCATCTCCGAGGAACATGCGTTCCCATGACAGACATCTCATCCATAAACGCAGCGAAGCTATATCGATCCCCAGGACCCCGTTCGTATAAATTGAAAATGTGCCCTACGATCATGGCGATTCGCAGCCATTATCATGCTTCATTGGACCAGCATAAACCATGGGACCTAAGCTACGACATCACTGGATTCTTCGCATCCCATTCCTGACCTATCATGTCTGGCACGTGCGACATAGGTACACGTCCGTGTTCATGATGTTTCGCACGGTCGAGCAAGCTGGCTAGCCGAACAACCTCCCCGTGGTGCCAACTGCGTGGTTCCGGTTTAACCCATTCCAGCAAATAGTTCGGCGGCAGTGTTCCAGGACGTGGTGAGTTTTCGCCTGGCAGGCGTTCTCCCTATAAAAAGCCACAAATCTCTCCTTAACTGCACTGTGACGTGGCCGTCATGACTCGCCACTGCCACGTGGATATCTGGATAATGCTTCCCAACACACGGACATTAATCTTCTGCTCGCACATTGCCGACGATAACAAGCATTCAGGAACGGAGCAGCAAACTACAAGCACTAACTACACAGCTACATGGTTGGCGGCATCCGGTTTCGAATTTGTCTGTCACTTTAACCAGCCACAGAACGCCTGTGCCTACAGAAGGACCACGGATGGCTTGCGCTGCACCACCCACAGCTCCAAACACACACCCCATATCCAGTGTAAACCCGGAGGAATAAGACCGGGAGGCATGTGGATGAGAGCCACATTTCATCAACGGAGCCGGTCCACACTCCTTCACAGGCGAACACACGCATGCTGTATTTGGTGAATCAAGCGCACACAAGGCGGTGGCTGGACCGTAGTCCGCTCCACACTGAGTGCATGGAACCACTCTTTGATCCTAACACGGCCACAAGGACCGTGCATCCCGTCCCCTCCAGCAATGACCAACTGTCTTCTGGAGCCAATATGGACGAGGTAGTGGGTAGTAGATAGGTAAGAACCTTGTCAACATGCACATCAAGCGCAGCCACACCGGGGATATCAAACAACAGCCACTCACTTGGAAAGACAAGATTAAATAAACTGGCCCGGATAACGCATACAGATACGGAGACATTACTCTTCACTAAATGGGCGTATAAAATAAATTGGTTACGAACGAATCCCCGACATCTTCATGAGCCGGGAAGTATATTTTATGGAAATGCCACAAACGCGAAAAGGTTACTGAAATTAGCTTCAGCGACGAGTGCGAGTATATAGAAGCTATTACAGATAGACAATAATATGAGCAAAAAGCATTAGGACATAATTGTCAATGCACCACTTGAAATAAAAGGAATTGACATGCAAGCACACGGTTAGTAAATCGAATGCAGCGTGCCTACAAACGCTACGTCGGTTCTGCCTACGTTCTCTGCAGGACCCGTCGTCGCTTCGGTGGTGGTCCCGAGTAACGTCGCTCATGGCTCACTAGGCCTGCCTGACTCAGACACTCGCGACTGCATGTGCTACAGCACCATGCGCTCGATGTCGATGGAGTACAAACCATCGGTGCTTGCTTCTTCCGCACTTGCCGCTTCTTCTCTGCATGCATGAGGTCTTTCTACCGCACTTCGGCAACTGCCTTCCTGATTAGATCGTGTTATGCACGCCGATCACCCGCCTTCGATTCCCATGACCAAGATTAGAACGTGAGAGGCTCACTTTGCTCATGTCCTGGTAACGTAACTGGTTCCCCCCACATGCCGCTTCCCAATACTCAGCTGATCATATAATAGTTATTTCGGTATCCACATCGAATCCATACGCCACACATGATCGAGCCACCTCAGGTGTCCCAGCAAAATTATGCAGTCCACTGCATACATCCCACTTTGTCGCAACACTTCCGTGTCTGCAACTCTGTCTCCCCAACCGATGCGCATAATCCGCCGTAAACACTGTTGACGGAACCGCTGGAGAAATCGCACATCCCGACGGTACATTGTCCACGTTTCACTGCCGTATAGAAGGACGGACAGCATCATGGATTTGTACACCATCAGCTTCGTGCCAATAGCAAGCTGATGGTTGTTCCACACTCGGTACTCAAGCTTCCTGGATGCCGCCGCTGCCTTCGAGACGGGGATACGCAGCTCACTGTGTAGCTGCTGATCAGTCGACATCACACTCCCAAGGTAGCAGCAGAAGCGGGAGGTGCTTTCCAATACTTCAGCACCAATGCTGATTCGCAGCAATAGTGAAGATTGCACCTCCGGTGAAGGCTGAAAGCGACAGACAGTTTTGCTTGTGTTAATAGTGAGCCCGAGTTTGGTCGCTGTGGAAGCCAGAGCACTAGTCATGTGCTGCAACGCATCCGCGCTGTGTGCAGACAAAGCACAGTCGTCAGCAAACAGCAGCCTACGGATAATTGTCTCACAGACTAGAGTTCTCGCACCGAAACGACTGATATTCAGCAACCCACCATCAGTACGGTGCTCCACACGAACACTGTAAGCACAAGTCGCATCACAATCACAAGACATCATTGCACAAAGATATATATTAAACAGAGCAGGAAATAAGACACAGCCTTGCTTCACACCAGAGACAACTGCAAAGTCATCCGGTGTCTCTCCACTCAGCTGCACCTTCGCTCGCATACCACTGTGCAGACATTTAATCAAACTTACAAACTTATGCGGACAACCAAACTTACCCAACACCAGTCACAATGCCTCGCGGTTCACCGTATCAAATGCCTTGGCGCAATTAACAGATAGCGAGTACAATGGCTGGTGTCGTTCTCTGCACTGCTCCCGCAACTCTCCAGCGGCAAGCACCATATCTATAGTGCTGCGACTCGAACGGAATCCACATTGCCCTTCCGCCACAACCTGACTGACGAGGCGGTTGAGCAGCATTCGGGAAACCACGTTGCCCACATAACTCTAGAAGTTGATGCCACGATAATTCGTGCAACATTGCTTGCTACCTTTGCCCTTGTACAGTGGTAGCACACAAACATTCACCGTTATGACAAACACATCGGATTTCCCCATTCTTGATCACGCATTGTTACGTTAACCTGATCATACCTGTAAAGGCGTGCCTCGCGTTGTCGAAAATAAATCTTTATATCTTCTGGTAGCCGAAGCAGTGGTTGGTCCAATAACTTCACTTTCTCATGGTATGATGCCTCGAAAGAAATTTTAGGCAGATATACTAAGAAGACACTACGGAGTGACGTTTACTGAAATTGCTCTCTTCGATCTGTTGCAAGGACAGACAGTGCACAGTAGTGTACGACCCAGTAAGCCACCAAGCTGTGCGGTACTATTTCGATACAAATGTCCGCGATGGGCACTGCTACTTGAAGACGAGTGTCATGATCCATACAGATCAGTAGATTCCTATATCTACTCGACAGTGGAAGAGGACCGTCGGTATCAGTGGACATTTGACTAAAGCGAACATCAGGAGGGGTGGAAATGCTGACATGTGCCTGCGGCACATTTTTGCAGATCTAATGAACATTCTGAGCTTCCAGCCCGCTTTGCAACTTGCTGGTACTCAAGCGCCACTTTTACTTGGGTTATTTCAGACCGTTGTCCTGTGCGAATTGCTCATTGATGTATGGCGGATCTGATCCTTTTCCATTTGTCAGTTTCGGGCTCCGAGACCAGTTTCTTTGAGTTGCCTAACCACACGGCACATTAGTGAGGTCAATTAACGAAAAAGGAGTGGCAGCAGACCTAGAGGTAAGTATAAGGGGTAACAGAAGTACGTCTGTACGTCGCAATGACGGTTCCCTGCTGCGTGACTGCCAACTGTCATGTAGGAACTCTGGATATTTGGAGGTTGCCCCAGTTAGGCAGTCCAAACTGGCGCCCCGTAGGTTATAAGCCAGCAGTCTGAACCACTCGTCCAGCGAGCTGCTGAAGATAGGTATAAGTCACTGGGAAAAGGGTTGAGAAGCAATATGATCGTTAAAGTGACAGGCCTGTAACTGTCGGTGGGAGACTAAAGGTAAGGAAGAGTACCACCGACACCTCGTTCGCGGGATACCAGATGGTTTATAATTACTGATACAATCTATCACTGAGTCTCCATCAAGCACGACAGAGCTCGCACATACAAAGTAGACCACAGTTTGTTCTTTCAGGTACCCTCAGATGGACATCCTGGAGTCTCCCGTGCCTCGGTGCAACACCGGTACGTAATATGTGTCGATGTCTGCGGCCGGCAAGTACATGAATAAAACCACCCAATCGATGTTTGTCCAGCACATCAGTAGCATATCCAGCTGCAAAGCCGAAAGACCCATTACCGCACACCAAATCGAAGATATCGTTTACTCTCTAGTAGAGTAGTTACTTGCTACATACCGGTAACCAAAAAGCATTGCCTCCTTAATGTCTTCACCGCGCTGTCGCTGACTCATACATCTGCAGTTGGCGCACAAAAGCACTGTATAACATTTCCTTGACTACCAATAATGATTAGGGATTTATTCAAGAAGCCTCATGTGTGTTACCGATTTGCAAAGTATCCTCCTTTGTTATTTGGCCGACACATGTACAACCACCTCGATACGTTTATTGGGCGGATAGACCCACTGCGACAATTATGAGAGCAGGTGTCCCTGCAGCGTAATCCTATAGCGGTAGTCTGCACCGAGGTGAGCGGAGCTTTACGTCCTATTGTCTTTCGTTTGAGAGTTAGCACCGACCTCAAAGTGGGTGCATTACGTATCACAAATACACCAAGCATAATGAAGTCATTCGAGCTGATTTTGTCGATGACTACAAGGGAGAAACAGTAAGTGGGCTGTTCCTGGCGTTTGCCGTTCTGAAAAATTCCTTGTCAACCCTTCCGTAATTGGATAGACTTCAGTGAAATCCTTTTAGGATATGCGGGAACTACCCTGACACTACATTTATATGCATACCGGTTACCGGATCCAAAGTAACCAGCTACGATGGATCCCTCTGGCGGATATTCAAACACCATTAAAAGTCACGAGAGGGAGCTCTCAGTTTTCTTTCACGTTTGACTTTCACGTATTTATGGTTCGGTAATATGTAAATTGAAACCAAGGTGGATACCGAACGACCTCACTAAGAAAACTTTGGGTGTGCACTATTGGATCACAGTTGAGTTTGTCTGTCAAATACCGTTAGCTTTAATCTCGATCCAATGAAAGTAAATTTGATTCTAACTACTCACAGCACGGCTTGTTTATCCGAACGCACAGAACTTCAACATACATATCACAAATGAATGCCTTTATCACACAAGTGACTAGAAATCTCCAACTGCTTGGATGCATACTCCTGTGGTCTGCGCTATCATTGCGGTGGGGATGGCCACCATGTGTGAGTGTGGTTAGGGGTACACCAGTCAATATTGCTTTGGTGTTTCTCCAAAGTTAGTCCCCCATTTCCGACACCAAAGGAAACACTCATCCACTCTTCACGCCCCACCAGCATATGCTTACTCTAAGCGCATTTCTAACCTTCCACCATCCTTACTGCTTCTCTCCACATGTGCTCTTTCTTCAAGACATGCGTGCTCCACCACATTCCGTCCGATCCGGGACTTCAGTCCGTTCGAAGAAAACAGACTGCCATCTATCCAGTCGGAGAACACAAGCACATATGGCACACTGGCGAATGACTCGAGAACCGTGCAAGACACAGACACGCGTGTGGTGGCGTCCACAATGAAGTCGCCGGAACCGGTGTCTTCGTTCAGTCACGTAAACCACAGTCCGTTCAAACCAGTAGGGATGAGTCACACATCTGCTGCTCCACCGCAAGCATCCTTGATCAGTGGGTTGGACGATAACTCAAGGGGAACCAGTTGTGCGTTGTGTCTACAGGCCGTCAGCTCGACTACGTGTTTGGACGACTCTCCTGTTCGTTGCCTGTCGACCGAAAACCAGCAACACTGTCGAGCCACCTTCCACTTGAGTTGTTCTCAACTGTGTGAGTTCCACTGTTCATACCTGTCGTGTAAGAGTCAAAATGATGGTGCATTATTTGTCTAGCACATGGTAACGGATATATAGAACGTAATACACCAACCACCAAACAGTCATTTCTCCTCGATATTGTGCGACGCGTGGACACTCTCTGACATCAGTACACCCCGAAGTGTCCTCTTACAAATAATTTGACACCAGTTACTATAAGTGTTGAAAGGTGAGTGTTGGGATTAGATTATTGAATCAGTACAGCGGTTACTCCTGGACCACTCCGTCCCCGCCCTGAGTGCCATCGTCGTCACCATCCATATCGCAGCGCTTTTGTGCCACCTATTCTGTGCCATCAAGGTCAAGCATGAAGTGAATTATCCGTTCGCCCATGGATTGACCACAGTGCTGAGCAGGCCGCTGAATTCGGTGCCCAGTGTCAGGAGCAGTACACTACCTAAATTCTGCTAAATAGCTCTCTTTGACAAAGTATTCGGGCAAAGCTGGGGAGTTGCTTGTCGAGATGGTGATATTCACTTAGCAGGCTGGACGCGTAACCTCCTCCGTCTTGCAAGCACGTGGACCTCCGAGCGAAACCAACCGAGACAACACAGTAAGCACCTCGGGATTACTGTGTTGTTTTCTTATATCCCTAAGCCTCCAGACAGGCCGCTCAGTCTCAGCCAAAGCCACCAGTCACAGGGCTTGTATAATCTAGGGGACGGGAACCGCTTCCTGCTATGTCACATTGCCGAGTACATTTAATTACTGTAGACGGCAACCATTTCTATCTATTATTCGTGTAAGACGAACCATAAACAAATCATAGCGCATAAAGTTGTAAACCATCAGGACAACTTCTCCGTTGCACGTGGGTGTCCTGGCTTCTATCTTGCTCGTTCAGTATTTAGGTAGTGAAACGTCAAACGCTCTGAGAGTGGGGGTTCGGTGGAAAGTACCGGCATTCACAGCATGGCCTTATATTTACCTAACAGATTATGAAGAAACCCAGTCATTATTTAGCCTTATATAATTTTGCATAGTAATTTTTTGGTGCACAGCAGCCGGCTGGTAGCTTACCGGAACGATGCCCATCCGTTACCGGTAGCTCAGCCAGCTTGCACCAGTTGCTTTTTTTCTCTCTCCTTTTTTCTATGTATTGCGGCACAGTAGCTGAGGTATGATGATGATGTGTATGATGATGATGACAGTCATGTTAACCGCCACCAACCTGAGGAGTGATCATGCGAAGTTAGCCGCGCAATCCCGTCAGTCGGAATGTCTCCGGAGTCCTTTTCCCTTAGAACTTGTCAGCCATGAAGAGTTTTCCCGATCCACGTCCGTTCGGTGCCCACAATAATGTGTTCGAAAACGACTCCTTGATACAACGCTGTCTCAGAGTACTCGCTGTGCATTTGATGTTGTGTCGGGACCGGCGACTGCTTCCCTCACTAACAGAAGTGAGGACACGAACGACCAGGAAGAAGATTCAAAGTTCTTTTCATAGTGAAACGGCCTCGTTATGTAGCATGGTGCATAAGTGTAAAAACCAACCAGAGCTCTGAAAGCGTGCGAACAAACAAAACCAATAAAGATTAAACATAATAAGGAACCAATCGAATGCACATACATAACGGAAAGTGACATTGTTTGTATCAGAGTAGAACTCTGTAGTATGCGTCCTGTCGAGGGTTCCGGAGACTTCTGTGTCCAGGGCTTACCTGGGTCGTATTAGACCGAGGGGACTGAAAGGATAAACAGATACTTCCTAGGCGGCTGGATGGATTTATCACAACCATCTAATAGGAGTGGGAGCTGCATGGAAGGTGCGCCTAACTTACACCTCGTGGCGATCTGGATGCCGTTGTCCCAGCTGTCGATGATGTATGGATGGATGGCGTGAAAACGAACCTGAGATAACTGTTCTAACAAAGTCGAAAGCGAAATGAGAAGGCGAAGAGAAGAGGAAACGACAATGGCCCTCTAAGCTAGAGTCGACGACGTCTTACCTCTTGACTTGCTACAAAGACCCTCTGGCATGCTACGCTGTGCTCCGCACTTAAAAACAATGACTGTAAATAGCCAATGGGGTTAACGAAACGATACGTTAAAACAAATCTCTGCAATTCCACAACAAAACGAAAGTGTGCGCTTATGCGCGTTCACACAAGTACACCTGCATTTTATCGCTACTCTAACACTTGCACTGCGACATACAATCACCATTAGAACGCCGGTATACTTCTAACCAGACGTCGGTCATTCTGCTTGCCAGACAGACACGGAGTCAAAAAACCATGGAAACCAAAAAATGCACGTTTGTAATTAAAAGAAAATCGAACACAACACAGTTAAATCCATAGTTTCGTCAGAGGGCACGATACTACCCAATTTCCCAAGCCGAGGTAGGGTGCTGAGTGAGGGGACACCTCCCCTTACTTTTGGCCGAATGACCTACTCGCAGGGCAACGGAGCAAATTCCGGGAATCGCACCCATTGTGCACCGGTGACTGATTGCTCAGTTCAAGCGCCTTTCGTTTGGTCGGTCGACAAACAAGAGCCCTATTCTTCTCACAATTTCCGCTTCGCGTTGCTGGAATGCAATGCTCAACTGGAGTGCCGCAAGGGGAAGTGACCTTAGTTAGGGGTCAGTCACATCCACCAGTTCAGTGTTGTTAAACGAACATATGCGGCCTTTCATAGGGACAACGCTTGCCAGGCGAAATATCACCACCTCCTATAGCACTGCCGCTGAACCATTTGCTGGAACGCGGAAAACCCGAACCACCCGGTGGGCACCACGTGGAGGTTGTTCGGCAAGCCAGCCAGGTAGAGACAGGTAAAGCGTGGATTCGAATCCAGGACGACTGACACTTTGACGACGCAGTGAGCCGTTCGTATTGTGTGATACCACCCGTGTTTATCGAAAGACGACATAATGAGAACATGCAAGTTGCGGATTTACGTTTGTGTTAAAATCAGCGGCATGATGAACCCAAAAATGCACGGTCCATTGTACTGATAACGTTCATTTTTGTATACGGAATCCATAACTAGAGCATTCTACAGCGCGTGGCATGTTAAACTTCACTCTTTCCACCTACTGAACCATTGTCCCAGTGTTACGACTTACGGCAGGCATAGGACAGGTTTCGTGCACTTAGTACAATTCATCATAAGTGCACATTCACTGGCAGCTAACCAGTGATTTGTACTACTCAAATAACCTAGCTAAACGAATACGATCATTTTATGTTCTCCATCCACCAGTAAAGTTTGAGTGAGCGGAGCTTCTGATCAACGTCCTTCCTCCGTTTAACTATGCGGTCTGCTGACCGACTTGATCAATTCAGATTTCTAAACCGACGCAGGACTTATTGTCCACCGCCGGACTCCATTCCCGCTCGTTCAATTAGGACAGACAAATGGTTAAATTTGCATTCGGGTGCCAATGTCCACCATTTGTGTGATTACGTTGTGTCCTCACAGTTGAAACCACAATTTTCGCTGAAGTGAAATTTGGTCACTCCGGGCATTTCTATAATATCAGCAGTAGAACAACGTTCTGGTGATTCGCGCTCTCAACACTGCATTCTATGATTAGTTTTGCCGTTTTAGACTCTCCGAGGTTAGGCAATCGGAGCTGTGCTTCGAACTGGCGGCCGGCCAGTACCCGCATCAGTAAGCCATCTCACTCAACGGATAGCACTTGCTAGGCTTATCCTAATGCCTACCGGGGCGTTTGCGTGGTAACCCGTAAAACTCATTGGTCCAAACATGAAACGATGAAGAACAACACCCCGGAAAATGTCCGCCAGTGGCCGGGAAGATTACACACCTGTGTTGTAATCCGGAGGTCATCGGTTCGAATCCGCCTAAGTGCGGGTGACGTCCCGGTAGACCCAGCTCTCGTGCGAGTGGTGGTGGTCGCGTGGTAGCAAAGCGTCGGTACGGTGCGCCGGTGTACTTCTGATACCCTTCTTCAAATGCGATCTCAGTGGCAGAATGGGTGCGGGTTACTTCAAAGTGAGTCCTGATCCACATAACGGGTGCTACGAACGGAAGAGGAGCTACGATAAGGATCCACAGTGGAAGAATACCTATGGGTTGTTCGCCGGCATCCGCATAAAGAGACTACCTTCTACATGTCCGACAGCGTGATTACCGCCACTCGAGAAATTCGGCACGTGTTAGATCAGTTTTGACGGTGAATTATTCAGCCAACTGTTAACGCCTAGTTAGGCCACATTCAAGGACCCAGGTCACCTCAACCCCGTGAGGGTAACGATTACAAACGTTTCGTAACCCTGTGTAGAGTGAATATAGGCGATGAAAAGGCGGTCTGGTTTAACCATGGACTGTCCAACCATAACACAGGCCTACATCATTAACCATTCGGAGGGAATGATAGCACGGGCCACATGGAGATGAATAGTGCTTAAAGACCATGACTGGGATATTCCTGCTAGGCAACTTGGACTCTGACGGAGGCCTCTCCCACCTGACTAATGGAGTCCCACATGTGCCCATAGACCTATCGATCTTTCTTCTGTGGTTCGTGACTGCTCAACAGACAAGTGATCCATCTTCAACTATTTGACCTTGAATTAGCAGCAAGACGTGACCAGACCGGTAGGCCCGAGATGTGGCACCGAAACTGCGCTACTTTGTTGCCTATCCTATAGTCTTAGTATTTCTTATGAGTGGAAGGGTTTTGGTGAGTATTTTTGTTCGTCGCAATTAGCCGACAATTCAGATAGGTCAACTAGCTATCCGGAAAAGCATCAGACGGCCGTTTTGCCCAATTGGGGTTCATCAGTGGCGCGCATCCTTCGGTCCTCTGCGGAGGATCGAACCCGTGATTGCTAGTGGCTCTTGTCAACTAGCCCGCAGCTCATGCAACTGCGCCATGGAGGACGGTATCCGACCATCATGAATTGTTAGCTAAATTCGATATAGCCCGACCCATCCTCCACTACCATGCAGGCACCTGTCATGCAGATGACAGCGGTTGGCCTTCCGGCGTCAGGACTTCCCGGTTACGGCAGCTATGAATCGACATAGCATTTTATGGAATCCGTAAGGGCTATATCGCATTTAGCTAACAATTCGTGATGGTCGGATACCGTCCTCCATGGCGCAGTTGCATGAGCTGCGGGCTAGTTGGCAAGAGCCACTAGCAGTCACGGGTTCGATCCCCGCAGAGGACCGGAGGATGCGCACCACTGATGAGCCCCAATAGGGCGAAACGGCCGTCTGATGCTTTTCCGGTTAGCTAGTTGACTTATCTGAATTGTCGGCTGATTGCGACGAACAAAAATTGTCTTAGTATTTACAAGCTGGTGAACACAAACGTAACAGTTAACACGATCTCGATTAGCAACTGATATGCCAGCATACGTGACAATGGGAGAAAATCAGCGCGCTACTGGTCAGTGAAATGGATCTCCTTATCCACACTTAACCTGACAAACAAATACAGTGTACTGCACACTTGCGCGTTCCCCAAACACCAACACCCTATTCAAGTTATTAATGTAGTCGGATGTGGAAAGGTCATGATCATTGGACCAACTGCATGGGTAACCCGTCACAATTGATCTATGTCGCGTTTGCACACATTCGCAGCGCACTGCATCTTCACGTAGAAGAATGGCATTCCTCGCTTCACCATGCATGATCCAGGACGTTGCGTTGATGGACGCCGCACATGCACCATGCCACGATTGACCGGCAACACCAAGCGGAGTTGCAACGACACAAGCCACATACACTTGTGATGACTTGCTCCACAAATAACACCCACGCTTTGGGACTGTACGCACTGAGGACCGCACCTCTCATTCGGGCGGATAGTCTATCCTTTTCGAAATCTGGCAAGTCAGCTGACCTTTTATCAGCGTTGTCTAATAAACCAGTCATAGTCACCGGTAGACGTTGGTCTAAATCTCACGACCCTATGTTTACCTCAACCATGCGTCCACAGCTATCACCACGGAACGCGATGAAATTTCGTTCCTGTCCTTTAGTCCACAAGGCACGCCTGTCAGATTGTGTGTGTGTGTGTGTGTGCGCGCGCGTGCTTGCGTAGGGAATCACCGGCGCAGAGTGATTCATGTCTTGTTTCCATGGTGTGACACACAATTGCATTACCACAGTCGACCGGTACTCCTACCCATGGCAAGATCAGATAGTTTATGTGCATTGAAACGAGTGGTTGACTTGTAGCTCAGACTGCGGGCATTCTGATCTGGAATTCATTCGGATAGCCACTGATCCGAGAGTTTGTGACAATAATCGACGTGGGGAACGGCCCACTACTTCCCATTGCTCCATGATCAGTGGGGCTCGGTTCAGTCCAGTTGCTAATGTTGCCCTTAGTTGCGATAACGTTTGGATGAGATGTCATATCTCAACTCACCATGAAAAACTCACATCACATTTAACGAAACGTAACCTGCCGGGTTTGAAAATAGTGGTCGTGCTACTGAAGCCACTGGCCCATCGACTACGCCACGTCAGCCAGCGGAACGGAACCGCTGCGTTGATCTAGTTGCAGATTACTGTCACACGACTACATGTCTGATTTTCGTTATTTCATCATACGTCTGTATACCACGGTGCGGCAAAGTAGAAAATTCACCCAATCACCAGCATCCCCCCGATCATGGGCTATTACTAGGATCACAAAACGAACTGTCCAGAATTGCATTGAATGTAAAAGTATACGGCTCTTATCATAGTACCAGATGCCGTCCAACTTGCTTACATGTGAAACAAATAGATGGTAAAAATGGGTACGATGGGAATCTACCGAGTCAACGTGACCCTAATCAACATGACTGACGATAGACTAGTCTGTTTTGTCATTCGTTAGCAATTTTGACAAACCTGTTTTTCTGACGAATGCTTCTTCACTGCAGTTGGACTACACCGACTTGCACTTAAACGCGGTTTTCTTAACCTGACTAGAAAGTATTCAACTTTATTTAATTTGCTCATTTCTGTTATTCCACTGCATATTCCGTGTCAATTTTGCGTGTTTGCTTTCCCTCAAATTCTTTGTTGGTTGTTTGATATCCCCAGTGTGGCTGCGGCTTCATGTGAGTGTTGACAGGATGCCTACATGTCTAACATCATCCACCTCGACTACTGGTTCCACAAGACTGCTAATTGTTGTTGGATGGACGGGGTACACGGTCATCGTCGCCGTGCCAGGCTCAAAGGGTGATTCCATCCATTGTGGAGCGGATTATGGTGCAGCCACCGTTTGATGTACGTCCGCTACGTATGATTACCTACATAGATAGTAATGCTGCTGCTGTGTTGGAGTGTGGGTCGGCTCCGTTGAC
This sequence comes from Dicrocoelium dendriticum, assembly GCA_944474145.2. Classification (NCBI taxonomy): domain Eukaryota; kingdom Metazoa; phylum Platyhelminthes; class Trematoda; order Plagiorchiida; family Dicrocoeliidae; genus Dicrocoelium; species Dicrocoelium dendriticum. The sequence goes on from OX104064.1 coordinate 30,243,685, forward strand.
GATACGTGACTCTCATCCACACGTCTCCCGGGCTTATTTCTTCCGGTTAACACTATATATATATATATATATACATATATATATACATATATATATACATATATATATGTATATATATATGCAAACCACGTTGGACGTTTGGCTAAACAAAACGCACTTTTTGCAAACCACTTTGGACACGTTGGATTTTATGTGGGAACTCAGCAATTCACTTACAAAAAATGAGCAATAAAGTGACTATGCGATGTTCGGACTACATTGTAGTCATGCTGATGCAACTGTATTGTGTAACTAGCGAGTGCCACTGCAAACTCTTCGCTTGATCGTGAACCTCGATCGTCTCGATCAAAGACGGTGACTGAGTATCCCCTATCTCCCCATTTGTCATCTCGTAGTGTATGTGCTTCTGAATTTACACACGGGGACCTGTGTAGTTATGTGACTTGTAAAGTCAAAGTTCCTAATCGCGTAGCCTAACATGATAAACAAATGTTACCTAGCATTGGAGATTCGTTGTGAAGCACTCGTTTTGAGGATGAATTACGATGTGCCACCTCAATGTGAACCGCGATCCCCACTGAATTATACCTTGGCCAATTTGATCACGTGAACCGTAACTGATGAAGCAGATAGGCGGCGTTCCATTTGTCCCTTGTCACTCTATGCGCCTTCGCGTATTTTGGGTGGGGCCAATCTATTCAGCTGTTCGATTACTGGATCAATGCAGACTATCATGACTCCTACCATGCACAGCATAGCTCTATTGGCCTACTGCTGCAAGTCGTTATCAAAGAAGGGGGATTATAAAATGACTGGACGAGGTACAGACTACCTTGCGCTTGCGCAAATGTAAGGGAACCGTGCAAGCAGTGGGCGATTGTGCAAGCCCTCCTCTTGATCATTGGCGTTGTTCATCTCGAGCAAAGCCGGCGACCCAGTTGTCCCGTGTCGCTCTATGGGCTTTCGCGTATTTCCTGTGGGTGTGTGGGTGAACCTATGCAGTGCAATCACTGGAACACTGTTGGCTATTATGAATCCAACCAAACCAGTCTAGCTTAATTGGTTTAGAGCTGTAGTTGTTATCCGTTCAAGGGAGTAACGGGACTGTACGATTATCCGGCTACATTGCGCTTACATGAATGCAACTTAAGTGCATAAGCAGTGTGCGACCATGCAATCCCTCCTCTTGATCATGGATGTCAGTTGTCTCGATCAGAACCGGTGACCCAGTTGTCCCCTGTCGCTCTATGGGCCTTCGCGTATCTTATGTAGGTTTGTGGGCGAACATATTCAGTTGCTGGAATAATGGAACAGTGTATGCTATGATGAACCCACCGAAACCATCCTAATTTTGCTGGCTTAAAGTTGCAGTCTTTTTATCAAGGCTGGGAAGTAAGGCGACTGGACGATGTTCACGCCACATTTGTTGGTCATGCGAGTGTAACGGGACTGCGCAAGCGGTGGGCAGTGGTGCAAGCCTTCCTCTTGATCATTGGCGTCATTCACCTCTACCCTATGGGCATCCACATATATCCTGTGGGTGTAAAGCCCAACTGCTGCAAGCCGTTATTAAAGAACATTTTAGTCGCTTTGTGCAGCACAAGGCTAATGAAACTATGATATTTGCTGGAATCATGATAGCCTGCATTGACCCAACAATCCAGCAGCTGAATAGGTTGGTACACACAAAATACGCGATGACCTATAGAGTGGCAGGTGACAACTGGATCGCCGCCTATCTGCGTCATCAGTTACGGTTCAAATAGTCGAATTGGCCAAGGTATAATTCAGTGGGAATCGCAGTCCACATTGAAGTGGCGCATCGTAATCCATTCTCAAAACGGGTGCTTCGCAACGACCTTCCAATGCTAGGTAGCATTTGTCGGTCCATAACCTAGCGCTGACGGGCTTGTTTCGTAATCTTGCCGCGCTGGTTCGAATCCCCTTAGGGGTGCTCGTCATCCCGGTGTACTCAGCCCGCGTGCGACTGGTGGTGGTCGCACGGCAGCTAATCGCCGTACATCTGACAAATTGTTAGTATTAACATTTGTTTAAATCATAATAGACTACGTGATTAGAAACTGACTTTACCATAGTCACATAACCACAGGTCCAAGTGTAAATTCAGAAGCACATAAACTACGAGACGACAGATGAGGAGATAGGGGATACGCAGTCACCGCCTTTGAATGATGCGATCGAGTTCACGATCAAGAGCAGAGAGGGCAGTGGCACCCGAACGTGTAGTCTGAACATCGTCTAATCGCTTTACTCATTTTTTGCAAGGGAATTGTTGATTTCCTACTTAAAATCCAAGGTCTAAAATCGTTTGCGAAAAGTTCCATTTTCTTTTACCAAACGTCCAAGTGGTTTGCAAAACCTCCAAGATTGTTTGCAAAATGTCCCGTGGTTTACAAAACTAATTTAAGTCAAACTGGTATATATATATATATATATATATATATATATTTGTTTATTTATGTTTTTTACTCAAAATTCTTATTCACATCCCGTTTATTTCACATTATGGCTAATAAGAAGAGCAACGTTTAGGCTGATTGTCGCGTTTTCTCTTTTCCAGTTTTTGGTCTGAGTTGCAGGGATTGTGCAGAATGATTAGCCGGCCCGCGCTTATCACATAGTCAGTTATCCGGACCGCTGTGAAGAGTTTGGTGGCCCATGGTTTAAGGGGTAATGTGCGCCTGTTTGTGTATAGGCCAGCGGGGTAGGGTTCACAGTGTGCGGTCAAGGTCACTTGTTGCATGTGAGGCCGGGACAAGGTAAACACACAAGTGTGCGCACGCAAATGCACGCACAAAGAACTTGGCGTATTGTCGAACTGAGGAGCCGTGAAGTACATTGGATCAGGAGTATTTCACACAAGATCCCGCTGCACCCGAATTTCATTGCCCCCAATCTAAAATTAGTAGTTTTTGTCCACTCCTAAATTTTTATTGATATTTCTCGTGATAACTGTCAGGTCAAATAGATTCACAGCATCCAGATGCAGGATGATATTTGACTTACTAAATTGAACAGAAGAACGGGCAATCGAAAACACGACAATTTCTGTGTCAAGCGCTGTCCTGGCGTAACGACCAAGTTGTCTACCGCGAGTCACTATGCGATGGCTCCCACACTCAGTCCAGAGTACCTACCTGACGGGTACGAGTGAAGTCGGAGCTGGGTCATCATTGGATCATGGTGCCGAGGAAGTAGCTCCGAAAACCAGATGCGGTCTACAGCAAGCCCGTGCGGTAGGTGCACAATGCGCTGTAGTTACTCCCGAACGCAAGCGTGTTATAACATTTCGAACATAGACCAGTCAGACTCATTTGCGCACTTAGCTCGTAGTGCTATTTGATTCCGCGTTGTGGCTTGTAATATCGGCTCCGCTTGTCGTGACGATACGATATGGGTTCAAGACTCCAGCGCAATCCATTTTCAGGGCTAGTTACGTTGTGCACTACGCGCCCGTCGTCCGCGGTGACCCATTATTCGCTGAGTTCGTCACGCCTGCTCGTTTCACCATACTACTCATTAGTAGTGCACCACAAACCGAGGCCCCGATTGAGTTAGGGTGGCACCATCAAATCACAATATAGGTACTTCAAAATTCAAAAATGTACTGAACTAGATCAGGCTAATCACAAATTGGAGAAGGAAGAGGATTGTCAGGACCACTCAGGCGCACTTCACTTGTATTGGGGAACCCAGGAGACAGTTCTCCGTGTGCCTACAATCGGCTCCGGGAGTCATGGTACAGATATTACTATACGGATAGGAGTTTTCCTCGAATTTGTTCCAGGATAGGCTCTACCACAGGTCGGTGTGTGCAGTGAAATAACGCGTCGAAGGCATTTCTGGGAGGGCATACCGGCCATGAGTCAAACTGTCGGAATCGGTGTAACAAGTTAGTAGAATCCACTAGCCGGTTGACAAAATTACAAACCCCGATGTGTGTCCTGTAGTAAATAGTCAGCCCGTAACTTTATAAAATGCCACACATTGGTGCGGACACTGGTAACCGCCCACCACCACTGACAACTTGGCTCTGACATTTATGATTATGGGTCTAATTCAAGCGTAAGCAACATATTTCTCTGACTTCATTATCGGCGCTTAAAGTACTCACCGTATGTTTTGAGTCCCATAAACGGTCTCAGTTTGAACAGCGATCTACTTTAAAGCGAACCCTGGCCTTCTCCTTCGCTGGGGCCGCGTTCTGCGTGGGACAATCCCAGTGTCTTTCACGCCCAACATAGCAGTTCACGACCGTTTTTTCTGGTTTTGTCTGTTCGGGTATTTCACTGACTTACTTAAAACCATTTCAGTAGCTTTCTTTGGGGTGTATTAGAAGCATCAACCAGATGCAGCCGATCACAGTCCTTGACGTCACTGTAAATTGATCTGAACCAAAGTTGATGCTAGCCGAATTATCTTCTATTAGCGCATTCGTTGCTTACGCCAACTGTGGTTATCTTCCTTAACTTTATTGCCTTCGTAGCATTTTTGAGTAAATTGTGGACAATTCGTACTTGTCGCGGAAGTGTTGCTAACCAACTTACTTCATATGGGAATTTAGCGAAGTGTTATGCCACCGTATGCATTATTGGATTTATTTTATTTCATCTTGTCGTTTCAAGTGAATGGCTGTTGCTTGACATCCCCGGTGTGGCTGCACTAGATGTGCATGTTGACAAGGTGCCTACCTGTCTATTACCCACTACCTCGTTCATACTGGCTCCAGGAGACAGTTGGTCGTTGCTGGAGGGACGGAGTGCACCGTCCTTGTGGTCGTGCTAGGGATTCCATGCATTCAGAATGGAGGGGACTACGGTCCAGCCACCGCCTTTTGTGCGATTGATTCCAAACTACAGCCTGCATGTCTTTGCCTGTGAAGGAATGTGGGCGGGATCCGTTGATGAAACGTGGCTCCCCTCCATATGCCTCCCGGTCTTATTCCTTCGGGTTTACACTGGATATGGGGTGTGTGTTTGGAGCTGTGGGTGGTGCAGCGCAAGCCACCCATGGTCCCTCTGTAGGCGCAGGCATCCTGTGGCTGGCAACAGTGACAGGCAAATTCTAAACCGGATGCCGCCAACCATACGGCCCTTGAGGGTTCCTCGGTTTGACATGCCTACCCTATGATATTTGTGTGTTACAGCGACACTTTAACTTAAGTTGTTGCGACGGATTTTGTACCTCATTGACCCAAAGAGCTATACTGGATGGTGCATCCTGGCTCTTTGAGAGCTACTCCTACAGGGTTGGTGAATGATTATAGGTCAAACGAACTCAGTCTCATGCTCTTCCAGATTGGATGTTTGAAATTAGATGGCGCCCATTTTTATAAAACGGAGTCGCTGTCCACTTTCGCTGCCATGCGGACTGGCTTTGAGCCAAAGGCTTTAGTTGAGGACACGAATCGTTCTCTTGTCTTTGTATGGGCGCCCTCCACTATCTCATCTCACCTACAACCACGACTATTTCTTCAATCATCATCATTATCATCATTATACACGTTAGCTAGAGGTGGGAAACACAGCTACTGTGCCGCAATACATAGAAGAAAAATGGAGAAAAAAGTGCAACTGGTGCAAACCGGTGGAGCTACCGGTAACGGATGGGCATCGTTCCGATAAGCTACCAGCCGGCTAATGTGCATCAAAAAAATTACTATGCAAAATTATATAAGGCTAAATAATGAGATCGTGGTTGGAGGGGGAGGCTAAGAGGGATGGGGTGGGACAAAAAAAACTCACAGTACGAACGCCACTGAGGTCGGCTCCTAGCCATATAAGCAAGTGTGTCCAACCAAACGTGTTCATCGTCTTTCGGACCCCAACCAGGGAGCCGAACCACATCCTGCATCGGCCGTCACGCAGCTTATCAAGGGTCGCCTTATCTTCTGCACACAATAGGACGGATAAGCAAAATCATGCTGATCCTGGAGCCTCTTCCTTTTTCCTGACTATTTTTGTCAATCCCCTCCTAACTTCCAGTACTAACCTTCCTTCCATACTTTCCAGTTTAATGGACAGCAGCCGTGATGCCACTGGAGTCGAGCCATCTGCAACTACTTTCCCGCACCACACGCTGGACGCCTATCGCCAACAGTCCCTTATGAGTCCACGCTGTCTCGTTTCCCTGGCGGCGTTCATCGTTCACACTCTAAGACTATTAGATCAACAGGCTGCACTCACACGCACGTGGGATGCACTGAATATTGACGTGTGTTGCGTCTCCAAAACTAGGATCCTTGACCCACATGGGGTTGTTGATTCAACTGCACCCGACTTCTTCTCTCGTCATCTGAGCTCTTCTGACGCTGCTATGTGGTAAGTGTGGACTTGACTCCGAACGGACGGACAACGGCGAATGTCTGTGCACGGAGCACCAGCTGTTTCTTAGTAACACCGCCTTTAGATACGGTGGGCGCCGAAGTGCCACTTGGTGTTTTCCTTTAGCTGACTAGCTATAGACTCAAATAGATAACGTTGCCGTAAGTTACAGGGGGCGTGGTTCCATCCTGGATTGTCGCTTTATCTGGAGCACTTGCGTCGACTCTGATTATGCCTTGGTCCGCTCTCGTTTCTCCATGAACTTTAACGGGAGGCATACCAAACGTATCCCTCAGTTGGCACCTGTGAAGTTATCTCAGCTCTCGGCCAGGCAAACTTACGAGGATTCCCTGCTTACCAAACTCTCGCTCTCTTGTCCTAATGACACAGCTTAAGCAGAATAGGATCTCGGCCGCCATGCATGATGCAAGAGCATCTGCTTGTGGTACTGTCACTAGTCACCGTATCAGTTGCTGGATATCCACGAGATCGGAGAACCTGTTGGAATCCAGAAGAAAACTCTCGACTGACTCTGAGCACAATTTAACTAGGCGGGCTATTAGGCTCGTACTAAAGCGGAGGCTGTGTGCTGACAAGGAAGCCTGATGGACCTGTTGGGCTCCAGAAATGGAAGAAGCAGGAGCAGTTGGCAATTATCGCAAGCTCTTTCAACTGATCCGCACCACTGGTCCCAGAAACCCTGGGGCCAGCGAGATAACCAGAGACAGAGCAGGTGCCAATAGGAGCGTCGTATGGCTCGTTGGGCAGAGCACGTTCAAGTGCAGTTCAGTTGTCCCCCTGCTTCCGGACCACTTCCTACTCAGGTGTTGCCGGCTGAGCCATGGAAAGTTAGCTTCCAGACTCCGTCGGAGGCTGAGGTCGGAAACGTGATCACAGCCCTCAACTGTTTTCGTGCTGCCGACACGGATTCCCTCGCACTCGCACTAGGTAAGGATGGAGATGAGGGCCTCTGGCATGCACTGACCTCTCTGTTCGTACGTGTCTGGAAGGCAGAGGCCATCCCGACTAACCGGACTGAACCGATTATAGTGGCAATATACAAGAAAGACAGTCGCACAGACTGTGCTAACAACAGAGTATTAGCCTAACGCTAGTGGTGATAAAATTAGTGGTCTCGATTCCCGTTCGCCGCCTCACTGCGGAATGGGAATCTCGGATTAGGGTAAGAGCAGGCAGGTTTCCGCCCAAGACGAGGCTGTATGGATCACATATTCACTTTGCGACAGACGCTAGAGCAGCCTCACTCATATAGTAGACCGACAATAGCTGTGTTCCTCGATTTCAAGAGTGCGTTCGATTCAGTCGATCAATGCATTCTGTTCGAAATACTTGCGCAGAACGGTGTTCTCATGAAATATGTGAACATCCTACGTGCTCTATACTCGAACACTACAGGCCGGGTCAGGGTCCACGGTGACTTATGGGATAGCTTCCCGACAACAGGTGGCGTTCGTCAGGGTTTTCCAATGTACCTGCTTTTGTTCAACTTCGTCGTGGACTGCACCACGGAGTGTTCCCTTGCGGAGACTCACGATGCAGGCCTTGAAGTGCTATTGTCCTGCTTGTTAACGAGGTAGTGCCTCAACCCTGAATAACCTCTCTAGAGTGGTCCCATCATTTGGCATGCGCTTCGCACCTTCAAATTCCAAAGTCTTGTTACAGGACCACCAGCCAATGGGTGATCACTTGGCTCTTGATGACGAGGAACATGAGGTAGTTGATCACTTCACTTATCTTGTCAACTACATCGGTAACTATGGGTACATAGCAACCGAAGTCGTTTCACCCATTGCAAAAGCCAGAGTGGTCTTCTTGACTTTGCGACATCCGTGACGTCAGAAAAGTGTTTCCCTCCGTCTGAAAGGCCTGTTTACAAGGCCACAGTGAAGGCCGTCTTACTGTATGATAGTGAAACTTGGCATCTTCGATCTAAGGACCTGCGTCGCCCCCAATTCTTTGGTCATCGCTCTCTGCGGAGCATTGCTGTTGTGGGGTGGCACCAGCGTGTCCGGAACGATAACGTGCGTTGGGGAATACTAGATATTGATAATCATGCTGGTTCCTTAGAACAGCGGGTAGCACTGAATAAGTTGCGTTGACTTGGGCACGTACTACCCACACCTGGTCATCGCTTACTTAGGAGGGGCTTGTTTTATGTACCTGATGTAGGGTGACGCAAAGCTCGAGGTGGACGAAAGTTGACTCGGCAGCGGGAAATGAAGTCTTTGACGACCAAACTGGGTGCCGTTGGTCCGTCTCGCCTTCCAAGCTGGAGTACATGCGACGCCTTTTGCTTGGCCTGAGACGTTACATGATATGGCCCGCAGATGACACCAGTGGCGCGTTTCTTGCCATTTCCTAGTCGGACTGCCTGTTTAAAGTGTGCTTGGTGTTGAGTTATCTGCGGGGTAATGGCTGATTATGACGCGGGCCAGTGCAAAGCGCAAAATAGCTGTCTCGCTGATGCCGCTTTACTTGTATACGACAACCAGCTTTTTGTGATGGTATGTTGTTGACACAAGGTGCAGGCGCCTTGACCCTGAACGTTTGATTTGGGCTTTAACGTTTTCCGGTAAGTACCCTTTCTCCCTTTTTTATTCTTCTTTGTGTCTGTACAGCCTCAATGCATCTGTTCAAATGGCTGATGTACTTCTGTTAATGATGGTGATGTGGCTCGTAATCCACTCAAGCTCCTAATCCACTTTGAAGCAATTTTCTTAACAATGTTTCGACATCGAATTCAAGTGGACTCTCACCAGGCTAATCTGTCTTCCCACTAACTGAGTGATGTTATTCTATTCCGACATAGCACATTACGACCTACTTGTACTCCCTGACTTCATCCCCTCCAGACATCCTGACTGAAATACTACCATTCGGTTATAAGGTAATATCACAACGACTACTGTATGCGAGACCGAAGAGACAGTGAGGCTCACACCGCTTTCGTAACAGCCATTGCAGAGGCAGGTCTGGTGTGTGCGGTCAGGATGCTCAACCAATGACTTTTGTGTCGCTATGGTGACTCTAGCTGTGGGCCAGTCCGTCCCTAAATAGTGAAAACTGTGGGTCAAGCCACTGGTAGAACTACATGTTTTGAGTACTTCAGCGCGCCGCAACTCTATTCATTCCCATAAAAATAGCAATAAAATGTGCGTTAAAAGACCACGACCATCGGGCTATAGCTACAATGGGCATGGGTGTTTGTGGCTTAGTAAAACCCTCTAATGAGGAGAAAGGATTATCTCCACACATTCGGCTTCGGCTTGTTTCAACATTTCATGTACCACCCTAGTTAGGGCACTTTACGGCGGATGTCAGTGGTAGATAATAAACGAATCATTATAACATCAGAATAACACGAACAAGCTCAGTATCAGTGACCATTCCCTAAGCAGGCACGCACTTGTGTCCACACTAAGGGACTGGTCCCGTGTCTACCCTCGCATGTAGCGGGAAGCGCGGCATGAAACTGAGCAAACCATTCGGGCGCACATCGAAACGGTTTCTTTTACTGAAGACATAACTGTGGGTGATCAACTGGTCTGGATAATCTGTGCCTGGTCATTTTAAACTAAAGTAACGGTCGACATACGGCGGCAGGGCCTACACCTTGTGCGTGTGCGTTAAGCTTTCAGGACATGTTTCACTCCCTCATACGTCTATGGTGACTAGCATGACAGGGACATCAGATGCATTTTTGGTTCTGAATGGGGCTATGTGCGATCGTTGTTCACTGCTATGGCCACGATAGGCTCTCTCTCTCTCTCACTATACTTGCTTGCGAGAGTGATATGTGATGGGATTTCCACCAACCGCCAGTCGAGCGGATGATGTCCAATGAGGGGACTACCATCGTTGGAGGCAGTGCACGGCGAATGGGACCACAGATTTTGTATTATTCTATCCGAATCAGCTGGGGAATTTTAGTAATAGTCCACCCTGACAACCATGTCTCATTATCAGTTAGTTGAGGTATGCTAGCCAACAACCGACACACCGACGTTCCCTCGTCTACTCGGATAGCTTCATTAACGGAACTTGATTTCGACGGCTGATATTAGTCTGTTTATCAAGTGAAGAGTATCAGAACTAGGTCACCACTGTACTGAGCATTAGCGCCCTCTAACCCGGTCTGGGTGAGTCACTATCATGTCGCAAGAAAAATCCGAGCTCAAAGCGACGTCGTGCGCAGCTGGGGACGATTCCGGGGGGGGGGGGGGCAACGCTGATGTTAGGCCTATCTCGCTTGACTAAAGCTGTCATATCATTTTCATCGAACAAATCTTGATATAATGTGCGGGAAATTTCATCACTGAGGTACAAGCGTGAAGAAGAAACGACTCAGAGTTCATCCTCCCATATGCAAACTCGACCCCACCGGTATGTGCCTAGGCACACTGCAGTCAACCGAGCTGAGGGGAAATGTCTCATTCGTGCTCCATGACACTGGTGCGTTGTAGATACTATGTGTCTTGGTGTCATGCTTGCAATGCATGCGTTTTGTATGGCGGTCGGCCATGTACCAAGACGACACAGACTGTAAACGTCCAAATCACCCGAGTTCGCCGCCATTACTCTTGGCTTAAGAACGCTTTGATCCCAGTCCATGAACACATTGTCACTCACAGATTTTCCATGTGTACTGAACTATCTTCTGTGCAATCTCCGTTTATTTTCTGTCACGGCACTGTTCATTACACATGGGGGCAAGGAAGCGGTCCAGTTCATTTATGTGCTGTTGTGTGCTTCAACGCGCACAGCTTGCTACCGTGTAAACTGCGTCGGTTTCAATGTATGTTCCCTCTGAGGTAGTCTCTCGGAACTTCCAGAGTCATTGTTATATGTCATAGGTTGAAGTGGCAGTGAATACACGAGATGTGTGGTTTATATACGGCGCTGGTAGTGACTATGATCTGCACTTGTTTCAACGTGATTCGCCACCCTTGTCCATTCTCTGCATCGCGGTCTAATTTCGGACGAGCGGTTGACGAATAGCACTATAAATTCGTCTGTCCCGACTGGAAAAAAATGATGCAATGCCTTACTTCCTAGTCCTCGTAAACTCGTTACTGGCTGCGGGGTTCGTAGTGGGCAAAGCTATACTGACCCATCTTAGCTTGCCATGTGACTACACTGTCGTTCACACTGCGCAAATGACCGCTGGTGGTCTCCAGACCGTAACGTTTGAACTTTTGCCGCTAACCAATGCCATCCTGTACCCTTTCAGCCCTCTTCTGACATCATACTTGCTCTCAGCGCAGCCCTGTGCTAGTATGTGTTCATCACTGATTAAAAGCCTTCTTTAGCTAAGGACGGAAGGCATAGTTGAAGAAAACAAATCAAATGTTTAGTCATGTGTCGAGACCTCTTTCATTAACACGGTGATGTATACCCACATCATTTGGTTCGGTACACCATAGTGGACACGGATGAGGTGCAGGCAACACGGATACGTTCGGGACTCTTGCAAATCCCATCACAGTTCGTGGTCTATCAATTCACTCCGATGTTGTTGTGATAGCCTTGGCTTATTTACATGTGTGGCCAGCCTCATTGTGAACCAATCTTGATGCCTTATCAATTCCGCTAGGCGAATGTTTGTGCTTCTGTCGTCCATTGCATCTCCCGCTCGTATCCGACTGTGTGTGTGTGTGTGTGTGTGTGTGTAGGTGCTCGGCAGAAGTGGAGCAAATAAACGCTACTGCGACCCTCCCCTTGGCCAACTGAACAACGTCACTGTCCTGCATGACCCGGCCACCAGACAACTTCTTATGTGTAAGATTAACGACGCAGAAGCCCGCCTGTCATGACTCACACCACACACAAGGAAGAGATCACTCGAGTTGAATGACAGGGGAGAAATGCAACACTCAGAGGGACAGAAAGCGAGGTGACGGTCCGCTGGCCTCTCAACAGCCATGCTTTCACATCTAACTCTTTCACTCTCACATGCAATGTTGATACGATCATCTAACGTCGGATGAGATTGTTACCATTGCGTGTGATTTTAGCATACGCGATGCACACGGCAACGCAATCCCTGTGGAATTCATTGGACATTGTCACCATCGCACACATTCCGTGATGCGGGCGCAACGGGCCTTGTGTTACACGGGTGTGTCCAGGAGCTGGTAGGACCACATGATAAAGACAGAAAACGATGGCCGTGAAGAGTGAGTGAATGGGGTGCAGTCATGAAGTGTTTCGCGATTCAAGTGGCAGCAACTTCCTGGATGACAGTTAATTTCACGCAGCTTTGACCGGCTACTTACGACTCACTTGCCAAAATAGTTGGCGCCTTCGCTTGTGCGACCTACTGGTATCGTACGTGTGCGGAATGAGCATTTAACGCTTCAGTCCCACATGAAAATCCACTGCTGCGGTGTTACGGGGTCACAGGCTCTGTCGCGTTCATTGTCTGAGCCGTGGCCTTGACCTACCACGTTAAAGTTCGTCAGCTGTTGTGATCAGCCCATTGCAAAGCGTTAGCTGAAACGTGTACAGTGCATTTGATAAGAGTCTTTCGTTTTTGCTCAGTCGCCCCGCGCTGGTCTGGGGTAGATTGGAACGCACTAATTTGCCGACCCACCAATGGCATGTAAGTCTACTGTATTTACTCACCCACACATGTCTGGGGGTGTGAATACGACGTGAGGACGCATTGCGGTGCATGTGTCCTTGAAATATGTTAATGACCCTCGTCGATTCCGACAAAGGCCAGCTCAGATTGGGTCGATGCCGACGTTTTTGGCTGGTGGTTTGCAACATCTCGACAGCAGTGCATAATGCACTGGCTACCGTGTTCAAATGTTGATGGCGCTTCGACAGTTGCTTAATGTTATCCCAGCAAATGATAAAAGGGTTAGTGACAACGCTGTTGTAGACTGAATGTTACCTTCACATAAACCACCTTAGCAAAATAAGAATTCGTAACAATTAGGTGGTGAAAATATGAGATGCTACTTCTGCATAAATGAGTCGGGAACAATGTCTAGCAGCTACTGGATGCTCATCGGATCTATTTGCAAGTGCGCGGCCGCCTAAGGAGTTAATTCCAGCAGAATACAGAAATAAAAAGAAAGCTGAGTGCAGTGGCTTTTGAACAAATTTTATCAAATCTCATTTTATTCCATCAGCTTGGAGAATTAAATCAAAATCAGTTTCGCAATGAGCACGAGAAGGAATTTTACAGTATTGGTATGGTAAAAGAATCCTAAAGTAGATAAAGAAGCGTTTAGGTCAAATCTAATCACCCATTTTAGAAAGAAAGGTGATGGAAGAATCCAGTAGATCTAAAAGACTGAACAGAAATTTCCTGGAAAGCAATTACACTTGGACAAGTATACTGTCTACCTGTTAAAGTGTTTCAACTGCGGGTTCCATGGATATAAAATTATTCAAAACTAAGCAATACATCAATTGCATCAGAATTAACGTAACAGTGGACTGCGAGATCAACTTATGAGAGCAACATAGAATAGCAGACAAAGATAGAAAGTGACAATCAATTAAGTATGGTGAATATTTTAATCCGTATGACTGGTTACAAATAAACTGTTAAGGTTGCGCCTTATCAAGTCTTGCATTTTTCGACAGACCTACAAATTGCTAATGGTTCGATAAGCGTTCATCTCATTGTCTCCAACGATCACTTCTTCCTTCCGAAATGAAGACGAACTGATAAGCCATCGAATTACTTTTGTTGTCAAGTTAACCTGGTTTTTCCAGTTCAGCATTCTGCAACCTTCTCATCTTAGTCTAAAACCTGACCAGCAATGGTTTGCGAGGACATGCGTCAAACCGACAAGTAGTGAAGCATATTTGAATGGTGGATGCTACCAAACCCACAATGCGACCCGCAATCTCAATGTGGAACATGATTCGCACAGATTTGAAGCAGACAAGTAAATGCGAATCGTTAGGTATAGCATGTGAAGCACCGCCAATTACCAATGAATATCTTGCGAGCATCTACTATGCCGAAATTCTTCTGCCAAAAGGGACAGGGCCTACACAAATCAAACTCTGTACCGCCTCCTAAATATTTGTGAATAAGGAATTGAAATGCACCACAAGTGCGGACGCATGGTCCCTCCTGGAAGTCAGGGACTGCCCGGCTGAACCCTTTAACATTGCTCCGTCATCTGTACTCCTCAAGTGCAGCGTCACTTAATGAATGATCCTCTTGTGGGTCGTCTTCGTTGTGGCTGGGATTTTTGAACACTGGTGCTGTTGCGTGAAATCAGCCATGATTATGACACCACGTAATCGGCGGCAGAACCCATCGGACTGTATTTATTCCTTAGTACACGTCAATGTCTAATGAAATAAAATATACTTGTCGAACCATTTTAGTTTCATTAGTGCAACCATCTGATAATTGAGGGTTACGGATCTTGCGCACAATCGTTTTCCATACTCCTTTAGGATTGCCTATATTGCTTCGATAGATGAATCTTGCTGTAGTGACCAGTCCACTTGATTTGTAGCTCAGGTAAGTTCATGGAAGCCAGTTTACAGTATTCCTAGGATGACTGCTATGGAAGCGAGTGTGACAGCGGCAGCTTTCGCCAAGCTAGGGCCACTGGATGTTCACTTGGTATTACTGGATTCATGCCTCACACTCCACGACAAGTTGTTAGCAGCTCGTCAACTTCAAATTCATACATGAGGGATCTGATTGCGGTTTGGTGCGAGTCCACCAGCATACGTGTAGTGCTGCCCCAATCTCAGATATCATCTCCGCACTCTCTGCTTCCAGTTCACAAGGCCTGTAGGGAATTTGAACCCCTGTTCAATTTCATTGACGTGTGAAAAGGACGTATGAGCTGAAAACGATAACGGTTCATTTTGTCTTGGGTATTTTGCAACTAGTGCAAACGGCAGCTTCACATAAAACTGTAAATCTCACCCACCCACATTTCGCCACACTCAGGTGGATCGAGCTTTAGGGCACACGTAGAACATCCGCATTTCTTTTGGTAGCAGCAGTCTAACGAAATAGGAAAACAAATCTATACCAGCACGTCACCATGATCTGTTGTTGTTCGGTCGTTGTGGGAGTACGATTAGCCGCTCAGCTGTACATCCCGTGGAATTATATCGGAAGTTAAAAGAGTCCCAGAGAGTCCCACCGGCCACCGGAAATTAACTAATGGGCAATAATTTTACGCTTGTTAAGTCATTCGCAACTACTGAATGTGTCATGACCGTGGAAAAAACGGTTGAGCGTGAATCCTCAGTGATCTATTTACACAGTTTCCATGGATACTTAAAATACCAAACATTCTAGTACGATGGCATATTAAGGTTTTCCAAATTGGCCGGATACGTATCTGGGCGATAAGGAATATTTAAACATTCAAGTCTGCCAAGGCGGGGAACTCAAGTCAAGTCAATAAAATGCTTAATACACCAACAACGCTTGAATATTCAGCCGTAAACAGACTGGCTTCATCAAATAAATGCATCGTACGCGCTGGATTCTTCCATCACCTTTCTTTCTAAAATGGGTGATTAGATTTGACCTAAACGCTTCTTTATCTACTTTAGGATTCTTTTACCATACCAATACTGTAAAATTCCTTCTCGTGCTCATTGCGAAACTGATTTTGATTTAATTGTCCAAGCTGATGGAATAAAATGAGATTTGATAAAATCTGTTCAAAAGCCACTGCACTCAGCTTTCTTTTTATTTCTGTATTCTGCTGGAATTAACTCCTTAGGCAGCCGCGCACTTGCAAATAGATCCGATGAGCCTCCAGTAGCTGGTAGACATTGTTCCGGACTCATTTATGCAGAAGTAGCATCTCATATTTTCACCGCCTAATTGTTACGAATTCTTATTTTGCTAAGGTGGTTTATGTGAAGGTAACATTCAGTCTACAACAGCGTTGTCACTAACCCTTTTATCATTTGCTGGGATAACATTAAGCAACTGTCGAAGCGCCATCAACATTTGAACACGGTAGCCAGTGCATTATGCACTGCTGTCGAGATGTTGCAAACCACCAGCCAAAAACGTCCGCATCGACCCAATCTGAACTGGCCGGTGTCAAAATCGACGAGGGTCATTAACATATTTCAAGGACACATGCACCGCAATGCGTCCGCACGTCGTATTCACACCCCCAGACATGCGTGGATGAGTAAATACAGTAGACTTACATGCCATTTCTCATATCACTGGGCCACGGGGACCAACTTCGGACCGTTATAATTTACAAGCCAACTGCGATATAGTGCGTCTCATCCTCCACTGTTCTGCGAGTTACGAAGGTTGCAGTAGACAGCGTTGTCCCAGTGAGACACGGCTTCCATTAACAGCAGCTATGACTTCGCATGTTGATGTGTACGATAGATGGACACTACTGAGACACAACGGAGCGAAACAGCCGTCTAGTGATTTTATGGACATGTGGAGGATTGTCTGATTTAGAAGCTACTATCGAGAAACTCTCTTAGAACTGTTGGGTCACAGTCGTCTTTCATTTCCATACTCTGAGTACATTCGATCAGCAGTATGGCCTACCTTCATCGCCATATTCATCTCTGCGAGCGCCAGCCAAATAATGCCTTGCGAATGTGAGATTTTAGCTTACAGAGACGGTGTGACGTAGCTCGGTAATCTTTCTGAGTGGTCCGTAGCGCATAAAGTCCAGTACACAAGACTGACAAATGCGTACGGACACGGCCTCAGGCCTTGGCCTCGATTACTTTTGTCCAGTTGGGACGACGGTTTAGAATGCTACACGTCATACCCTCTCACAAGCTGCTTGGCGCTGAATGACGCAGTGCAAAGAGAAAAAATGTTAAGCATATGTCTACTAACTATGAAGCGCATAACACTTTCTACTCTTCGCGTTTCACCTTCGTATCTGTCAGCGAACCTGGATGTCAATTCGATTCCAGGACATAGACCAACTCCTTGAGAAGAAACTAACACATGCCGGACATTATATCTGATTAGTTATCCGCGCGTCCCTTCCGGAATCTGGTTGTTGGGCTACTGCCACTCTACCTTCTCCCACTGTCCTCCGCCTTATCTCAATTAGAATTCAAACTGTCAGCTTCATTCATTCATATTGTTGCCCCTCTGTCTCCGCGATCTTTCTGGGAAGATATGTGGGGTGGGTGGGGGGCGGACGACTGTACGTATGACTCATTCGGGCAAAATTGCTGCTTCGCGCTGGGTCCGAATGAGATGGGCGCTGTGCCCACGTGCAGTCTGATTACACACCCACATCCGATTAGTTCTAAAAGAAAGCGCGGACCGAGTTTCCAAAAGTCAGTTTTCTCTCGCGAATGCGGATGAGCCGTTGGATCAATGCATCATCGTCATCAATGTGCCTGGTTAATCAACCGGATGAGTGGAGCACTTTATGTGTGACTCAGTGCAGCTGAAATAACGCTGATCTCGCGCTCTCTCACACGTGTGCATGTATAGCTGCGTTTTGTGCTTGCGTGTGTTGAATGAGCTAAGCGGAAGCTACGCTCCACGGTGACTCATCCAATAAACCGAGTTGTAAGTTCACTCAACCGAAGCAGCTTGAACGCACAAGCACTCAAAAACCATACTTCGTGCGCCACTGTTCCATCCATACGCATTTTGTCCTTCGCTTTGTCCTAGAATGGTGTGCATCATATCAATGCGGATTGCGAGCTAGTCTAGGTACACAGTCACACTTTTAACCGCGCTCATCACGCATTCTTTGTTGATTTATGGCTGGCTCCGAGGACTGAGATATTAGGTGACTAGATGATAAGCCGTTCAGGACACCGCAGCGTGTGTACTTGTAGTATGGCGTACGGATCGTGGTTAATCGGTCTAAGATCTCCCATCTATTGGCCTATACTCCGGTCGGACATGCGTCCCAACCTTCACAACTAGGCAAGCACACAAGCATGTGGTTACAGGGGAGAGCATGCCAACTGCCCTCGAGCTGACACATCTGTGCTTGAAGATACGCATCGTGTAACCGAAATCATCTTCCTCTTTAGCTTGAATGCTGATGCGAATTGTTAGTAGGGACTTAAAATAATCGCTGCTGTAGTTTCCCTAGATGACAGTTAATCTTTTCTCCTGGTCGAGAAGAGAACAAAAATTACTGAGTGCTAACACAAGGAAACTGCAGCCCACAGCTGTTGACGCCAGTCTGTTTGAGACCGACATTAGTTGAATATGTGCATGTATCCCAACGACAAGCCGCCGGGTCACCAGTAGGTGATAATGGACGGAAAATGGCGGAACTTTGACAAGGGATGGGTATCGGGTTGGTATTCATTCAAGTAGCTCATAAAGACACAATGACAGAATGTTGCTTGCAGTTCGCGCTCTGCCAAGGACGAATCAGAACCACACAAGTGTTTCCAGTGGAATAGTGGAAGCCTCACGGAAGTTCTCACGCCGATGCCACCACCTCGCACGGTAGCCAGCTGTTTATGATCGAGCGTTGTAGGCACATTTTGGCTGTCTTGATGATGAATATTTGCTTAGAATATTTAGGTTTTACTCCTGATCCTTCATTCTTCCCACTTCCCATTCTACACTCGGTGTGGTTAGTATTGCTCTGGTAACGAAGCACCGTTACGAAGCATTTGGCCCCTGTTTGGCAAACGAACAACCGAAAGGCGTATGAACTGGACAATCAGTTACCGACTCCCAGTGGACGCGATTCCCTGACTTCTCTCCGTTTCCTTGTAGGCAGGCCATTAGGCCAAAGGCTCGGAGTGGTGTCCCCTAAGTCAACACCCTACTTCGGCTTTGACAACGGGGTAGTACCTCGCCCTCTGACGAAACCATGGACTCATCCGTGTTGTGTTGTGTTTTTTTAACGATATTTGTACCTTCCTTTGAGTTCCATAGTTGATAGCCCCATGCCTATTGGTAGGCTGTTGCGAATATGTAAACGAAGTACTGACCTATTGTTGTTGCTGTTGTTGATAATGCATTTCCACCGGCGCATCCCCCAAGCTTGAGGGACAGCGTTGGCCCAACGGGCGAGTCTCAAAGTCAAAAGCATCATTTTGCCGCGTTTGTTGCCCACAACACCCATTCACACAAACAACCTATGTCATGGAAGCCAGCATGATAGTAAGCGTCTGTTGTATCCGGCCCTGCGACTGCATCCACTCACTTACATAGGGAGTATACGAATGAGCAGAAACAAGACTCAAGTTTCTTTTCCCAGGGAAACGACATCGTCATATAGTATTACGTGTAAATGTGATAGCCAACCAGAGCACTGGTAGCGTGTGACCAGATAGACAATACGGACCAAACACAAAACAAGCAGTGGTAGAAACGTTATCCGTACCCAAAAGCAACGACCCTAAAAGCCATAGGGCTAACGAAATGATACGTTAAAACAAATATCACTGAATGACCACAACAAAATGAAAGTCTGCAATTAGGAACATTTACACAAGTACACCTGCATTTTATCCCTCCTCTAACAGTGCCATAGACCGGCCCGCCAAACAGAGTCTATTGCTCCTGATCGTTTTAGCCAAAAGCCCCAGAGTGTTCAGCTGCCGTAATGGGCTAAAACTCATGGTCTCTACACCAATAATATTTCAACAGTGCAGGGACCTGTCCGTGAGGACACAGGCACTCAAATATGGTCAAATTCGTAGTCTTTTTAGCATTGAAGAAAAGGTCTCACGCTTGTAAAAATCCGTTTTGGGGGCAACAAAATCGCTGCATTTGATATATTTCAACATACAGTGTGTGCCACCTCAGTGCTACAAATGGAAATCGTCCGTAGTAGGCCTCTAATGTTCCCCGTATTCAATGGGGATGACGCTGTTCAAGGACGATTAATCTCCGTCAGCTGAAAGTGAACTGAAATTTATCTAGTTGCCACAGCGCATATGTCATCCAAATGACTTTCGGTGAGGCTGGAACCGGGTTAAACACATTTTGTTTCCTTTACGACACGTAGTTTCGCATGTACTCTACTTTGCTTTGAGTTAGTTCGGAGATGTCTGAAGCGCCGAGACCCCGTTCTCCTTGTGGGCAGCTTTGCTACTCTTTCCTTCGCTAACAATGTGCCGTGTGCTTACCACACGTTAACTGAACTCCTGTATCGCTTATTGGTTGTTGTTCGTTGGACATAGTCGTGCGGGAGCTGCAGTTCGCACTACAGCTGAAAGGTACAGTCAAGAACCGGTTCAACAACATACGGTTGCCCAATCGTCATCTTAGTTTTGTATCAGAACTTAACCTGCATACAATTCAACCACACAACGCGTGCTTCAAAATAATCCCCTCATACTCATTACACCTTGTGACAAGCGTTGACCCCCGCGAGTCGGTGACTCAGGGATAAAACGATTCGACTAACATCCTGGGGTTTCTGGTTCGAGTCCCAATGATGTTATCCCTGTCTAATGAGTACAACCGAATACGAAACCACTTGTGGAGTGCGGTGTTTCGAGGGGGCAATACCTGAAATTTTTCTGTTTCGGATACATCCCCGGGAACCGAATTGGCTGAGATCGGGAACTGTAGTCCTGATTGACATTGTATTTAGTGATCCATTCAAACACCCAATGCTTCAAAATAACACCCGCTTAGTATTTAAGCCATCTGTTGGCACCATATGAGTAGGCTATGTACCAGGTCATGGTATGACTCAACCAGTTATTCACATTTCGTGCGTTAATTTGATGTGATTCGGTGTTACGCAGCCTTGCACCCTATGCTTATACTTCAACGCAGGTTGATGTTTGTGGTTTTTATAATAGTTATCCCTCACTTTCTGTTGTGATCAAAATCCACGTGCATGGTATCTGGCATCTGAGGTAAGCTGAATGTTCTATCACAATGAATTCTTCTTTGGTTGGACTTAGCACATACTCTACTCAATAGTGGATGCTTCCACCACCGATCCGGTTCCCGTCTCTCCGCATCGAGTGTTTTCCCGTTGAATCCGTCAACTTAACATAATTAGCTGATTCAACTCAAGTCGTTTGTCACCTTCACAAGTGCTGATTAATTATTTTTCCGAGACATTGCTCCCTTTTACTTCCTTTCCATAGGGCTAGAAGAGATGGCTGCCGAAGGTGATACTCCACATTGTCCAGTCTGCATGAACCGATGGCTATCCGTTCCATTGACCAAAGAGGCGTCTAAGTGTAACGTGACAGCGAAGCATACGGATCCGACGGACTGCTGTTTCTGTCAGCGTGAAACGTCGTTTTGCGAGCAGCCACCGTACCCACCAGCTCCCGGACCAGTACGTTGCTCGATTCCGGTGCTGCGGCGCAAAGACTCGACTCAAGAACAAGCACCCTCGGACGACCGCGTTAATAAGAGCATCATTTCAAAACCCGAGGTCTCTGTGCCTCACTCTAACCCCTCTAGTGCTTTCGAGTCCCAAGCCACTGGCCAAAATTACATACCATATCCTGAGTACAAAACTTGCGTTGCCGCGTTTTCACTCGAGGTAGGTACACCATTGTCTTTTTCCAACGCCCAACTCAACTGCCCTTCTACGATTTGCAGACCGACTGGATGACGTGATTTTCATTCCTTATTTCCGATCCTTCTCGGTGTTCGGTGTCCGATCTATTTTGCAATGCTGCCCCTTACCCCGTTGAGATAGCTACAGACTATCGCTGGGCCGATCTTCTATAGATAAGTAACTAAATAGTTTAGTCTCGATAACACGAAACGCGTCTATACAGACATGGTTATGATAACAGGACAACAAGTGATATGGAAATGTACAAAATTACGTGTTAGCCAGCGCAGTTAATGTATATCTGTGAGTGTATATATGTATGTAGGTGCGTATGTGTGCCCCTTGCTGAGGCTGAGGTTGCATTCATGATGCTTCTTCACCGCAGTTGGGCTAAACCAACTTACACTTAAACTAGGTCTTTTTAATGTGGATAAATTTCATTACATGTTATTTGGTTTGTTCTGCCTCCCTGAATAATGTTCTATTAACTGGCCACGTTACTTACACTAATTGCGCTTATCTTCGGTAATTTTGTTGCGTTTGTAGCATTTTAAGTAACTTGTGGACATTTCTTACTTATCACCGATTTGTTGCTAACCAAATTACTTCATATGGTAATTTGGCGAAGAGTTATGCCACCGTATCTGTATGCATTACTGGATTTATTTTATTTCAGCTTGTCGTTTAAAGTGAATGGATGTTGTTTGATATCCCCGGTGTGGCTGCGCTTGATGTGTATGTTGACAAGGTGCCTACCTGTCTATTACCCACTACATCGTTCATACTGGCTCCAGGAGATAGTTGGTCGTTGCTGGAGGGGACGGGGTGCACGGTTCTTGTGGCCGTGCTAGGCTCAAAGAGCGGTTCCATGCAGTCAGTGTGGAGCGGACTACGGTCCAGCCACCGCCTTGTGTGCGCTTGATTCCCAAATACAGTGTGCTTGTGTTTGCCTGTGAAGGAGTGTGGGCCGTCTCCGTTGATGAAACGTGGTTCCCATCCGCATGCCTCCCGGTCTTATTCCTTCGGGTTTACACTGGATATGGGGTATGTGGTTGGAGCTGTGGGTGGTGCAGCGCAAGCCATCCATGGTCCCTCTGTAGGCGCAGGCGTCCTGTGGCTGGCCACAGTGACAGGCAAATCCGAAATCAGATGCCGCCAACCATGTGTGCAGTTGTGTTGCTTGTGTTTGTACATGTGCCGCTGCTTTCTGACCATTTGATCGCGTCACCAATGTGCGCAGAGATGGGTGACGTTCGTAGATTGGATGTTATTATCCGGAAATGCGGGTGCAGCGGCTGTAGTTAGTGACGATTCACGTCCGCCACGTCGCAATGTTAAACAGACATTTGTGGCCTTCCCAGGATGAACTCTTACTAGGCGAAAACCTGGAACACTGCCGCCGAATTATTTGCTGGCACCACGATGAGGTTGTTAGGCTAGCGAGCCTTGGGATTGTTTTGTTACTGTAGGTTGCGGCTTCGCAGTTAGACAGACGTTTCCGTAACTTTCTTACAAGCCAGGCATCAACATGCAAGCCTTCCGATTTCAGTTTGACTGGCACACTTGGACATACAGTATGCTACTAATTAACAGCATTAGTAGTCTCTGTTTACGCAAATATTACATCTCACGTCATGTCAGGGATTGAGAACAGTGTCAGGCTGTCCTTTGCTTTAGGTTTCACACTCCAGGATATATACGGGAGGATCATAAATTTGACCCTTTCCAAGTGAACTCGAATCACTACTTACATATTCTTGCTCCCAATATCTTCGTATGCAATTGGATTTACAAACGATTGTGCAAGCGTTCCGACTTGTGGCTGCCCGCAGGACCAAAGCACTGGTACGACAGCATGCTGGCCGCTTGTTAGTTGAGCGCCCCAGGACCTTACATTGAGAATTCATACTAATGACCCAGAAGGTACAACACCTAGGCATATAAAAATGTCCGTAGATGTGATGACTGACACAATCCATGACGAGCCCACTTATGCCTTCAAACAGACCGAAATAACGCACTCACACGCATGCGGGGTGAGCATCCCAATGAGCTCATTGCCTTGTATTTGTAGCTTTCATGGGAGTCGCTTCCGCCAAGAATTGGCATAATTCGTACACTACCTCTGGGTACGTCACTCGTCACTTTCTGGTATTCGCGTGATTCATTCGCATTCAGACCCAACGTCGCGATGTGAGTTAACAAAATACTATACAAGCCTGTTGTGCTGTGAACAGACCGGAACAACCCGATAGGAAAGTGGCTATCACTCTGTAAATGCTGTGCGCCCAAGCCACTCTAGGCTTTTGCACGTACGGTTAGCTTTTGAAAACAATTCGCTTTCTTTATAATGAGTGTCATAGACATAGTCTAACTTCCCTAGGTAAACATGTCTATCCCGACAGTCACCACGCGCATGGTCGTGTCTGTATGATCCATTTTGTCATGTTACAAAACACCTGACGAACTACCCCTGGTAAAGCAGCGAGCTATTGTTTTATCGGATGTTTCAATGTACCCATTAACCTGGGACCCATCCCACTTTAACTATTAATGAAGTCACTGGACTAATGCAAGCTATAGATACCGTCAGGACGTTGTGGCTTTTTGATTCTGGTAGCTACAGTTCAAGGGAGGGCGTTCTTTTCCAACAGCGCTATCGTTCAGCTTTCACCTAAGTGTATGCTTAAAGCTGGGCACAATGTCCAGTTTCTGAAAACAATTTCTACCAGAGTTACAGACCACTTCGCCCGAGTCATTCTGTGCTGAACTAGTACCCGAACATTTACGGGGCTAATAGCTCCGTACTGGGAGGTATGGAGCTTATATGAATGGTTCAACCGCAAAGGGTAAGTTTTAGTATGATGGTTCCATGGGTGTGACTTCGGTGACATGCCTGAAGCCGGCATATGCGGCATAAACTAGTGGGATACAGTATGGAACATGGATATGCTCAATGGTAGACTACTTTCTACAGAGCTGCAGTGTCTGTGTTCCAGTGATTAGATAGCAACAACTCATGCTGCAGTCAGAACATGACTTCATAGCTCCACAGGTTCTGCAAATCGCACTACAATAGGAGACACACAATTATGCTATCCCCCGCATGCGCAGTATGGAATGGTGCACTAACTGTCAGATATCCCAAGTGGCGCATGTGGCTACTTCATTCAAAATAAGCCGAGAGGTTATCTCGCCAGGGTAGAGCGTCTGCAGAGCTCCTCTTGCAACGTTTTGGTCAGCACCATTTCTATTTTTCTTTCTGCCTTCCGTTGTTCATTTTTATTTCTACCGCAATGCGCGTCAACCAAACTTCAGTCACTGCTCTCCGGTACTGTAATCTTGTGTATTGAACTGGGCCAAACTGTCTTTTTGCCACACGGAGTAACCTTCCGAACATTACCTTAACGAATGCTTCGTCAGCATTTGTTATCACCAACTCATGTTGTGTGCTTCGTTCGCGACTGGGAGAGGGAGTGAGTGAACCTCAAATTGCGCCTTGAGGAAATAGAATGAACAGTCCCGCAATTCCTCCTTTATCTTACTGGTCCGCACAGACTGTCTGGTTGTGTGATGAAAGGTATGAATTGCCCCGGAGTGAAACCAGCGACTTACTTGACTTGCGGATAGAACCATCCAACTACATTCTTATCGCGCGCTATCTACATGTTTTCTTTTTCGGTGCGTTTTTAATGGGGCGGTAATGTTCGACAAATGTACAATGAGGCCTCCGTAAGTTGATCACTCAAAGGACTGGACTTAGGGCGTGGTCAACATATGGAAGTCCTATACAAAAACCTAGTACACCTTATTTTCCCATTGTGAGTAGCACAGTATACATTTTGTTTCCGCGTACATCCTGTTTCAACTATACTAGATGAATTCGTATGTAGTGTCAAACCCAGTTAAATCATACATTAGTATACCACATCAAAGCTCAGTATGCTTTCCTCAAAGTTAAATCATTTTTGTTGTTGCTGAAAAATCCAACTTTATCTGCTTCTTTCTCTTCTCACAAACGTAACTGAACAGGTTAGCTTGGATCATCATCATTAGTACACATTAGCTGAAGGCGAGAAACACACTTCAACTATTGTGCCGCAATACATAAAGACAGGGCATATGAAAAGCAAGACTCTAAACATTACGGAATACAAAAAAACAGGCAACACACTGCGTAGTCACATATTCTACTTCAAGAGAATGATCGTGCATGATTGGAGCTGAAGAGAAGCGAGGTGGGGAACAGCAAAAATAACTCAGAACTCAAACACCATTGAGGCATGCCAGTCAAAGCGAAGATGAGGGACTCCAAAGAAAAATGAATGCACTGATTTTTCTACTTGGTTGGATATGGAGGGATAGACTGGACTGGAGCGATGCCCTGCGATTGCGTGTGCGTCAAAGCTAGAAGACAAGCGACTATTGTAACAAGATGTAGGAGGGCCGAGAATTGGAGGGTCGAAAACAGGGTGATAAAAGTGAACTTGGAGTGGAATGAAAAATGGGTATATCTGAGCAGTAGCATCCTTACCCCTATCCACTCTGCTCGATGCAGCAGATATGGCACCATTTAGTATCCTCTGCGATGGCCAGAGCATCAAGAAATCATGCGGATAGAACTTCATAGCATTGTACTGCGTGGGCAAGATACTGTCAGGTTGCCAGGGCCTAGACAGGAGAACAATTAGAGTTCTCAGCCAGTCTTTGGTTCAAAAACCTTACCGCAAGGCAGCGACGTTTCGACGCTAGGCTACTGAGATTCCGTTTTGTAGTGTAAAGAGCAACCCTCACTCCAACTGCCAGGAGACTGAGTTTGTCTAAACTCTAACCACTGACTAATCTGATTTGTGACCCTGTAGGTGCAAAAAGCAGCGCCCAGCATAGCTCAATGGATGGCTGAGGAGGCAAACTATGCACCACGTTATGGTCCAGTTTCGTTGCGATGGGTTTGGCTTTAAACTGGTAAATCGTGCTTCATACGCACTCAAACTCCTGATTGCGATCTTTGCAATGAATGAGCCCGTGTTTGTAGACGAGGGA
The DNA here is from genome assembly GCA_944474145.2 of Dicrocoelium dendriticum. NCBI lineage: Eukaryota > Metazoa > Platyhelminthes > Trematoda > Plagiorchiida > Dicrocoeliidae > Dicrocoelium > Dicrocoelium dendriticum. The sequence goes on from OX104064.1 coordinate 30,270,563, forward strand.
GGAAAGGGTTGACGTAAACTTGTCAAGATCAATCCATGGAAACGGGTCTATGGGGACACACTATACGAATTAAAGACCGATGCGCGTAAACGCTGCGGGGCGGCATAGAATTGCATACGCACATACGCAGATAGAGGACAGGCAGTATCGTCAAATGTCCGAGGGACCTTAAAGTACAGTGCTTGTGAGTCAGGAGAATTTCACAAATCGCATAATCCCGCTATATACACATTATTCTTCGAACAAACGATTGCTAGGTGACCTTCACATGGTCAGCATAGAGGTTAACTAACTACCGACTGCTATGGCCCAATTGGTCAACATACAACCTACGAAAGTGATCAACATATAGAGGTGTGGTTTCATAACGTCTAATTGCGTAACGTTCAAGCTATGAAAAAGCGACCTACTTTATAGGTGGTCAGGATGCAAAATTAGTCAACTTTTGAGATTTTTCGTTATGATTACACAGCGGAATGCCATGTTGCGCTGCTGAAAACATTCCTTCTTGTATTCGCTATTTGGTGCAGTAGATGTTCCATTAGAAATGCTTCCCATTATGTCAAACTTTACATATCCAATTAGGTAGCCGACGGGATCGCCTCGAGGTACTCTGCAACACGCAGACAGGTGGCTCTGCAACGCGCCGCCCAAATGACAGTTCATCGCATCCTGCTGGCCAGACAACGTCATCAGTACTCCCAAAGCCGTTCGTCTGCAGATCGCAATGATGAAACGGAGGACAAGAGCGCGATAGCCTCTCGCGCCACTCGAAATAACATACAGGGTCAATCTGTTGCCACGGAACCCGATTGCCTACGTGTCATGTTTCGCCTGATACAGCATCTTTTGGACGACCCTGTGGATGCCGTCTTCATCGACTCGTTGGTGAGTCTGCGCCTGTCTACTAGGCCGTGATGCTTAACTGATTTAGGCGCATACAAAACTGCTCTTGTATATCCTGTTCGCGGACACGCTGTGTATTGCGCCATTTCTCACTTATCGTCGATTTTTATGATCAGATCTGTCCGTACCTTATAAATGAAAACGCAAGTTACTTTCGAGTATCTCGAGTCTAGAGTCTAAGAGTATGGTAGGCTTTTTATCTCAGCCTTAATGAATGCTGTTTCGGTCATGCGGCTCAGGTTGAAATGTTGCCGTTTAATCTAAACTTGCCAATTAAAACTGGGATATGAACTGCGGCTACATTCTCCGCGCTACTGCTATTGACTTTCTTGAATCAGTACTACTTAACTCCAGTGGCGTGGTTCTGTGCAGGGATCCGACCCATCTGTTCTAACTGATATGGCGGAAGAGTTCCTATTAGCCAACTCTCCGATGATTCGAGTATAATGTCGATATTCAAGGAAAGTTGTTGCCAGGTCCGCGCTAAGCACGGAATTACCAGCCTGACCTTGGTAGTGTTAAACTTGTCTGCCTTTATTTCTATCCCCTTATGTAACGGGAAATTCTATGACTGATGGGTATGCTGCATTTCGTCCTAGTTGGGTTATATTGGTCATAGCTTCACTGCAGGACTGGCGCTAGGAAAGTGTCACACATACCTCAGACCAAATATCTCTGTTTAGTTACCCAGAAATGAAGCAGTGGGCGATTGGCCTAGCATTCATGGCGAACTCTACGAACTCTACCCCATCCATTCTGTTCACGCAGCTGTTGGCTTTGGCAATTTCCAACGCCTCAGCCCTGTATTAAAGCTCGTTTCTCAGTGTCCGTGACAAGCTTCTATTGTATTTCGCTAACCCCATGCGCAGTGCTCTAGCGGCATAAAATCGACTTGGATAATGTCGAGAATACTAGACTGAGCTTACGATCAATCTCCCAAAAGCTGACTGCTGAGATCTTGGACATTGCCAGTCAACAGCTGAGTAAACAGAGTGGATGAGATTGTTATCGAATGTGAATCCGCGTAGGGGTGGGCGTCCTCGTGGTATACTCAGCCCGCGCGCGACTGGTGGTGGTCGCGCGTCAGCGTAGCGCCGTTACGGCGTGCAGCTGACACATTATTATTTATCGAATGTGAGGAGTGTCGGCGGACAGATTTGAAGCAGAGTGCAAACATCAAAACACCCCTACCCCCATCACTGACAGTGAATTACGTGTGATTAGACCGCACAGGAAACTTAAAGGATCTTACCATCCCTACTGTGTCAATTGAAATGACACTGACTTGCAACGTGATTACCATCGCATTTACACTTTGGCCGTCACGGTTGTCCTCCCAGTTCGCCACATATGTTACACCAATCATCCACTGGTTTACTTGAGCTGACGAAGCTTTTGCGTCAAACGCGAAACGTTGCCTTCTAATCGCTATTTTCAAACCCTTCTGAATTCATGTATTCTAGATCGGTTCTAAATATATTGAGATGTTGAATACCCAGAAGTTACTTGTCATGAAATGAGTGATTAGGTTACGTGTCTTGTGCTGTAGCACCTGCACTGTACCAAAGTGCAGAAAACAACGTGGGCCTCAACAGACGAAGCGCACTTTTTCATCGGTCGTACACATCTGGTGAATACGGTTGCAACGTTCTTTTCCAAAATGTACAAAAATCTCCTAGTATTTTTTGTAACGTCCATTTTGTCAACAGCCATCACCCTTCGCCTGGACCCACATTATTGCCCTAATTCCCCGTGAATTCACTCTGTTTGAACGTTCCACGTATACCGCCCTGCATGACCCTTAGTCGTTTGTTTTCCATGCCCACCTTACATTGGTGACACCACCTGTCTCGCTACTTTCTTTGATGCATGCTCCACTTTATCGATCACTGCTTCGCACTTGTTCCATTTGCGTGTTACTATTGAGGTCAGGGTAGACCGGAGATTTTGTGGGGTGGATACACCACCCATCCGGCTGACATGTGCCCCTAACCTCAGGTCTTCATAATGTGTCCCCCATTGAACCTGCTTGATGTGATTGGACTAGTGGCTGTTGGTTTCTTGATTGGCTCACTGGTGCATGTCTCGCATGTCATGTAACCGCGCTGGGTCATTTTTCTGACTGGACGACCGTATTGATGTCCTGTTCTTGTAACGGCCAACTGATTGTACTTGTCTTTGTTTGAGGACATTGTTGAAGTATGTTGTCACTTTGATCTTTTACTCTTTGTATAATAGAACACCGTAGTTCAGCATCGACTGTGGCTTTTTTGTTTCTCCGGTGCCTACACACCAACTCCGATCCTTGTCGCTCATTGATCCCCTGTCGGAGGCCGCGAATCGGTGCCCTACGCGTTGTCCAACTATCCTAAGCGATTTTTTGAAGCTTACATTTTTAACCCCTAGTAGTCTCCACAACCGGTATAAAGAGAAACTGCGGTTTTAAGAGCCAGCCGTGTCCTCCGCACACTGGCCAACTGCATAATGGTTGGGGATGAGCCGCGCTGTAACTCTGTACGCAATAAATTTCGGCGGTTGGTCTCTGTCACTCACGGCTTGGTGGCTTGTCTTTTCCTCGTAAGAGAGCAGCCGTGGGTTCGAACCCCATACGATTCACGGGAAATAAGCATCTTTGAAGTGTCTCGACAAGAATAGACGTCCCTCTAGCGCTTGTATAGATGTGCGGCGTTCGTCTGGCTAACCTATTTTGACCAGCTTGGCAGCTTGCCTAGCTATCCAATTGGACTCAAACTACGACTGAAGTTACATTCTTGAAAGAGTGCATGCATCCTATATAGTGCCTTTCTCGTTAGAATCGCCGAATTTTTATTTTAACTCGGTTGGAGATTATTGGAAATGTTCAACAGAAATCAGTTTTTGTAGTCTCTAACATAGTTCCACCATCGCATTTGGCTAAATCCCACTCGAGGTCCTAGTAACCCAATTATTTCCGTCTCAAACACACCTTTGCGGGTCTTCCTGTTACACGTCTGGTGACGTTAATTCCTTTGGATGGCGCTTGATATCTGTTCGCACACTAAATTACAGAATGCACTTCCCCTTAGGATATGCCATCGTCATCGACAGCTGAGCGACTATGTGCTGTGGGCCCAGTCGCACCCTTTTCGTCACTATCCAGACGGTGTTTGTCTCAACCTGGTGGTGAACTGCGCCTACTCATTCCTTACTCTATTTACTTCGCACTTTCTGTACGATCCAAATCCCTTTTGAGTATCGGATGGCGTAGAAGACGATATTTTCATTCCATTGGAACTCATCGGAATGATTGCTTCTAACTGATCATCATCCAGTTCAGTGCATTGCCCAGCGGTAACCGCACTCCTGACGTAGTACAATTACTAAGTGTGAGTTAGCAGCCAGTGTTAATGACTGATCTGAATAGGCCAGTAGCTAGGCTACTAAACACATCACTAATCTCCTCTTTCTCAACATTGCCATAAACTGCTGCCGGTTAGGGACACCCCGCCATTTACTGCTATGATATTTTATTAGATATCTACGGATGAAATATCCTGCAGATGATACAAGTTATGTTATTCACAAAAATATCTACTGTTCTCTGTTCACTCGCATATATGCTGGGGTGGAGTGACAGTTCACCTCAGCAAGCCTAGTTTCACAAATTTGGAATGAAATGCGGAGACTCTGTAAATGGCATACGGTAAACTAAAGAACGTTTGCAGTCGATTAGATCATAAATTGGGAAACTTAATGAATAATATTAGACACTCGTGAAACTGTCAGTTCATTATATTTTGCGTGTCTGCGCTGATGCAGAAACGAAATATGGCACAATACGACAGACAAGGAATTGTGCATGTCAGCAAGTTACTAATAAATTGACAGTAGCAGAATACACTTTGCATTTAAAGTTCACACAACCATCATCTCCATTCCCCTTCGGATGCATTAGTTAATCATTTATGCAGCTGTAAGCGAAGATTAAAATGGCTCTTCACAACTTCTTTGGTACAGTTGCTGGGCTATTAATCACAATGAATGCTATATGATTTTTCAGGCAAATATGTATACTGGCTATACGATTATTTCACGTTCCCACTAGCGTGCCTTTCGCGAGCTGCTTGGATACTTGGTGTGCTTCAATGCCGAAACGCAGATAGCGCTCCAAAGAGCCATCGGCCCCATACTGAGAAGGTTGCTACGTTTTGTCGGTGGGCCAAGTGTACTATGGGCTTTGCGAGACCACACCTCTGGAGTTACGACTTCCTCGGTGACACGTCAGAGTTCCACGACCTCCGCCGATAAAAGTGCAGACCTAGCCAAAAGCACTCCCGGAACGCCGACTACGTTGGGTCCCACTTCGCTCGATACAACGACGAATCCTTCTTGCCGGAGTCCAACTATAGAACGTGTGTCCCCACCGGATGCTAATCTACGTGACCGCGCCAATCTAGCATTGGCTACACTGGTAGAATTAGCCAAGGGTCAGTCCGGTGCGCTTGCAATAGGGCGAGATGTGGGTTGTGGTAAGTCTTTTTGACCTGTCGTCAGACTATGCGTGTAGTGGATCCGTTTCACAAATACTAACCGTAATCAGAGCCTCTTTAACGATCATATATAACATTTATGCATGGCAATCAGAGTAATTTACTAAGGGCTCTTCTTAGGCTTTTTACAATGTCGGTGGTTGTCGATGCTAGATGATCGTTGGGAATACCGGATTCGATGACTGGAACTCACCAAGTGTCACGCAGTCCCTACCATGCGGCTGAACGAGAGTACTGTGCCTCACCGTTTAGTGTTCATCAATTACAGTAAGCAAGTAAACAATTCTTAGAGTCAAGGCAGAGAGAAGACAGAGGTTGCGATATGTCAACATTTCCATTGTTCTCTTCCGTCGCAAACACAATGCGAGCAGAAACACACAAACGAATATATACATGGAAAAACAAGTGATACCAATCAAAATGTCACAGCCAAGGTAACCGAATTGATTACCTCAAGAGTTTCTGTGCACCTAGTACAGGCTGATGGACTTTAAATGACAACGCCTCACTAATTGCCAATATTATCGGGTTTTTGTTGCATACTAACACTTTGAACGCTGTCTCAGGTTTCACGTGATGACGGGCTGCCATGTGGCGCTTGGTGATAAACGATACCGGGCTCCGATTAATTCTCTGATTCGTCCCATTTTGTTACGTAATCACTTGTCCCACCCACTTTGGCAAATGTTCAGTTACCCTCTGAGCTAACTAACGGTTTGTTCTGCCTACGTAAATGTCACCGTAACCACAGGTGAACTGATGAACTACCTGAGAGGCTGAACTACCCGACGAGATGCTCTGACGGTTATGAAGAACTGCTCCTCGCGTGGTATGCTTGAGACGCAACTGGGCTGTCGTGTAGGTGCGCGTTAGCGCGGACCGGAGCTTGTGTTCGATATCATTTGCCACATGGTCCCCCTTGAACAGCAAGTAAAAATAAACATCCTTTTTCTCAGCCAACAGCGCCGGTGCTTTCACCCTGCGGGGCCTGCTGTGTACTTGAATATTCTCAGGATACCCATTAGAAATTAAGGTCTTGTGTAACATTTCTTCTTCAGCTTTTAACCTTTCGGGTCTGTAGATACGTCTAGCCCGGTAGAAGAAAGTTTCACTAAGCCGCGTTTGTATGAGATCGGGGCGGAACTTGAAAATGAAGGTACTGTCCACTCCAGGTCCGTTTGCGGTGAACAGTGCGCTGCAATGTACCTTCAGCTCGTCTCCTAATGAGTATATCCAAAAACGCCAGGCAACTTTGTTATTCCACCGAGTACCACCAAGTACGTCTTGGCAACCCGTCATCACATGAAACCTGAGACAGCGTTCAAAGTGTTAGTATGCAACAAAAACCCGATAATATTGGCAATTAGTGAGGCGTTGTCATTTAAGGTCCATCAACCTGTACTAGGTGCACAGAAACTCTTGAGGTAATCAATTCGGTTGCCTTGGCTGTGACATTTTGATTGGTATCACTTGTTTTTCCATGTATATATTCGTTTGTGTGTTTCTGCTCGCATTGTGTTTGCGACGGAAGAGAACAATGGAAATGTTGACATATCGCAACCTCTGTCTTCTCTCTGCCTTAACGAAATGGTTGAAGGGGACCCGCTGTTTTAAAATTCTTAGGGTTACTATATATCGCAAAGCTCGTTCCTTATGCTAAAAGACTTTATTTAACAAGGCAATTTTAACGAACCGTGACAGGAACATTTGCCCTTACATTGTTTGGTACATATAGTTAGGTCGATGACATTCACAATCCGATTGATCTACTCGTTAGAGTCTTTTTACGAGTCAGTTGATCAAACTCGCTGTAACGTGGATAAATATCAACTAGTAATCGGAGCCGCGTCGACGATCGGGTAAAGCTGATGCGTCCTCTCACCGACTCTCTTCGGTTCGCATCAATCTTGCTGTTCACTTCGTCCTACGAATCCGTCTGGTCACTCACTCCGATTGTATATCCCATCGCATTATGCGACACAACAATTAAATTCGGTGGGAAGGCAATCAACAGGTAGTCAACAAACGAAGAGAGCTTTCAGGAGCAATTGAGCTCGAACTCACAACCTTCCCATTCAGTAACGGGATCACCGGTTGTCTTTTAACTTTGCCACGAGAAAGATCGTCACTATTGAGTCCGGAAGTGATTTACCATTACTTAGTTCCCTTTCGATTGTTTGCTTTGCAACCATAAGGTCACCGGTTCGAATCCGCGTAGGGGTAGGCGTCCTCGCGGTATACTCAGCCCGCTCGCGACTGGTTGTGGTCGCGCAGCAGCGAAGCGCCGTTACGCCGTACAGCTGACACATTCTTATTATTATTAATTATTATTATTCAATTGTTTCGCAGCGTTCCCGTCGGATATGTTCCCAACCTTTTTGCAACCAAATAACACAACCAATATTTCCTTCGATCACTCTAGGATTAAACGGTTAGGACTGTTGCACTACACTGTCAAGGGCCACTCATCTCTAATCTAATAGTACACTCTCAAGTCCCACTCAAGCCAAGTCAAGTGAAGTCAAAACAAGCTTCATGAACCGGACTGGGAACATTTTCAGCATTTGTACACTAGCACTGCAGTGGTAATGAGGTATAATATTAGCATAAAATTGCAATAAAAGCATACAAAAAAGAAAACATGCATACACATTACTCGAGTAGGCGTTCACACGTGGTGTTGAGAAATTCCTCCGAGTCCACCAGAAAACGAGCTAGATACGGTATGGTCGAGTTTTGATCACGTGTTGTGCGTGAAAACAAAACCCTAAATTTAGAGCGGATAGACGAGCAGGAGAGGTTTTTAGATAAATCAGCTTGGAGGGAATGAATAGGGTCACCTAAAACATTTGCTGATAAGTTATCACATGCACTTAGGGGCTTAGTAACGATGACGTCAACCAGAGACTCGCGGACAATCCGCTACACCTGGAAATGAGCTTAATGGAACGTACAATCAATGTGGTTATTTTGTAAAAGACCAGGAAAAATGATAGGTGAGCAATATAATCAATGGGCTAGAATACAGGCAGTCACGAATTTGTAGATTTAAGAGCAGGGTACTGAAAGAATTTTGAGTTACAGGGCATAGGATCATAATTTTCGCACTTTTCGGAATGTTTCATCAACGTGTGTTGATCAAGATAGATTGTTGGATTTATATACACCAAGATACTTAACGATGGATTAACTAGTCATGCTGTGGTTGTTTACGAGTGGTGTTTGCTGCAGTCAGACGTTTGTCGGTGTGGAGGAAAGAAAAAGTTACATCGCGGCATTTAGAAGCGTTGAAACTAAGGGGATCAGGACGACAACCACTGCTGAAGCTCGTCCAACCCGATTTGGAGAGCCATAGATGATGCAGCAGTTGGAGCCATGCTACCTAAGACTATGTCGTCAGCGTACTTACATCCGATGAAGTTGCGGGAATTGGACGCGTTTCGATGTCTAGAGAGAATAGAAAAGAGAGGATTGCTCCTTGTAATACGCCCCATTCATTATTAAGAGTATGGGACTTTTACCGCTTAGATTGATAAAATGAGTTCGGTTTACGAAGTAGTTGCTCACCAGCTTGCACACTAATGGTTGGACACCATTCCCAGACAGCTGATTAAACAAGATTTATCTGTCGACACTTCTAATAGCGTTAGTGTAATCAAAAAAGAGGAGCTGCACATTTCTGAGTTTCGCATCCAATGAAGATATAGAGTGAACAAGTTATACTACATCCAACCTAGAACGTCACTGTACGTAAACTGAGATACGTCCACGGCTGGAGTGCTTATTGTGATCCAAGGCGCAAGTAGTCGCTCGAAGACTTTTAACATGACGAACGTACAGGCAATCGGACGGAACTTGGTGGAACCCTTCGTTGGAACAAGTGTTATCCTGACTGCCCTTCAAATATCGTGAATAACTCCACCGTGTAGGCACCGACTAAAAAGATCCGTCAAGGGCATGGTGAAGGTATTGGCAAACTCTTTCAAGACAACTGGTGAAAGAGCATCGGGCCCACTAGCCTTTCTTGAATTCAGATTTCTGAGTTCACGTTTGAATTCAACGTGTTGGAATGTAATTTTGGACCAGAGTCAGAGAACTGATAGAGAGAATGAAGGGTTAGAGGATGCTTCCTATGAAGAAGAACAAAACGAAGAATTGAGTTTCTCTACATTCACAGATCTAATCTGATTATTGGAACTTTTACCACACAGCTGCCTTAAAAGTCTCCATAAGTCTAGGCAACTGTGATTGCATAAAACGGCTTTGATGTAAACGTTATTCATTCGTGAAATCTTAATTTTTATTCCTAGAGAGTTGTATTTCGCGAGCAGTCATTTTACATTTGTAGGCTCGTTCGATTTTTCTTCTGTTGTCTGAGTGATGATGAGGAGAATCCATCGACTCGTAACTAGATGGTTTCGACAGGGCAGCAAAGATCGAAACAAAAATTAAGATAGTGAACTGATCACACTGAATAGCCAAATCTTCATTGTTGAAAGCTGTAAAATCATTAGAAGTCTGCATTTCCTGAAGTCACGCAATATTGGATGCTGAACAGCCTCGTCGCCTCACAGTTTGAAGGACCTATTAGCCTATGACCCGTAGTGAGTTTTACCGCAAACGACAGGGCACACTTTTATGACACAATGATATGAGTTACCGAGTGAGGCAGGTTTTGTTCTGAAAACAGCCAGACATGATTTGTGAAGACGAAATCTAGTTGCGCTTCAAATCTCGTCGGAAAGGCCACTATGTTATTCAAGTCCACTGCCTGGATAAATGAGGTATCACTCTTATTGAAGTCCCCCGGCGATGACACAGACTGAGCGGTCAAGTTTAGGCAGTAACGCAAAACATTTCATCACTGATGCTTGTGTGCCGCGGGATACGTACACATTCCCAATACTAAAAGAAAGGAAAGCACACAAAATTTTTGGCTTACATTCAATCAAATGGCAGCTGATTGTGACTATTAAGTAGGTAAAATTTATGGATCGAGAGCAACACCAGCGTTGATGGACGTAACTAATGACACCCACTCCACGATTCTGAGGCATTCCGGAACGGTCGGATCCGATGAGAAGATCACCAGCAAGTTGGATAACATTGTCTTCCACATCAGCAGGTAACCAGCTTACTTGTAGCATCAAAATGGTTGCATTCGAATATTTAGTTTGCTGTATAAAAGCGGTAAGTGCCGCCATTTTTCCAAGAAGTAATCGAATATTGCTGGACAAGATCAGTGGAATTTGTGTCATGTCAACTGAGCGACGTCTAAGGTTTACTTACCAGCCAACACGGTGTTTTCTCAATTTACAAGATTGCTTTAGCATAACTCGTTTAAAAGTATTTCGGACTTTGTGAGCATGTTGTATAATACACGGAAATGGAGCAATATCACGGAGAGATTTCAAAACGTTGACGGAATAGTACAACCTCGAAGTCAAAAATCGTGCAGATAAACAAAATGGAAAAAGTGTTTCATGAATTCGATAAATCCTTTAGTTAGAATAAAAGAGATTTATCAATGAGAAAAGCAATGGCCAACTAGAAGGCAATCACACACTAACGTTCGCCACCCAGCTCCTTCGTTTTGGTTGCTTATGGGGAGTAAATAAATTCGTTATTGCATGTTTGGCAGATCAGCTTGGTTTCAGATATCACTGAGCAAGACATGTGCGTTAAATCTACGTGTTTCGCAAAAATATTGGGTCTTTCACGATCTGGAGGAGAATTTTCGTACTCTGTTTACGCTTCATCAGATAAGAACGCAGATTCTCTTTGTCTCTTTCTCCTCTGCATTAATATCTGCCAGACTAAATATGTCAGTAGCCGATTAAGCTCACCGTCTATTGTTAACCACACGTAACTAAGCGGCCAGAGGCCCTCCGTTTTGCGTCATCCTATCAAAAGTAACAAGCTGTTCTAAATCGAACCTATTTTATTTAACGCCCTTGTGCAAGACAGTGACGATTCACAGTTGTTACTGCTGGATAAGTTAGATGATGTTGATGTTGTTACGGAATTGTTTGGCTAGACGCATTCCATTCTGCGTCGACCCAACCTAAAGCAAGCATCAGGGACTTTCATGCGTCATCCGTAAAGTCTGAGCTCGCACGATGGCGTTGCAGCACCATGGTTTATCGATAGGAGAAATTAGAGTAGTTTTAATTTATTTAATCACCACTATTTCCCTTTAGGTTTCAACTGTTGTCAAAACTGTGGATGCATTAAGCTTTTTACCTCTCTCAAAGCGCATCTCAACAACCTATTGGGAGAGTCAGTAATTAACAACTCGGACTTCCTGTTGTTGTTTCACTGTACTTGAAAGCTATATAGAGTAAACGACAGCACAGTACCTTAGTTCATCAGATTAAATAATCTGGTATCATGTTTTGCTGTGTAATAGCATACTTCATTTCAGGTGTGTTATTTCGCATCAATTTGTAATGTATATTTTCCAACTCCTCCTCAGCAAACCAGTGTATACCCGTTTGTGGTTTGCAACATATGACACGATTCGTGCTCAGCTCTGCCAAATTTCATGCAACGCATCTGATCGGCCGACTAACGCTTCTGGACAAGTTGATACGTATAGACCAAGGGATCGGTTGTCAACCCGTGGAAGATGCCTCGGCGCACCAGTCTCGACGGGACGATCCGGGATTTGCCCGACTACTTCAAAATAATCATCCTGCACCTCTTTCTGCAGACCGGTTAGCCAGACGTCACCTTTGCTCTGGGTTGGTTTTTGCTCGTCGGCATTTGTTACCTCCGGTGCCGAATTCCGAACAATCTGTCGGTTCTATTTCTAAACAGCACCCCACTCTTCGCTTAAATCCCACACACTGCTCGCCTGGAACAGAGGCCACGGGAATCGAGGTAACAACCGGTCTCTGTGAAACACAAGTCAACCTTGCTCTGGACAGTTTGTATAACACCCAACTGAAGGCCAGCAGAGTGGTAAGTTCACTTGCTACCTCGTTTACGACATGGCAGCTAATCGCAGTAATGGAGCTAGGTTATTGCTCTACTCACAATTTGGAAGTAGTTTCAAAATAAAAAATTACCGCGAACATTTAAGTCTGTGGGCAGCGCGACAGTTACCTTATGGCTGGAGCGTCAAGCAACTTCGAGACTTACTGACATGTTTTATGGAGCAACAACGAAACGCTTCGATCCAGTCCGCTTCTTCATCCTTATGAACAGGAAACTGCACTTACATGCATATGTTTAATAGCACTTCCAAACTCCACGTGGTCGTGCGCCAGACCTTCGTAATTTTGTCACACCTCAAGTCGTTTTTTAGATCTCATTAGGTTGGGAGTAGAGACAACATACTTTTGGAGAGCATTCCACGGTTGACACCCCCGAAGCGAGAAGAAATTTCGATGGCATTCCAACCGTCTATAATATCTTGTTAACTTCAACTGATGACCTCTTAGGTTAGCTTTGTTGTTCAGTTCCAGCAGCGGACGGCAAATATTGTTTGGGTTCTGCAGGATCTAGTACACCATAATGGGGTCCCCACACAAACACAGACTTCTACTGCTGCACCTTCCTATGGACTTCAATCTAAGCTGGTATGGTAGGGGCCCGGAACATTCCTAGATGCCTTTCGTTGAGGGGTCCTGAGAGTACCAAGATCCTGTTTCTGCCACGAGTGCCACGCCTGGAGGACGTATTCTACGTGTAGTCCAACGAATTTTTAGTATATACATTTTCTCGCGATAGCCCGTTCATGAGCGGTTCTCATTTGATTCACTAATCGACCGAAGTTAAATCTCCATGGTGATCGCGTTTTGCTCAGATGAAGATGGCACTCAAATTACCTGCGCCGGACCCTCACGAAGGCACCAAAAACGCCCCTGCTACTATCCATCAAACAGTAGTACTCAAAGAAGATACCCACTACCTCACTTGATGGCGGCTTGCAATGGGAGTAGTGGCTCTGGGGGGCCAGATGTGTCCTGTTCAGTCCATAACATAACTGAGGGTGGAGACTGAGCCGTGCCGTGACATTCAGCGCCGTCGCCCCTGGCTCAGCAGCGTAGTTCGCTGGCTCCCAATAATTAGGTCATAGGCTAGGATCAAGAAATATCTGATGAATGCGCGCTACTGGCGAATCACGCTAAGGTGTGACTGTCATCCAGCGCTCTTCCCGATGTGCGGTGGCTGTCAAACTTAGTTTGTCTGTGAACAGTTTTCTCAAAGACGGAGGGTCCCTTACACTTTTTTAATTCTTAGATAATGCCCATGGAAAAGTAAAACACAGGGTTGCAAAGAGATCTCTTTTCAGTAGTTCACATCAACCAATTACAGCTACAGGAATGATAAATGCAACAGTAAACTAGTGAAGGCAACAATGAGGACGAATGGGACCGTTTGAACAGACTTAGCATGTCCGTTCGACGCTCAAATCGACTTAATCAGGTGACATCGTGATATGGCTAAAGAACTTGTATAAACAGAGGAGGCAAAAATACTAACAATTTAAAAATTACACAATTACATAAGTAAACAACACCCGGTTATGCGTAATACTCCGGGGGAAAACTTATCATCAGGGCCATGGCAAAGGCAAGGGTTGTACAAGCACACAATACTTGCATAGCTCTGGTTGTGTTAGTATGATCGTGATGGCTACAGCCGTCTGCAAGAGGCGTTTCCTTAACCCTTTCGGGTATCGTCTCGGTACGGCATAATAGATCTTGAAGGCATCTTTGGTCAACATCTGATGCCCACTTTGAAGCAAATGTTCCGAGATCGAGCATTTGATACTTTTGAGCGTGCCTCTCCGCAGTGACCCTCGACAATGCTCGGTCATCCTTACCGATAACCGCCTGGTCGTATGTCCGAGGTACTTGGCAACACCTAACCTGATAAAGGATCGGGATGGGTGCTACTGGACAAATCAGATTACATTTCAAAATTACATTTTATCTTAAAAGTGACGATAATGGAATTATATCTTGCAAGACACAGGTAAGTTTTGCGTGACACCATCCAGAAGGACAAGACGGCTGACGATGAAGCAAAGAGTACAAGGATCTTGACAGAATTAAAACTGCCGAACTTGATGACCGATGTTCGGCTGCAGCAGTTAATTCCTGTTGGCTCCCAACCTCCTCGGCTCTACACGTTGTCTAAAGTACACAAGCCATAGGTCCCTCTAGGTTTAATAATTGACATTGCTTCTGCATACCACTTAGTTGCGAAATGGATTGTGTACTTATTGGAACCTGTACGTACGGAGCTGTCTATCCATTCTTTGAATGATTCGTTCGAATTCATTGATAAAGCTAAAGATCTGAAGTTAAATGGTGAACTGATGCTTTCTTTTGATGTAGAATCCCTTTTCATAAACGTCCCATTGCTGGAAACTGTTAATTCCATCGGCGAGTATATAACCGAAAGGAACCTAAAGGTTGGCATTCCATTGCCTAAGCTCAAGGAGTTACTTATGCGGTGTACCTTTAATAGACGATTCTTGTTTGGCGGAATCTATTACACAAATCGATGGCGTGGCGATGGGACCCCCTTGGATCCCTCCTTGCCGACATCTTTCTCTCTAAGCTTGAGCGTGGCCGCTTCCAAGTGGTTATTGCCTCATTTGATTGTTATTGGAGGTTATGGATGACACTTTCATCATCTGTGATTCTCGCACTGATATCAACCGTGTGCTTGACCAGTTCAACAGTGCACATCCCACAAGGAAGTTCACTAGTGAAATGAAAAATGTAGGTAAGCTGGCTTTTCTGGACGTTTTGTTGAGGAGACGCAAGGACGGATCAATTGAGCGTATTGGCTTCCGCAAAGCTACATGGCTTGTACAGTACACACACTTTTCGAGCTTCGTCCCTCTGAAGTACAAACGCAACTTAGTGCGTTGCTTGTATTACCGGGCCACCAAAATTTGTAGTCCTGAAACACTCGAGGGTGAGAAGGACCGAATTGTGAAAACGCTTCCTTCGAATGGTTATCATGAGTCTTTCATCAAAAAGTACGCCCTGACCCGTAAGAGCCTTAAGCCCGTAGCAGCGGTTTCGAAAAAGGATGTTTTTCTCTCAGTCCCTTCTAAGGGAGATATCGCCTTCGATCTCCTGAACAGAAGACTTTCTAAGGTCTTAGCAAGGACTTACCCGGCCGCCCACCCGCGGGTGCTTGCGAAGACCGCACCCTTTATAGCTCAGCGTCTTAAAGCCACTGTCAGTGTCATCTGAATCGTACATTGTTTACCAATTTACTTGCACCTGTGGTGCCAAGTACCTCGGACATACGACCAGGCGTTTATCGGTAAGGATGACCGAGCATTGTCGAGGGTCACTGCGGAGAGGCACGCTCAAAAGTATCAAATGCTCGATCTCGGAACATTTGCTCCAAAGTGGGCATCAGATGTTGACCAAAGATGCCTTCAAGATCTATTATGCCGTACCGAGACGATACCCGAAAGGGTTAAGGAAACGCCTCTTGCAGACGGTTGAAGTCATCGCGACCCTGCTAACACAACCAGAGCAATGCAAGCATAGGGTGCTTGTACAACCCTTGACTTTGCCATGGCCCTGATGATAAGTTTTCCCCCGGAGTATTACGCATAACCGGGTGTTGTTTACTTATGTAATTGTGTAATTTTTAAATTGTTAGTATTTTTGCCTCCTCTGTTTATACAAGTTCTTTAGCCATATCACGATGCCACCTGATTAAGTCGATTTGAGCGTCGAATGGACATGCTAAGTCTGTTCAAACGGTCCCATTCGTTCTCATTGTTGCCTTCACTAGTTTACTGTTGCATTTATCATTCCTGTAGCTGTAATTGGTTGATGTGAACTACTGAAAAGAGATCTCTTTGCAACCCTGTGTTTTACTTGTTAAAGTCACCGAAAATCACCCGGCCACTCCAACCTTTGAATCGCTTGATCCGTATCAACTCAGCGCGTAGTAGTAATAAATGTTTCTCCATTTCGTCTTCAGTTGCAATATACTGTTAGCGTTCAACTTACAGCCTAGAATTCGCTTGGCACCAACACTAACTAGAAGGGACTTGGCCGTGTTTCTCAGTGTTGTCATAACCGTACACACATACAGGCATTTAGAGACCGCACAGATGCGCATTTTCCCATTAGCAGGATCTATTCGCTGTTAACCTCGTGATATAAACTTGTTCGCAGGCCTACTAAGCGAACCACGCTTGTCCCCACACGTGTCGATTCCATCTGTTATCTTTTTTGACGTTTGTTTTCATCATTCCATCAGGAGACGGTTGGTTTAGATGCTGTAGTGTTAAAGGATCTCAGGACTAACCAGCGCAGTAAAAAGTGGGCTCGCTGCGTTTTATCTTGCAACCTGCTGTAGCTCAGGCGTACGTTTTATTCGCTGCCTGTGATTTGTAGGTGAGACCAGTATGCATTCTACTCCGTTTAACACTAAGAATATGGGTTTGACTATTTACTGCGATCAGTGCTGCTGAGCATTTCATTCTCTTCTTTTTACAGGCTCGCCGCGTTTTTCTGACTGCTTCCCGTGCTCTGTTAACCTATGGGAATCGTGTGTTTGGCAATGGAGGGGGACACGGCAACATTAATCCACCGGCAGTTTACTCGACTCATGAATTTTGTCCACGTGAGTTTGTAGAACTTGAAATCAACCGGACCGAAGCTCCTTTAGCAGCTTGGCTTAGGAGTAAATTGGCTCCACTGTTGTATCCCAATCTGGTTCTCAACCCGGAGATTCCACTTATCCCTATACGCATGACAGTCAGCGACGCACCGCATATGCTACAAGGAGATGCAAATTGTTTGGAAAAAGATAAAGCGAGACTTCCGGTTTCGCAAACGTTAAGCAGCATGCCCTCAGCAGTGGAGCTGGTGGAGCCACAGGCAACACCAAACCGAACCAATTCTAGCTCACCAAAAAGATCCACCTATCAGCCTCCTGTGTCCCCATCAACCGACTTACTTGAGAGACCACCGCTCCCTCCTCCAAGACGATTTTTACGATTTGTGCCAAACAATGACTATCGTTCGCAAGATCCCGTAGAGTTGGATGAGGGTCAAACCGCCGAACCTTCCCATTTCGTCCGAGTGGCCTTGGAACCAGCATATGACCTTGTCGCGTTATCGGCTTCTGGTAACTACATCGGTGTCAGCGAATGTGAAGATGAGGACGCGGAAGCAGAAAGAGATAGACAAATGGATCGCGCTGATGAATTCGAACGAACGATTCTCTCCGATGAACCGACCTACGGGGGACGATCACTTGGATCTGAAGCAGAGTTACAGACTGAACAAGCGGCCGTCTTACGTTCTGCTTTGCGCCGGAGTTCTCGATCACTGAAACCCCTATTGCCAGTTCCCGCTTTGTCAATTGTAATGGATGCGTTTCGCTCAACCAACACACTACCGAGCGCGGATGAATATTACGAGTCCATTGATTGGGTCCGTGGACCGATTCTCGGTCACGGTGCATTTTCACAATGCTACCAGGCTCGCGATACAAGGACTGGTTTATTGATGGCGGTGAAGCGTATTCGTCTTGGTGGAGGATCTGTACTCCCGATCCGTGCGAACAAGGCGAAAGCGAAGAAGACGCATCACACAGACAAGCGCCACAGTCAATCAGAAGTCGACGTAGATCAAAAGAATGCGCACCAGAATGGGAAAGCTCCCCAAAAAAGCTGTGGCATTCTGACTGCAGAAGCTACAGCTCAATTGGCCGAGGTTCAAGCGGAAGTGAACATAATGCTCCAGCTGAACCATCCCAATGTGTTGCGCCTGTTTGGAGCCGTGTGCTGCTCTCAACGTGGTCTTGTAGACCTGTTTATCGAATGGATGCCTGGTGGAAGTGTGAATGATCTCCTGAGACAGTACGGAGCGTTCAATGAGTCGGTCACGTTGGCCTATGGCGTTCAAGTCGTACGAGGACTGGCCTATCTACACAAACACGGGATCCTTCATCGGGACCTGAAAGGTAAGGCTTCAGTAATCATGTTGACATTTTTGTATGCGTGTTGTTTCAGTTGCTTGCTTATAGAGTGGTCAGTCGAACCTAGACTGATCCAGCACTGGAATTATCGGTCGGGAGGATGATGAACGACCATGTAAGTTTTCATACCACAGTACTTGATTCAGAGGCTGGTTGACTGAGGAAATGCAATACAACCACGGACCCACTGCTGCAGATAGATGGACAAAGAAATAAATGATCATTTGTCACTTGATACCAATAGCTACATTTACTGATGTATACGAAACTCGGTGCTTGGGTTGGCGCTACTTGGCGCTCCTTGTTTGCAAGTGGTATCAGCCGCACACCCAGTCAGACGTAACCACACGTCGCGCGTCAGCTAGAGGTGATAGTCACCTTAGCTAATGTGCCGCAATGCGGTGCAAACACAATACGGTGCACTCGTCCGGTGACCGAGTGGTCTGCGCGCCTGATTTGAAACCATAAGTTGGGTTGGGCGTCCTAGCGGTATACTCAGCCTGCGCGCGACTGGTGGTGGTCCCGTCACAGCGAAGCGCCGTTACGGCGTACGGCTGACGATTTTTTTCTTTAAATAAGAAGACAAAGGCGGCAAACAGAGCAAACTAAGACGAATAACATCGTGCTGTGCTTTCTATATCACGCATCGATATTGAGATCGTGGTTGGATTGGAGGCCAAGCGGGTTGGGGTGAGACAGACAGTGAGGTCGCTCTTCGTCATGCCAACAGGTATATTTAGCCAAGCGTGTAACTCGTCTTTCAGACCCCAACCACGAAGTCGAAAGGCTTCGACCATGGCCAACTTCGAACTGAGGGACTTCATTTCTTTTAACAAACTTATCGTTGACCACTTCTCTTTTTTCTATCCAGACCCAGGTTGCTCGTCGCGGGGTCAGTGTGTTTGCACGCGTAACATATGACTAGTCCATCGGAGACTGGTGCATGAATAAAGAATGCTGAATGGTTCACTCACTCTTCCTGCATCAAATACACAACGCCGAACACGCTCATTACTCCCACCGTGCTCCCACCAGTGCGAGCTGAGCTACGAAGACAACGATGCTCGAACGTAATTAACCTCTTTATGTCCGTCAACCTGATGGACTAGGATTCACAACCGTGCAGTAGGTTTGAACGGACGGCTACATTGTAGACTCTACCTTCAGGACGACAGTGATATGGCGCCGGCGCCATAAGTGACGAAGTTGAGAAAAAGCGCTTCCATCTTTCACAATACAGTTCGCCACTTCATATTCTATTCCACGGGCGCTAATAGATCTGCTCAACTCGTTGAATCTCTGAACAACTTCTATTTGATCCTCACCAAGAGTCTGCCCATGGGGCGATCACTACCAATCTTGGAAGAAAGTTTTGCATTTGCAGGGAGCAAAGAAAGGACTGAAACGGTTAACAGCGAACGCTAATTTGTCAAGTGCTGCTTGGCACGTTAGCAAGCTGTCACAGATTGGGACAATGTCATCGGCATATTCCAAATTAAGTAGTCGATTAACTGCTGGCAGCTTCACACCTAAGTCGTGCCCAGTAAATGTACTTTCCATGACTTCGTCAGTGGCGAAGTTTAAAAGAGAGGGGACAGCCGGAATCCCTGTCTCACGCCGTTGGAGAAATTGAAGGGCGGCGACAGCTTTTCGTAAGCCTTCATTCTGCCCTAACTATGCGCGTAAACTACTCTGCTAATGTGTACAAATTTTTCGGGCACACCTTTTTAAACCGACGGTCCTAAAGGACACATCGACCCAACTAATTGAAGACACCTTTGCTGTCCTTGAAAACAACTACAATGGGTCGCCATTATAAGTGGCGGTGCTACAGTAACTGGCGTAAAGTGGAACTATGTTCGATGTAACCTCGATTTCGACGAAACCCGATATGCTGTCCATAGGTCTGGATTTCACGGGCACCAGTTAAATGCGGTAGATAGCCTATGTAAGCAACTTAGAGGCAATTGAGATCAGACTGATCCCTTTATTATTACCGCATTCCTAACCTGAACCTCCCTTGAAAAGTGGATCGCTCTAGTCAGTTGGAATAGTTGCGTGCTGCTACAGTTCAGTTCTGTGCTCTTGAAGAGTATGTCCCTCGATTTTGTAGAACTCTGGATGACGTTCATTTTGTCCTGCGGCTTTGGGCACTACCATCCGTCTGCTCTCATGCTGAACTTACTCACGAGAGGGCGCATCCAAAGAGACAGCCCAGAGGGCATGACGATCAATGACCGACAAGGACAATGGTAACTCTAGCCGCCTAATTTGATTCTGGAACTGCTCATCCAGACGTTTCGAGCCTTTTGACAAGTTGCGGCTAGGGTGCTCATTTTCGTTTCGTCGTCACCAGTTTTCCTACTGCCCATTTCCCGTATGAGATGAGATAACTTCCGACGGTTGCCAAGAACAGCGGTTGTTTGCATTTCCGATGCACGATGAGACAACCAGGTTTTACGGTCTGTTTTCAGGCTAGCACGCACTTTTACCATGAGATCTTTGCGAGTCTAGTTTTGTTCATTCCCAGCTGCAATGCGTCGGCGAGCATCTAGGTTCCAGAGACTGCGTACCGACCCATTCCCTATGCTGGCAATCGGATATGTCAGACGGAAATACATTTGTTGCTATCAATATCTTTCAAACAGGTGATCAGTAGCCGTCAACTGTGTTCAGCGAGCGTTTACTCAGCTCGGATGGCAGCATACTTTGATATGCATACAGAACATCCGGTTTCTCCCATTGGTAAGCATCTGCGCGCTCTCATCGTCGTCGTGGGCTTCCGCAGAATTGGGCTCACAGATCAGTACATACACGTGCATGGTAGGAATTCACACTTATGATCCAACTCAAGCGACGATTTTGGACGTAAACGCTCTAACGATAACTGATCGCACTATGATCGATTTGCGTCAGTTGCTGATCTGAAGCTGGTGAGCGTCGTTTTGGTCGCCGGTGAGTGCTGTGTCGGAAGGTTGTGCTCGCGAGAATTAGCGAAGCATCTTCACACAGATGCAACAACCGATCACTATTATTACAGAGACCTACATCATGTTGGCCGCTAGATGAAGTTCATCACTGAACAGCTTTCCAACTGAAGCGTTCAGATCACCAGCCGGTACCATAGTATTTATACTTTTCTTGCATCGCAGGAGCTCTTACGCTTGGTAATAATAATAATAATAATAATAGAAGTCATCCTTCACGGAATCAGCGCCACAGTTTGCGGGGGCATAGGCAATGACAAAACAAAAGCTATTGGTCACACGCATCTTCAAAGCTTTGAACGAGCCAACTAGTCGAACGACGCACATTAGGCTACTGATTGGGATCCAGATGATCAGAATAACTTCACGCCGCGGCTCAGAGCAATTCTCACATCGACTTGACCGGCAATCGGAGTTGTGTTATCTCCGGATTGATGCAAATGCGAAAGAGCTACCGGCATCAGATGAAGCGGATTGCAGAGTTGGCAAAGCGCTGGAGCCTTGCAGACGGGTTTCCGATAAACACAGCTATCTATCGATAGGATTTCTAATTCCCGATCAAATGCTGCCGGTTGACAGATATGCAATAAGCTACGCACGTTGAGATATGCGAGTCTTAGTGATGATCGTGAGTTTCAAATCGAAGCGAATGACTTGGTGTTTTTCACTTAGTTGCATATGGATTCTCTGCAATTGCGTTTACATCCAAATTAAAAGACAGACGGCTGTTGAAGCAAGGCGGGGGATAGACAAGCATTGTAGGGTGTAAAACGAAGGATAAAAGTGAAGTTGGACGACAAGAATGCAAAGAGGTTGGAGGAGGAATACAGGAGGAGGCCTGGGCAGCGGCATTTTCACCCCTACGCGCTTAGCTTGATGCAATAGATGGGCGTCGTTATTCTCTGCGAGGGCCAGAGTATCAAGAAATTGTTTGGAGAGAAGTTCATTGTATTATTTGGGCAGGATACTGCCATCATGCCCAGTCCTAGAGAGGAGAACGATTACTCTTCTTAACCAAAACCTTTGGTCCAGAAACTTGACCGCAAGATAGCAGTAGTATGGCAGTGGAATACAGAGAGTCCGTTTTAAGGAATAAACCGTCACGCATACTCAAAACCCCAACCTAGAGGACCAGGAGACTGCGTCCGTATGGCCTCTGCACATTGATCAGTCTGGTACGAGTGGTTCTGAAGGTGCAACAAGCACCATCCAACATAGCTCACACAGATCCTTTAGACACAGACAACCGAATCACCGTGATAGTAGACCTAATCAGCCCTAAGTGAGTGGACACATTTGAACTTTGACTGTATTTTAGGTGACAACATGTAAAACACGATTGCCAGCTGACTCAATCTGTTAGGCACTTCCTTCATTCCAGTCGTGGTAGGGTGTTTATTTCAGCGGTTCTCTTCCGTCGGCCTTTGTGCCCCACTGTGTAGCTTACCGCAGAACAGGATCCATCAAACTGATACAAGTGCCGTTACACTGTCGTAGAGCGTGAAGAAGTGTCCTGCTACTACGACAGTTTGAAGTCACCACATGAGGAAGCTAGATGGCATTAACAAAGGTTGATCCTTTGGTACCGAGAACAAGGGAGCCTCCTTGAGATTTGGTTGTCTCACGAGCAACTCAGTCTTTTGTGACATTCCTCTTTTTAAGTTCTTCGTAAACGATATTGGAACATGGCTGCAGCATAGCAAAGTGACACCTTAAAATTTAGTTTGAGAACTGCAACTCGTTGGCTATTTTGGCCACAATACATGGGCTGCACAGAATGCTCTAGAATCTAAATATTGGTATTAGCAATTGTGTTACATTGTGCATTATTAGAGCACAATGTTGTGGAATCATCCACTGTTATATAGAGCCACCAAGTCCGATCTTTAGTGTTGTTAGGTCTGTCAGCCCTATATACATGTCATGGAGTCTTGTCGCTTGAGTGCCCCTCGTGCTGTTCTCCACACTATTTGAAGAATGAGTGTTTAGTTTATCTTCTTATCCTGTGCTCCTTAAGCATTAAAAATGCATCCCTTTTCGTGTCTGCGTGGGTGTCATCGGGTATCGATAGCCGTCGTACCACTAAACTGTCGGTCTTTGACTCCCTATTGTGTTTTCCTGCTAACGCACTGGCACACTTGGGATACGTCACCCAGATGAGATGCGACAGCCAAAGGCAGCGCGTATCAAACTCACAATATCTATGATTATACCCTGTGATTCGACCAGTAGCTGGTACATATTTGGTCCCGAATGGCGTCCTAACCGAGCGATCTTTCAGTTTTCTAGGCGACACTTTATGTGCCAGGCTCTATAAAAAATCTATTAACATTATAGCGCTTGGATTGGAGTGCAGCGTGTAAATACCGAAAACGATTTCATTGGACACACCCAGAACTGACCCACGGTACTGTTCGTAGGGAGCTCAATTTGTTAACGCATGCAAAACCTTTGTAATATACGCACCCCGATCGGTTCACCCCTGCGCAACTGGAATTTTGAGCAAACTATCAACGCAAGAACAATGCGTCAGGCAAACAGTCGAAAAAGCGAACGAGTTAACTCACATACTTTGTATTTGGTGGCATGCCGTTCCGGAGTTGCATGACTTTCCATAATTGCATATAGATACAGGACTTTTCATGTACGATTTTCCCTTGAAAAATTTCAAGATAGCAAGAAGCAACAACTACAACAGCATATTCTGAATTTCAGTACTTCGGGTATTTTCAGCAGTTGTTAACATACCATCCGTAGGATAATCGGGTTGCGCTTAGGAGGAAACAGCGTTTAAGATTATTTAATTTGGATTTGAATTGATCGAGGAGCCTCACTAAGACTAAGCGACGCCGATCATAAAATTACTGTTGGGGTTCAGACACCAAATCACTAGACATTCGACAGACTGGAGCAGGCAAGCATTGCTCTGTCAGCTAATTATCCTGAACGAATCGCACTGATCTTGGCATATTGAGCAGTCTAGGGTGTGTTGCGCAATGTAGTTAACTAGAAACTTGGGAGCATTGTCGACCATATTTCGCAGAATGTGCTCTGGTCAACAACCTTCTATCAGTTCGGTTAATGTAGTTGCTACCACATCTACCATAACAAAGGTAAACATATGAGGCGGTAACTTGAGGGTCCGGCCAGTACAGCACTCCCTCACCTACCGATAGTCCATGGGTAACTCAAGCTGAACCACCCGCTGCTCTATTCACCTTCCATATTCTGCGTAAACCCGTAGGAGTAAGTTTTGGAGCATGCAGATGGGAGTCACAAGTGGTTAAGAGATGGTTCACCTACACCTCAGTTACACAACATTTGGGGGAACATACGTACCAGACATACACAGGGACCGTTACGTGGCAGAGTTACTCTTTAGGTCTGGCGCCTTCATGAGGACTGTGATTGTCTCAATTAGCAGCAAAACTTCATTGTAAAAAGAAAAAGGCAAGAGTGGGAGATAAAGCCACTCTGTGAGTCTTGAATCTCCGGGACCAACGAATGGTATTGAGCTTATGACACGTCGACCTAGAAACCGACATTCGAAGAGGTAGGGCAATGGTTTGATAAAGAAACCACATATGCGTCAACCGAGGAGAGTAAGGACCCTCTGGTATCGAGGCGCCAAAGACCTGCCAGCGATTTGAGGTGAACTCAAGTTAGCAATCCGGTTTGTGTTGCAATTGCTGTACCGGGCCTAGTTATCAAACAAACTGGCGCGACGCACTACTGGAATAAGGTGAACGCGTCTCTCGGGAGGTGAGATATCGGCAGTAGGCTTGTTCAGTATAGTTGTGCTGCAAGATCGGAAGAGATTGACAGCCTTGGGATGCAACTCCTGACCTGTTCTGCTCGATTCGGCTGCTCTTTGTGGGCACTGCGTGTGGATTGCTTTAGCTCAACTTCTCAAGTCTTACATACAGACACGTCAAACACTCGGATTGCTTTGCGACCTAGTCATACAATTTTTCTTATTGTTTACCCATACCAATGAATATTCCACATCAAGGTGAAACGCAACCCATGTCTACCATTTGCATTGTAGGAGCCAACCTCCTAGTCGACACGTCCGGAAGTGTGGTACGCATTTCAGACTTCGGCGCATCCGCCAAACTGAGCGGCGAGAAGAGCATAGCTGGTCAATTCCAAGGCCAAGTCATCGGGACTTTCTCTTTTATGGCTCCAGAGGTATGTCTATTTTATATATTTTGACTGAGATAATCTTATCCGCAATTGCTCAATTTCCATCCTAAATTTCACATCATGTTGTGGTCGACCGATTTCCTGCTTGCCAGTGTGAAGATGTGCGTGACACGAATTTTTGCTGTTTATATACTGACTTTGCAATGCAACAGAGAGCTCCATTTGCGCCAATTCAGGAACAGTTCACTACCACGTGCGAACCGCCAGTGATGCTTTTATTCCACTTGTATTCTAACTTATATTATCCCGATACAGATGATAGGCTTACTGCACATGGGTCATCCCACATCCGGGAACATGCGTTAATTGTTCGATAGTCGCTTATTGCTTCTAGCATTTAGAGCATATGGAGGACAGGTATGGACCCCAGAACTCCGTTTTTGAGCCGTACTCAATCCAGTAGTAGGTAGATCGACCCACCCGCATTTGTTTGCGGTGCTGTAGCCTAATCAGGGATAATCAAGGTGTTTCCATTGCAATTTCTCCAAGTCGCCTATTGCGCTGTCCTATTTCGCAGCGCACTATCACAGATAAGTGGAAACTTCTTTTTCATTCCTCCTCTTTATTTGTCTGCTTCGCTTGATCCTCACTTCTCCTAAACATCTCTTTCCACACATCTTGCAGGTGCTCCGAGGAGAGACATATGGCCGCGCGTGTGACATCTGGTCCGTGGGATGTTGCCTAATCGAGATGTTGACTGGACAGCCACCTTGGCATGACGCCCAATTTACCAATCGATACGCCCTCATGTTTGCTGTAAGTGCAAATGGTAATTTTGCTTCGGTGATATTTGGCACGCAACAACTTGTTGCCTGTTTCGCGGCAACCAAACCTTCCCATTCATCCCTACTGACTTTGTTCACTGCTGGTATTAATGGCCTTTTCCTGTCGTTAGATCCCCGGAGTAACCGACTATTTCTATCATCCGAGAGAGTTTGTGTTCGGGCATTCGATCAAATAGTTTACTCCTGGTTGACGGTTGCTGAACTAATGACCTGCGTGTCATACCAATTTACACTGTTATCAATGGGCTGGTCATACATCACATTCACCTAATGATAGCGCAAATGGTAGCTTGCCACAATCTATAGATGAAGCAGAAAAGAAAGGAAAAGAATCACGGTAGCCAAGGGACCCCATGGTACTTTGGTTCCCATCTCAGAGGTCTAGAATACCCTTCCCTGGCCACCACTGAATCCAGCCGTTTAGCACGGCGAATCCAGTTAGCGTACTGGCCATCTTGTGCATAGTGAACGCTAAAACAACGAGTGAGCGGACGCGCAGTGAACGTACCTAATCCGCTGAATCCTATGAAAAATATTATGCAATTGCGCGGCCTATAGAACGTCACTATCATGAATGCGATGCTGTCATGGTACATTCGCAATCTCGGATGACAGGGGTATTCAAACCAGTCCTTAGTATTTCTTCATGCCAATGACCCAAGTCCCACGACCACAAAGCATGTCTGCTCGTACCCGGATCTTGTAGGCTTGATTTTCGGTGGGTTACTGACGTCACGCTGCCACTATTAGCAGCAGCGGTTTGTTAAGACTATCTGTATGCTACAACTGAGAGTGGGTTTCTCACCGTGAAACCGGCAACAATTAACATCGTCCTCAACGCAGACGAACTAGTCGGACATTTTCAACGAACTACCTGCGGAGAGATAGTGGTGTGTTGTTGTAGCTTAGTATCGCACCCAGTTTACCTTGCGAGCCTAGGCAAGCTCAGTTATCCCTGGTCAATGCAAAAAGAAGTATGAAAGTGAAACTAAGCATTCTGATAGCACTGCAGGGATCCGCACAAGTCAAAAACGAGGGAAGACTTCGTTAGAAACACGGATTCGCTTTTCTGGGCTATTTTGGCTGCTTCCTCAACACGTTTCACTCTCTTGAAACGTAAGTGTTGGAACCTACTTGAAACCGAATGCATCCCGATGTGGTACTCCATACGGGGAGCACATTATGGATGGTTCGGTTTAAAGCGCATACGATGCGTATTGAAACAAATGGCAACAAGTGTCAATCACCAATATGCATCACAATGGAACCGACAGAGGACTGAATCGTTTTTTGTTGACCGAATTCGTGATCAAAAGTTCACTGCGACCCCGAGGGCTTGCCTGCTTCATTGATTATCCGGTGCACAGGATGATGGTAATTAACAAAACAAGTTTTCAGTGTGCATGTCGCTTCCTAACTGTTCGCTGTATTCTCCGCCTCGCCAAATTGTTGTTGTGCTGTCCTCTGTGCTGCCAACATGTATTGAAGTGCCATGTGCCATGTGTTGTACGCCTTGTCCTCGTGGACCTCAGTTAGCCTTTTCATCTGCGCACACCAAGTTGCACGCGATGACACCGGTACAACCTTATTGTACAAAAGTTGAAGCGAACGTAGAATAGTGAATATCTGGAACGACCTGCCGCAGAAGGTAGTAGAGGCGAACTCAGTGTCCGAATTTAAGAAACTCCTAGACAAACATTTTGGAGAGGCAAAATATAGAGAGCGGAACGATAAATAAGGCGTAAATGTCCAAGAGCGACGAATGATGCAACTACACAGAGAAAGCTCTACTCGCTGCTTCGAAACAGTATTCAGTATTCAGTATTCGACAAGACGAGGCACGCCTTTACAGGCATGGTCATGTCAACGTAACAAAGCGTGATCAAGAATGGGCAAAAATCCGATATGTTTGTCATAATAGTGTATGTTTGTGTAGGGGTGCATATACGTATGTAATTGTATGTGTATATGTAGCTGTGTAGTTTATGCTTGTTGCTCACCCTGCACCTGGTAACTTTGTCGCGTTTGTAGCATTTTTAACTAACTTGCGGACATTTTTTACGTATCACGGATTCGTTGCTAACCAACTTACTTCATGTGCTAATTTAGCGAAGAGTTGTGCTATCGTATCTGCATGCATTGCCGGATTTATTCTATTTCATCTTGTTGTTTCAAGTGATTGGCTGTTGCTTGATATCCCCGTTGTGGCTGCGCTTGATATACATGTTGACAAGGTGCCTACCTGTCTATTACCCACTACCTCGTCCATACTGGCTCCAGGAGACAGTTGGTCGTTGCTGGAGGGGACGGGGTGCACGGTCCTTGTGGCCGTGTTAGGATCAAAGAGTGGTTCCAGGCAGTCAGTGTGGAGCGCACTACGGTCGAGCCACCGCATTGTGTGCGCTTGATTCCCAAATACAGTGTGCTTGTGTTTGCCTGTGAAGGAGTGTGGGCCGGCTCCGTTGATGAAACGTGGTTCCCATCCGCATGCCTCCCGGTCTTATTCCTTTGGGTTTACACTGGATATGGGGTATGTGGTTGGAGCTGTGGGTGGTGCAGCGCAAGCCATCCATGGTCCTTCTGTAGGCGCAGGCGTCCTGTGGCTTGCCACAGTGACAGGCAAATCCGAAACCGGATGCCGCCAACAAGTTTGTGCTTGTAATTGTGTGTTCCATTCTTGTATGTTTGATATCGTCAACAATGTGCGAGTAGAAGATCGGTACCCCTGGTTTGGAAACGATTATCCGGATGTCCACGAGGCAGTGACTTTATTCTTTGGCCAGTCGCGACCGCCACCTCACAGTGTTGTTAGGCAGACATTTGGGGCTTTTTATGGGGAGAACGCCTGTCAGGCGAAAACGCGCCACCTCCTGGAACACTGTCGCCGAAATATTTGCTGGAACGGGTTAAACCAGAGGAGGTTGTTCAAATGAATTCCATTAGTTATGCAGTACTGTTAGCGCATGCCTTGTTCGCTATTACGCAGTGCCATAGTACGCATGCAATACGAGTGCATTCACTATGCCTTTTCTCAGTCAATTGTATCAATAGTTGGTGGTCTGAGTGTTTGCTGAGCTCGGCAGGTTGACTGCAAAAGTTTCGTCACTACTCGAGGTGACGATGTCATCTCTGCTTGCGTGGCCGTGCAACGGAAATGTTCATGTTGACATGGGAGCAGTAAATAAATAAGCGTTTCTTCTGTACACAATGCTAGACACACCCATCAAATTACGGTCTGGTACAAAATGCCGATCACAGGGTGATTAAGAATGTGTACAGATAGCTAACCGTTTTCTGGCACAGAGGTAGAAAGCAAAGCATAGGCGCTGCAAGTAAAATTCAGGACGTATTCTAAGGGATAAATTAATGGGTGATATCGGTAAGACAATAGGAAGGTTGAAATGCAATAACCAGCAACAATAGTTACAACAGGTTCAAGGCAAAGGGGGAAGTGTAGTGAGAAGGATCAAGTGAAGTGGTACAGTCATACCTACGATTGTCTCCATAGTTAGGTCCTCCATTTCCCCTTACGCACAATAATGGTTTTTTTGTAAATGAGCACACCATACCAGGAACAAAGTTGGAACGGCACTTTAGTTTCCACTTTTGTGTGTGATTCAGTAAGCCAAGTCGAACTACTGGGAGGCTACAATCAGACAAAATTCGAGGGTATACTATTAACGTCACCACCTGGTGTGTACAAGTAAACATGGGCCTTCATTCCAACAATGCAGCGGAACCTGATGCTCAAATTATAGCATTTTGAATGATTTATCTTCACTCTCACAAGTGGTCAAATGGGTCCAATGTGAGAAAAACCAAAAGTTATTCAACAGAATAAGACCAGGCGTGTCCGCGTACGTTTAATCGACTGGGCCATAACGATGTCTATGTAACCTGGTTTGATGTTTACGTCCCAGGGTTGCCTATTTTGTCGTGTTTTGGCAAAATAAATTGCTTCAGTACTTCAGTTTCGGTCAACAGAGGTTCCACTTTGTTTTTGTTGTGCGTTCATTCTTCATTTAGCTATGCAGGTTGATTTAGAGAACAACTAGTGAACCTTAGGCTCCTTGCATACACACAATTCGCACATTTTCATACTGCAAGGTCCACTCTGTCCTGGTATTGCATTCACTTACCACCTCTCCTATTGCTTATCTAATCAGTCCATTCGAGAATGCGGTGATTGACAGCATTACCATCGTTGTGGCTCGATTAAGACCGCTAGTATTTCGATCAATGTGGCTTCAAATCGGCAAACAGTCAATTATTCACTTGCGTAGGAGAGCAGGGAGAATCGTAGTGAAGTGCGCAACAGAGATGCGGCAGAGCGAGCTGTCCAGGGGTCCGTTTCCATTGGTCAGACTACGGTACCCCTGATTGGCCAACTACAATGTGAAAAGGAACGTGTCTCTTGCGTCTTATAAAAACTAGTTATTTCTTTGTTAATCTTACCCTGGTTTAGAACAATTAGAAGGCTGACGTGGAAGCAGTAAGTGCGCTACCAAGGCAGTAGATGGCGCTGCAAATTGCGGCTGCTTATCACAATTTCCTCACACGGAGCATACTCCTAACGAATCAACCATGAGGCATCCTAACCCACTTATCGAGCCTCCACTATTTCCTTCAGTATTTGCTTATTATTGCGCGGATTGTTTCCCCGAACTACTTTACACTTTGGCCATTCTCCTTCCTGAGACCTATGTTTGTGACACAAATCAACTTGAGTTGTTCAGAAATAGGCGTGCTCTCATCCGGAAGACATTTCTGATGTATTAATAGCAATTGCTGCCATCCGCTGCGCGTACCATCTACTGCACAATTGTGCTTCCCCTTCACCTCGGTCACTTCCACGCAGCTAACGTGTTCGCTACTCGCCTGTGCCCTGAGACGATCGATGTGCTCCTTGAGCCAGTGGTATGAAGCGTTGGAAACGAATCCAACCTATGGTTCCACCAATCACCGTGTAGCCGACAGGACCTAGTCTGCCAAACTTATTAGCGATGCCGGAACAAGTGGCCTTACACCGGACGCAGTTTGGAACGGGCTAACTATGGGGGTCTAGCATATAGCATGTACCGTAAACATCACCAAACGGGGGGCGCATATAACACGGTTCAGGCAAAAGCCATATGTGAATCAGAAACGCCAGTTAATAACTTTTTGATTATGGTCATTAGGTCCTGATCCACTGTTGTTGAGCGGTCATGTATTTGGTTCACGGTGGTGCGCTCTACTAACGAGTCTTAGTAGATCTAACCGGCCGCTTAGTGCCATTTCCGATACTTGGATGAGCCTCTGGGTGTGATCTGACTGCGACGAACCGTCTAATTTAATAGTGATGTGTCTTAAACTCTCTAAATATTCTCAGTCTAACCACGGTTAGAGGTAAGTGGTTCCGGATTTGCCTGTCACTGTGATTTCCATGGGGACAATCAGAGGACGCTTGCGTCTACAGAGGGATCATAGGCGTATCTGGCTGCACCACAGACAGCTCAATCCACACACTCCATATCCAGTGTAAACCCGAATAAGACTATGGATATATGAATGTGAGCCACGTTTCATCAATTGAACCGGCCCGCACTCCTGCAACATGTACAGCGGAAAGATTCCAGTAAGTCTAAATGGGGAATCATGCGTACCGGACGCACAAACGGCAGTTGCTGGACCATGTGGAAGGAACCACATTTTGAGTCTAACGCGTTCACGAGGACCTTGCACCCCGTTCTCTCCGGCGACGATTCACAGTCTCCTGGAGCTAGTAATCTAGGCTTAGGGTGTTTAACAGACAGGCACTTTGTAAACAATCACATCAAGCACAGCCACACCGGGGATATCAATACATAAACACCGAATTCGAAGGAAAATGAACACACAAAACCGACACGGAATATGTAGCTAAATTACAGAACTGCAAATCAGATAAAGTGGAATATCTTTTGTCCAGATTAAGAGGATCTAGTACAGGTGTACATCAGTGTAACCCACTGCGGTGGAGCGTGGTGTATGCAACATCAACCTCACTATGACGCACCGTCCTAGGCACACCGGCCTGGTAATGCACGAGGTGAGACGGTGCGACAATAAACCAACCTACGGTTTTGGTTGTCCGACTTTATGGCTAGGCGTTCTGTCGCTATTCCAGAAGTGAGAGAACTGTCTGCAGTAGTTGAGTAGTTGTACACACCTTCGTCGCTTCAGGCGTGTAGATACAGATATATTATTTCTCAATTGATTGCCTCCTTAATGCAATGGCGTTCATCCGTAGTGCAGCAGCTTGCAACTTTAGCGCAACAACTACGATCCGTTATTCACGAAAATTGCATCCACGACGCCCCCAGTGAGTCAGCTGTCCGCTGGTCTTTAAACGGATATTTCATTAGTTCACTCCATCCCTCTGTGAAACCATTTTAACTCCATTCCAAACGCGCTCGATCAAGCCAGGGGTCGCGATCTAGTGTTCCGGACATGTTCACTGCTACTTCTGCGTCCGTCCGGAATGGTGCAGACTTCACCTACACTTCACTTCCAAGGCCAGTTCATGAGCAAACCCCTGGTTCCACCCTCTCATTGTCCGATGCTGGTGCGCACCTAGACAATCGAATGACTGAGATGGCAAACAAGATATCCGTTTGAGGCCAGCGGACAGCAAACTCACTGAGGGCGTCATGGATGCAATTTTCGTGACTTTCGAATCCTATTTTTCGCGCTAAGAATGCAGGCTGCTGCCCCATGGATGAAAGCCATCGCAATAAGGAGCAATCAAGTGAGAACTGGTGTAGTTGTGTGATTTAGCTCTTCCCAATGAGCCTTGGTTTAGGGCCGGATGAGAACTGGGTGGCATTCCGTTAGTAAAACAACGCACGCATCTCCGAAAACCAAACGTTTTTGTCAGTCCTAGCACCTCCCGAGACACATTTGAACCGACCGCCACAAGTCCAGTCGGAATGGTCAAGTTAAGTTAATATAAAACTTTATGAACCCAAATGAATTTATTTTATACGTTTACAATGCTACTGAGGAGGTGCTGGAAGCTAATACCAAAAGTGCACAGTCACTTGAAAATTCCCATTTAAGTTTCTTAGAACAACGATACCATTTCGTGAATGGTTACTTCCACTGGTCATCATCAGACCATTACATTCATATATATATATATATATATATATATATATATATATATTTGTGTGTGTGTGTGTGTGTGTAACACAAGTAAAGTCGACCCACTCCATTCGAGTAACAGAGGAAAAAATTAAACTGCGCCTTAATTAATTGCGAGTTACGAAGTTTAACCTAAGGCAACTGACCTCGGTGTCTCCTGTTTTCACTGACCTGCGGAACTGATGAGGCCGAATAGTTTCCTCTGCGAGCATAAGGACGGTTGAACTAATCTAAGGCAACTTGCTTTGTCCATCCTAAACGTACGGAGCCGTTGGTCTTTCTATCGCTGTGAGATAAGCTTGTACAATATTCTGATGGCATGCTGTAGATCATGGATGTCCACAGTCCGGCCTGCAGGTCAAATGCTGCCCAAGTTAACATTACAACTGGCCCGCGGCCTCATCGTGAAATAATAAATGCAGGTTTGAATTTCTTTCGTACTTATGTAATTGTTGTTATAATCTTATATATATATATATATATATATATATATATATATATATATATATGGTTGGCGGCATCCAGTTTCGGATTTGCCTGTCACTGTGGCAAGCCACAGGACGCCTGCGCCTACAGAGTGACCATGGGTGGCTTGCGCTGCACCACCCACAGCTCCAACCACACACCCCATATCCAGTATAAACCCGAAGGAATAAGACCTGCAAGCATGTAGATGGGAGCCACATTTCGTCAACGGAGCCGGCCCACTCTCCTTCACAGACAAACACAAGCACACTGTATTTGGGAATCAAGCGCACACAAGGCGGTGGCTGGACCGCAGTCCGCTCCACACTGAGTGCGTCGAACCACTCTTTGATCCTAACAAGGCCACAAGGACCGTGCACCCCGTCCCCTCCAGCAACGCCCAACTGTCTTCTGGAGCCAGTATTTACGAGGTAGTAGGTAATAGATAGGTGGACACCTTGTCAAAATGCACATCAATCGCAGCCACACCGGGTATATCAAGCAACGGTCAATCATTTGAGAGAAAGAACAAAGTAAATAAATCGAAATACATAGGGAAACGGTGACATAAATCTTACATTAATGTGCACATGAAATAAGTTGTTTACAAACGAAGCCGAGATAAGTTCACGAGGTCAGAAAGTATATTTTAGGGAAATGCCACAAACACGAAACTGTTATCGAAATTAAATACAATCGGCTTAAGCGACGTGCGCAAGTTAATAGAAGCGAGTATAAGTAGACATTTATGTGAGAGAGAAAAGTATTAGGACAAAACTGAAAACCCACCACATGAAATAAATCGACTTAGCATGCAAGCACGCGGTTAGTCAATCGAATACAGCGTGCCTACAAACGCTGCGCCGGTTCTGCCTGCGTTCTCTGCAGGACCGGTCCTCGCTTCGGTAGTGGTCCGGAGTGGCCTCGCTCATGGCTCACTAGGCCTGCCTGACTAAGGCACTCGCGACCGCATGTTCTACGGCACCATGCGTTCGATGTCGATGGAGTACAACCCATTGGCGCTTGCCTTTTCCGCACTTGCCGCTTCTTTTCTGCATGCATGAGGGCTTTCTCCCGCACTTCAGCAACTGCCTTCGTGATTAGATCGCGCCATGCGCACCGATCAACCGCCTTCGATTCCCATGACTTGCAATCAAGATTAGAACGTGAGACTCACTTTGCTCATGTCCTGGTAACGTAACTTTGGTTTCCCCACATGCCGCTTCCCAATACTCAGCTGACCTTATAAGAGTTGTTTCGGTATCCACGTCGAATGCATACGCCACACGTGACCAAGCCACCTCAGATGTCTCAGCAAAAGTATGCAGTCCACTGCATACATTCCTTTTCAACGCAGCACTTCCGTGTCTGCAACTCTGTTTCCCCAACCGATGCGCAAAATCCGTCGAAAACACTGCTGATGGAACCGCACGAGAAATCGCACATCCCGCCGGTACATCGTCCACGTTTCACTGCCGTATAGAAGAACCGACAGTACCATGGATTTGTACACCATCAGCTTCGTGCCAATGGTAAGGCGGTGGTTGTTCCACACTCGGTACTCAAGCTTCCCGAATGCCGTCGCTGCCTTCGACACGCGGATACGCAACTCAACGTGTAGCTGCTGGTCAGTTGACATGACATTCCCAAGGTACCAGAAGCGGGAGGTGGTTTCCAATACTTCAGCACCAATGCTGATTTGCGGCAATCTTAATGATTGCACCTCCGGTGAAGGCTGAAAGAGATAGACAGTTTTGCTTGTGTTGATGGTGAGCCCGAATTTGTTCGCTGTCGAAGCCAGAGCACTAGTCATGTCATCCGCGGTGTGTGCAACCAACGCACAGTCATCAGCAAACAGCAACATACGGATAGTTGTCTCACAGACTAGAGTTCTCGCAGCGAAACGACGGATGTTCATCAACCCACCATCAATACGGTACTCCACACGAACACTGTAAGCACAAGCGGCATCAAACGCACAAAATATCATGCTAGGAGAATACATATTAAACAGGGCCGGAGCTAAGACACGGCGTTGCTTCACACCAGAGACAACTGCAAAGTCATCCGAGGTCTCTCCACTCAGCTGCACCCTCGCTCGCATACCACTGTGCAGACATTCAATTAAACTTACAAACTTACGCGGGCAACCAAACTTACCCAGCACCAGCCACAATGCCTCGCGGTTCACCGTATCAAATGCCTTGGTGAAATCAACAAAAAGCGAGTACAATGGCTGGTGTCGTTCTCTGCACTTCTCTTGCAACTGACGAGCCGCAAACACCATATCTATAGTGCTGCGACTCGAACGGAATCCACATTGCTCTTGCGCCACGTTCGGTTCCACAACCTGATTGACGAGGCGGTTGAACAGGATTCGGGCAATCATGTTGCCCACACGACTCAGCAAGTTGATGCCACGATAATTCGTGCAACATTGCTTGCTCCCTTTGCGCTTGTACAGTGGTAGCACAAGGGCATACTTCAGCTGAGGAGGTACCTCCTCCTCAATCCATACATGTTGCACCATGTGGTGCAGCGCAGTCAACAACGCGGGTCCACCGTGTTTCAATACTTTTGGCGGGATCCCGTCGGCCCCAGCACACTTGCCGTTTCGCAGCTGAGCAAGTGCTCTCCGCGTCTCATCCAGTGTCGGCGTGTCCGCCGGACTCGTCCTCACCTCCTGCTGCATCAGGCCGTTCAGTCCAGGCCAGTTGATCTCTGAACGGTTGTTCAAGAGACATTCAAAGTGATTTCGCCAGATGTGCATTATGTCTGGAGTCTGTTTTCAGGTAGCACCTGAACTGCCATCGATCAGTGTCCTCAGCGGCTCCAATCTCGGTCCATACACCGCCTTCAAGGAGTCAAAGAATTCCTTGTGTTGGCGGCGTTCGACGTAGCATTCCATCTGCTTCGCCTTCTCCGTCCACCATGCATTTTTAGTGCGACGGAGCTCTCGGGTCAGTCGCCATCGAAGTTTGCGCAACTGACTCTTCGTCCCTAAGTCACTGGGGTCTGCCACATGTGCAGCAAATGCTGCATTCTTCTCCGACACCAATGCGCCAATCGTCGCATTGTTCTCATCAAACCAATCAGGCTGCTTAACGTTTTCACGCCCAATGGTCTCCTCGGCAGCAACTGTCACCTGGTCGCGAATGTGGTGCCACAGGTCGCCCACTGTGGCTATGGACTCCACATCACACAGGCGTACAGCCAAAGCCTTTTCCAGCTCAATCCGTTTCGCCACAGTACCGAGGGAGAGAATGTTAAATTTACGCCGATTCACGGCGGGAGTGCAATACATCGATTTACGAAAATATATGTACAGTTTGGTCCGAACCAATTTGTGATCAGTGCCACACTCAGCTCCATGCAGTACGTGTCATGCGCACTTCACGCATATCATGCTGACGTACGATGACGTAGTTGAGCAGGTGAGCGTGACCACTCCGTGGGTGCGTCCAAGTTGCCAAATCACTCGCACTCAGTGCAAACCGAGTGTTTGTGATCATCAGGCCGAGAGTGGCACACAATGAGAGCAGCCTGTCACCGTTCGCATTCGCTGAACCAATGCCATGCGCACCGATAACGTTTGTCCACACCGATGCATCGCGCCCAACACGCGCGTTGAAATCACCCAGCAGAAATAGTCGGTCGCTCCTCGGCACAGACCGTATCACGGAGGATAGCTGAGTGTAGAATTGATCACGCGTGTCATCAGGATAACACATGGTCGGCTGATTGCGACGAACAATAATACATGATGGGACCGTACGTGTTTAGAAAAGTGGCAAACCTACCTCTCCCGAGTCGTAGGCGAACAGTCATCAGTCGCGCGCTGATGCCCGTTGGTTCACCCACCAGCTGGCCATGGAGGCGATCAGATATTGCAAATCCGACCCCATGTTCAGGTGGTGCTGAGGCGGCGCTGCCCACCTAGTAGAATGTGTAGCCAGCACCTGATTCATGCAACTTACCTTGCTCAGCAAGCGGAGTTTCAATGAGCGCCGCAATATCGATGTGGTAACGCGCCAGCTCCATCGCGACCAGTGCAGTGCGTCGCTCGGGGCGCTCACTGGAGTTCCGGTCCAGTAATGTAGGCACCTTCCAGCACCGGATGGTGACTGCTTTGCGCGCAGACATACGATTGCATTGGTGGGCAATCGCACGCGAGGTGGTCGTTGTGCTTCGGAGGTTTGCTTGAGGGACTCCACCCGGAGCCTTTGGCTCAATAGCCTGACCCACTAGGCAGTGGGTGGTTTGGAGGTTTGCTTGAGGGACTTCACCCGGAGCCTTTGGCTCAATAGCCTGACCCACAAGGCAGTGGGTGATTCGGAGGTTTGCTTGAAGGACTCCGCCCGGAGCCTTTGGCTCAATGGCCTGACCCACAAGGCAGTGGAGTGCAGGTCCAGCTCGGGAATGTGCTTGCAGAGACAGATTGGGATCTGCTTGACGGCCGTCACACACAGCCTTTGAGGTTCTGGAACAATTATCATATGTTTTGCGACCGTAATTGGATACGCACCTGCGACCACGGCCAGACGCAGGTGGGTTTTTGGCGGGTTTACACCAATTTGACCAGGGGCTGCCTGGCTTGAGGCGGGCAGTAGCAAACCATTGAACACCCGGAGGTGTCCTCCCACCGTCAGAGACAATGCGTGGCCCTCGTGCTCTACGCCAATCGAGCTTTGATAATATAACCCGTAAACCTGTTGTCTCCCATGGCTAGGTTTTACGGGAAGTGGGCCATCGACCACTTCCTAACCTCCGAAGAGGATGGACTAGGATACTGCCAGGGCGCCCAATGCTGACAGCAGAACGACTCGGGTCCTCAGCCAAAGCCTTCGATTAAATGAACACCCGAAAGGCAGCGGGTCTAGCACATGGTCAGTTAGCTGACTCATGCGGATTGGTGTCCTGGATCTTAGCAGGGAGAAAGGCGAAACCTAACTCCCACCCAGCGGTCGCCAGGTGGAGGCGCCCAGGACATGAGCCAATGGCACAACAGTAGCAGCAGTGGGTAGACCATCTCTCAGGATCTAGCCACCACCAGCCTCAGCGCACCATAGGCTCTCCCGCCAAATATATATATATATATATATATATATATATTATTAGGAGAGGCAATCGGAATCACCGCAACAAGCATAGATGCACGCCCACTACTGAGTTCGTTTTCGATCCGTGACTTCCAAAGTTTCCAACCAACTGCACTTAGCATCCGTGGGACCCCATTCAGGGAGTCAGAAGGAACCAACCGTGGCCAGCACTTTTGTCAACTTTTTCATCCTGCTTCTCCAAGTTGTAAGCTGTCTACCACACCGCCTCCTCCAACCCTGTCCAGCGACCGCCAACAAGGCACGACGCGGAAGACGCTGAACGGGCATACACGATACGTGTCCGAGTCATCGTAGTTGGCGCAGCGAGACATGCGCCTCGAAGGAGTACTTGACTCCACTCAAGATGCGCTGTCTGATTTCAGCGTTGGTTACGTGGTTCAGCCACCACACACGGGCGATGGACTGCAAGCAACGGTTCTCGAAGCCAGACAGTTGACGTAGGTCATCGGTACGAGCGGGCCAAGTCTCGCAACCGTACAACAGTACTGCGCAGACAGTAACACTGTAAACCAGTCCTTTGAAGGAGAGACAGATGTCATGGCGGCACCATAAATGCCTCAGCCTGAAGAAGGCGAGACGAGCTCTTGAGATATGCAACCAACTCTCGTTTCCAACAGCCCCACCAGCAGTTATGCAGCTTCCCAGGTAGGCAAAACTCTGTACTACTTCTAACGTTTCCCCATCGATGGTGAGTGCAGGTAAAGGCATCTGCCATTCTTGCACTTGGATGATGAAAAGTGCATGCCATACTTCGACGCTTCAATCGCCAGGCGGTTAAGTGTAACTTGGACGGCCTGAAGACCGTTAGCCAACAAGACGATATCATCAGCGTAATCCAACTCAACCACCCGACTATCTGGGAGGAGCTCAACACCAGCGTTCAACAAGTCATTTAGCGCATTTTGAGTACATCCTCAATGGCCAAGTTGAGGAGGAATGGAGAGATAGGGCATCCTTGTCGAACCCCACGGGGGACAACAAGAAAGACGGACAGCTTGGCATAAGCCCTAACTGTACCCGAGGTCGACTATCCAGAGAACACAGCATGGA
The DNA here is from genome assembly GCA_944474145.2 of Dicrocoelium dendriticum. Classification (NCBI taxonomy): domain Eukaryota; kingdom Metazoa; phylum Platyhelminthes; class Trematoda; order Plagiorchiida; family Dicrocoeliidae; genus Dicrocoelium; species Dicrocoelium dendriticum. The sequence continues at coordinate 30,310,756 of OX104064.1, forward strand.
AACGACACTTCCTGGGAAGCACCATTCCCTCAACAGACCAGTGCCACAATGTCGCACTGTCGACAGAATCGAAGGGCAGCACGGAATATCCAAGAACACAGCAATTTGTTGGCCTCTGATACACAAAGGCGGAGGATCTGACAAGAGTATGAAAATCTGATCATTGGCAGTCGGCGACTATGGCATAACCCAGCCTGTTCTCGCTGTGGTGATTCACGCGTTGGGGATAGCCTGCCGAGAATCATAGGAGCACACATGCAACATTTGCAAACGACGGGAACCAACCTTATCGCCCTGTAATTGGAACCAACTTTGTGCGCAGGGCCGGTTTTTTGAAGAATGGACCACGACTACTGGGCTCACTCCAGGATGTTTGAAACCTCTCTTTTGCCCAGACTTCTGAGTACAAAGCGGTGCGTTCTCGAACCATCGAAGAGCCCAACCTTAAATAAAGCAGGAGGTAGACCATCAGGGCCGGCTGACTTATAACGCTTTTGGCAGCAGAGTTCCCGCCAGCTTTCCTGGTGAGAGGGGGGGTCAGTTGGGATAGTCCACTCATCACCAGTGCGCGCCCCAGGGGAAACAGGTGGAGATGGCGACCAGGAAAACTGGGAGCGAAAATGTTCGGCCCATCGCTCCAACCGTCGTTGAAGATTAGTAATTAGGGAGCCATCATCTTCCCAGCTTGTTTCACTTACTCCAGATCGGAAGCCTTCGGGGGCTCGGATGAGGTGGAACAGTTATCCGGTATTACCAGAAAGATTAGCAAGCTCAAGCTCTCTAGCATATTCAAACCACCAGGTCTTACGGTCCTTCTGTATACTCCTATGTAACGCACGATCCAGGGATCGGCGTTCCTCACTA